>MTQE01001141.1:29305255-29355763 GCA_014337955.1 Aspidoscelis marmoratus | reverse complement strand
TCTAGATCATTGATGAATAAATTAAAAAGCATTGGTCCCAGTACTGAGCTAAACAGTCCTGTATATCCTTAGAAGCTTTCATTCTTGTAATTCGTTCTGTAGTCAATGCACTTTTATTTATCTTTGCAAGTATCTCTGAACCAAGCCAAAAATAGATTTTGAAGGAGGCTGAGGCATAGAAGCTGGGGTCTTCATGACAGAGAGTGGGAAAGACGGGGTGTTGGATTATTTATGCTGGGCAGAAGGATATGTGCCACCTTCATTTTTCTGTTCTCTGTGTCACTGTAAGCTGTGGAGGCAGCCTCACTGCCATGGGCTGTGTTTTTAAGAGGCAAAGGAGTTTCTAGCATGCATGGAGATCTGATTGTATAGCTTCCATGGCTCCCTAACAAACTCCAGCAAGCCATGAATCTTTCATTTAATCTCTCCTGACACGCCTGTCATTTTCTCCGGAGAGAAGTGGAGAATCTTTCACTGAAGGAGGTCATTAGCTGTCAGGGAAGGTTCCGACTGCCTTCCTGCCTTTGTATCGATTAAGCCTCCACATATGTGCAGGCACTGTGGAAGGAATATTGATAGGGCTGGCGAGAGTTTGGCTTGGACCAGAGATTGGGTATATCTTTCACTGGGTAGAAAAAGATGCATGAAGGTCTGATGTTCAGTCCTTGCAGAGATACTGTTGGCTTTAAGTCCCCATTTCCCTTATTTCTAGGCAGTCTTGATGACAGCTCTAGAAATCTCAAAATAATGCCTCCAACTTTCAGATATCATTGTTTCTCAGTTTGCTTAGTTCACCAAGAAATCTCCCTCCTGCTTTAGGTTGAGGAGCAGCTCTACATCGTAAATGGATATTGAATGTTAGAATCAAATAGTTTGCATTTTTATTTCTCATACACGCACACACACCTGTCCATAGGCTGTATACTGTTGGGGAGGAAATCGCTATGTCCATGGTTGACTGTACACAGAAAATACTTCAAAAAAAGAATTCCAAATTTTACACTAGAGAATCCCTATTCCTATTCTAAGAGAAGCTGAAATCTACCACTGAAAATGTATTATACAGATGATATGACTTCAAACAGAATAATGTTTTCTGTTGTCAACTGCAAAAGGCATATATAAGAGCATAAGTAAACTCCCTTGTCGCTTTCAGCGTGTGCAAGAAGAATGAAGGATGGTACCTTGACCTGTATTAGACCAGAGTGAGGTTCAGTCCTCTTTCTCCCTCCCAGTCCCCTTCCATTAGGCAGAATTCAGTTCAGCACTAGATGTGAAGAAAGCATGCTGGATGTAAAGAAGATGTTGAGGCCTCTGGATGTTGAGACTTCACACTGGACTAGTGTATGTGATTCAAGGCTCTTGACATCACTTCGGCATAGCAGATCCAGTTGTATGCATCTGATATAAGGAAACTCTGCCCTCTAATTTGATACAAAGAAACTCTCCCCTCTAATTTATGTTTCAACTTTCTTTTTTAAATTCATCTTACGTGTAGCACAGAGATGACTAACAAGCTTTTTACTTGCTTCTGTCTCCCTTGGCAGTATTTCTATGAAGGGAATGGCATCAGTGACCTCCCAGTGAACCTTTCTGTAGTGTGGAACGGGAACTTTATCATTGACAATCCCCAGAACATCCAGGGTAAGTTGAAATCAGGCATTCCATTGGTCAGCCATCTTAGCATTGGTCAGGTTATCATTAGTTCACATACTTTTATTATTTTCTTTTGCAGCTCACCTGTACAAGTGCTCAGCCCTGCGTGAAAGCTGTGGACTCTGCCTGAAAGCTGATCCACGATTTGAATGTGGCTGGTGTGTATCAGAAAAGCGATGTTCCCTCCGCCAACATTGTCCGTCTTTTGAGAGCAGTTGGATGCATGCAAGCAGTGGCAATAGCCGGTGTACAGATCCTAAAATTCTCAAGGTATGACTGTGCATATGCAGTGAGCTGTTTTTTCCCCATGACACTGTGAGGGAAATTGGTCACATTGGAGGATAGCATAGTGGTCGGTAATCCTGGAATACCTGAAGTTGTGATTGGCACGTGAGAGTCACATTTCCATGGCCTCTTTCATGCTGATTTACTGTTCTCGATTTTTATTCAGATCCTAAACACAGGTGAGAATTATGACTTTCTGTTGACCAATAAGAGTAGAGTACAGTAGAGTAAGAAGAGTATAGTTTTATTTATGATCAACACAGAGTTAAAACAATGAAGTTAAAAACAGAGGTAAAACTAGGAGTGGCAATTAAAACTAGGAGTGGCGGTGACTTCTGATATTAATGAGAGGAATTTGGCCATTTCTGAAGTTTCTGTAGGATTTGTGTCTTCGATTGATGTGTGCATTGAGCGTTTATGTGCAGAGCTACCTCCTAAACTGTTGATGTGGTACTACAAAGATGCTTTTAGTGAAGAATTGGGAGGTTATGATTCAGTGCCGGATGGAAGAATTCTAGATTTCTTCCTTAACTTTAATTACCATTCTTCACCCTTCCCTCTTTGACATTTGTTCTTTTTAAATCAGTAACAGCTGTTTTGGATTCTGTTGTTGTGGTTTAGAGTTTGGTTTTACTGATGGTTCATAACCAGACTTATGTCTGTGTTTTTATGTATAATATAATGTTTGAATTTGTTAAATAATTATTTTCTTGTTGTTATAGTGGAGAATATTTGTAACTCAAGGTTATAATGTCCCATCGTACAAGATTCTTTGAGCTTAGTCTCTTTTTCTGCAGATATTTTGCTACCAGGCTAGGTAGCAAACTCCATGCATCCTAGACAAAAGTGTTACCTGGTCTGGTGGCAAAATGTCTGTAGAGTAGAAGCTTAAGCTTGAAGAAACTTCAATGATGATTTCGGTTACTCTTCAGAATTAGGCAGCTAAGATTTTGTGTATAATTGTCCCTTTCCAATTCCTATATTTGTAGCACTGTTCTCGGACGGATTCCAGCATACTACGGCTGGGTATATCCAAGGCAGCTTGCTGGCAGACGAACGCTAGGTGGCTCTCTCTTTCTCAGTATAAATACCCACATCACGTGACCAGAGCCAGTCTTTCCTACGGTCGCTGTCATGATAGATGAATTGCATCATTTCTTCGTATCGTACAGTTTCACAATGTAAAAACTATACAGTTCCTAGTGACAGAAAACCAGTATTTAGATGAAAATCAGTGGTGGCCCATGGCTCTCTGATCTGGATGGGCATATGCAGGGCAAATGCTGGCCATGGAGCTATGTGCTGTCCCTCGACATGTGATGCAAAAGCCACCCATGCACTGGTGTGTGGCTTTGCATCTACTGTATATAACAAAGGCTGGGAATGGAGTTATACTTCTCATACTCCAGGTGGTCCCTTGCTATTGCTTCCTTATTAGTTATGTGGGTCACTGTGTTGGCCTTACAGAGCAATACATTCTATCTAAATGCATCAAAAGAATGGTCTGTCAATGGAATAGGTTGCCGTAGGAAGTTGTAAGCTCCCCTTCCCTGGAGGTCCTAAGTAGAACCTGGACAACCATCTATCACAGATGATTTAATGAATCCTGCATTAAACAGGGGTTTGGACTTAATGACCCTGGAGATCCCTTCCAATTCTATGATATAGGACACACACTCATGCCAGTTGCCTTTTTTCAGTCCACATTCTTGTGAAAAACTCTCTTGATGCTGCCAGTCTCAGCAAGGATATGGCTTAAATGTTAATGTGGTGTCTGTTTAAAGGTTGGGCAACAGGCTCCAGCTTTTGACAGGCTCATCTCACAAGGCCCTTTCACCTTTTCCACCGGTTAGTATTGTTATTCCCTCCTCCTTGTGTGGTGGTTTTTTCCCCCTCTGCTGAGGCCACATAGTCAAATCTACACATACAAAGGGCTGTTATTTTAATTTGGGATGTACCACTTTTGTTATGTTAACCAAAAACGAATTGTACTTATTTTCCTTCTGCAAAATCAAGATATTCTGATATTTGAATCTCAGTGAACACAGATCTATTATTCGAAATAACTTCAAATGTGTAACGTTCAGCAAATTAACTTTAATCAATAGTAAGTATATTCAAGTCTAACACACCAGAAGCTTTGCAGATGAGTTGGGCATTTAACTTTAAAAGGGTACACTGCACTTTTACTACTTTTTGTATTTGTGCATAATTTTCTAAAGTGAATTTGTCCAGTTGCAATTGCCTAAAATAATAACTCTGTTTGCATAAATTCAGATATCCAGATTCTGGATTTTGCAGAGAAAAAGAATAAGTATCCTGATGGAGGTAGGGAATTATTGCCTTAAAAAAGAGCAACCAAGTTAGGGCATATAATTAAAATAATTTGAAAAACAGAACAGCCAAGTTAGGACATATGATTTGGAGGGAAGTTTGCCTTTTGGAATGTGCAAAGCATAAAGTGCTAAATACTGTATATTCCGGCATATAAGACAACTGGGTGTATAAGACCACCCCCAACTTTTCCAGTTAAAATATAGAGTTTGGGATATACTCGCCGTATAAGAAGACGACACCCGGCGTATAAGACAACCCCTGACTTTTGAGAAGATTTTCCTGGGTTAAAAAGTAGTCTTATATGCCAGAATATACAGTAGTTAACATACAAACAATATGGAACAGCAGAAGTGTACCACAGGATGACATTTGGGGTATCCCCAGTGAAATGAATATTCAAATAACTAGATTTGTCAGGCACACTAAAAAAGCAAACAAAAGCCTGTCCCCATGGATTGTGTGCTCATGATCCTATGTTGGATTTTTTTTTGGGGGGGGGAGTATGCCTCAGCCTGCACAATCTGGAATGCATAAGAAGAGATAATGCATCTGATCGCAATTATGGAAATCCACTGTGTTATTTTTTTACTTTATCACCAAGAAACCATTGCAACAAGACCAAAGAATTTCTCCAACACAAAACGATCAAAAAAGAAAAACACATACAATATACATACATAATTATGTGTTATTTCCAGGAATCCATTTCCAGTAATTGACAGAGCTAACTAAAGGTCTTAAGCCAGTAATTGACATATACCTTAATGGTAATTTCTGGCTTTCCTATACATTATCATGTTTTAACAAAAAATTCCATTTTGTAAAGATTTTTGACCCAGTATCAACACCCCCTAAGTTGTTGTTCGGCATTATAAAGGCTGTAATCTTGAATATCTTAATAGCCACGTGCAGTAAAATTATGTCACATGCACATCCAGCATTAAAATGCTTAACGTTTACTGTTGCTTTACGGTGTTGTGCATGCTTAGCCCAATGAGCATGACTCTGTATTCATAATTCAGTATTCATTAATAAAACTATTCATCAGCTCAGTAGACTTTAATATTTATTTTGAATAGTTTTATCTCACATTTCAGACAACAGGGTCTTTTAAATAGTTCACATTCATTAAAAACCAAAACCTTCTAGATGCAGCTTCCAGGTTTGAAAATGTTTTATCCTAGAAAAGAGAAGGAAAAGGAACAGAAGAAGGAGAAGCCATGAGGGTGTTCACTTTGACAGTAACAGAGCAAAGTCAAAAGCAGGAAACAGGCATTTATTTGTTATTTAGTGCATTTATGAGAAGCCTCATAAAATAAATTCTCAAGATGTCACACAAAATTAAAAAGAATAAAAATGTTGCAATAAGCCATGCTGTAATAAAAGCCAATAAACCCATGGTACAATATATGTAAGAGACAACCAGCATTAAAAAAAACAGTGCAATTAAAAATCTCAGTGGCAGGGAATTAAAACAGCTGCAATACACTAAAACAGATCAGGCTAATCTCTTGTTTAGGGGTCTGCTGCTGCCTTCTGAAGTCCATTTTAACCTTCCAAGAGACCCTACAAGTTCTTGCAGTGCCAGCAGTAAATAAAGTGAGTGCAATGGTGTGATGCTTCTACTTGATTACCGTATGTGTGTTGTAGGAGTCTGAAAATGCTACCGTGCAGAACACTAGAGTAAAGTTGTAAGTCTCACTTCTCAGTTTTACTTTGTTCCATGGTTTGAGTGTGAACGTAAGCTTCTGGATATGGCTGCGATATTCATCTTCCGAGGACTTGACAGCAACTTATAGTAACAGGGAGTTGTCACTGTTCGTATAGATGTTAGCAAATGATTGTTAGGTTGGTTGTACAATTGGACGTCCATATCCACAGGGGAGAGGTTCCAGGCCCTACCACGGTTATTGAAAACCGTAGATATTTCAAACAGTAGGAAATCTCACTCAATTTCCCATGTTTCCTGTGAAATCCCACAAGATTTCACAGGAATCATGGGGAATCTTGCATGATTTTGCACTATTTCTCACTTCCCGGAGCCTCCAGGAAGCCCCAGCTCCGAGCAGCTCAGTTGACATTTGTCAGAGAACACCAGAATTGGCTAGTTAGCCACTGCTATCTCTTTCTCTTTGCAGATGAGAACAGGTTCACACTGAGCAAATGTGACAGACATGAAAAAATCTGGAAACACTATGGTGTAACTTATGCTGCCTGCAGCATTATCCAGCATGACCAGTTTGTCAGTGGGGTTGGTGATGGTCTGAGGAGGAACTTCTTTGGAGAGTCACATAAACGTCCATTTCCCCAGACCTGAATCCACTTGAGAACCTCTGGGACATCATCTATCAGCACACCCAATGCTGCCAAGGAGCATCCCAGACTGTTCCGAAGCCCACTGATGCCCTGATTCCCCAGGACAACATCTGCCATCTGATCAGGAGCATGGCCAGATGTTATTGGGAGTGCATATAGGCACATGGGGGCATACACACTACTGAGTCACAATATGAGTTGCTGTGATGAAATGCATGCAAATTGGATCAGCCTGTGATTTCAGTTTTTACTCTGATTGTCAGGGTGATCTGGAATCCAGCCTTCAGTCACTTGTTGATTTTGGTGTCCATTGTCCATTGATAAATCATTTTGTTCTCAACAAACTACCAATTTATATCAGTAAACATTTTCAATTCGAATCTTTCATTCACCAAGATCTGCTACGTAATTTGAGTGTTCCCTTAATTTTTTTGAGCAGTGTATGTTTCTGAATCTGAACCCCACAGTGTACTGTCAAGCTACTAAATGGGGTTGATGACACATTTGCCATTTACCTGCCAGATTTGAATAGTTATTAGCATTATGTGTAAATGCTACTGTCTACATCACTAAATAATTAAAACTAAATTAAGACCATGTCACACTGTTTGTAGGCCCCATATAAGTCAATCAAGTAGTGTTCCTTTTTGTTCCTTCAAGCATGCCTAGATTGTGGGATTACATTGGGTTTTTCCCCTTAATACTTTTCAATTTAAACAATTGAATGACTTCAGAGATTGAATATCTGTGAGAGCACAGACACCCATATTCACACATAATATTCATATCACCAGAGAAACAAGATTATTGTCCTTTTGGAGTTATTAAAAGATTTATATAATGACAAAAGAGAAGATGATTTGTTTATCTGTGAGAGCCCCAGACGGTCTGCTACATTCTTCTTTTTCTCATATTGCAAAATTCAGCAGAGCCTTCAGGCTCAAGGGATCACCTATTAGAGATGTACACAAAACATGAAAAGTATTTTGTTCAGAATCCATTGGTGTGATAGATTGGAGCCTTATATGTTTCAACTGTTCCAACAAAAGGCTACTATAAAAACCTGTTTATAGTTCCTAGCTTCCTCATTATAGCTCCTAGGAGCATTGAAGTGGATTTGGTGGTAGGATCTGCCACCGAAAAATCAGTCAGAATTTTTTTATTTCTCCAAGCTCTTGAATAGCACAGATTGCCTAGACAGAATGTTTTGTGTAAAAATTTTCAACCTCCATACAACATCCTGTTCTATGTAGAGAACGAGTCAAATTAATTGAGAGAAGCCCGTAAGCAGTACACAGGCACCATAACATTCTCCCCCACTGATATTGCCTGGTATCCATCATTGATATGCAGACTGCCTCTGATACTGGTTCTTCCTCAGTGAGTTTTGGTATATGAGCCATATATTTGTATCATAACCTATACATTAATGTTAGTTTACCAAAGGCTTCATGACCTTCCTATTTCCTCTTACTTGAAGCAAGTCAGTATCATACTCAGCATGATGTCAGGTCTTCTAGATTTCTCTAGTGGCATAACGCTTTTCAAAATGTGACCAAAATGTGGTTTACACAAACTCACAATTTGCCCAAGAAACTGGGAAATGAATACATCATATTAAGAAACTGAACAGCTGATCTGAACATTGCTTCAGCTTTGTCTTTCCAGGGCGGTTTGCCTAAAAAACTGGTTCTGCTGCAGAAGATTAAATGTGTGGAGGCTGTGTGTGTACACATACATGCATATGTGTGTGCTTCCTGATCTCCAGCCCATCCTCAGACACTTTACTTTCCAGTCTGAGTGACACATTTTAAAGTAAAATTTATGCATGCAGGCACAGAAGAGCTATTACGAAATTAAGTACCAGATGACCAAGCTGGTTAGTTGATGATTCATTATCTCATATTTTGGGCACTGGTAGATCTTATGTCCACTTCATTTAGCAGATCTGAAGGATGTGTGTTCTAAAACCAATTAACAGAAGAGGGCTGTTTGTCAGGGATGGAGCCGGGGTGGGAACTTGTGTATCTGTGGAGAGGGAGATGGTTCAAGAAAGAGGCAGGTTTCTCTGCCAGACCTGGCTCCCAAGTGCCTTGTTTAGCTGTGACCTCCCCGCACAGTATGTCAAGCACTGTCAACTTTTTCCCATAGTTGCTGCTCCCCAAACGTGTGGCCCTTGTCAGTTTTGCTGCAGTGAAGAGGAAATCTAACATACCACGGCAACCTTTAACACTAATTTAACAATACCAAACAAACAGCCACAGCTCACCGAGCACCCCAGAGGAGCCTAATTTAGGGAAGAGTGACTCAGGTTGCTTGCTACAGCAGATGCCTTAATGAGTTCTGGTCCAAGACTTCAGCAGATGATTGGACTGAATTTAGGCTAACAGCAAGCCCCCAAAGCTCAAATCAGTTTGACTGTTGTATAAATTCTGTAGCCTGATGCATGATTGCTCTAGGACTGTTTTGTACATTAAGTTATGGGCCAGCCTGAAAATCAGAGTGGAGATGAAAATCTGGATTTTGAATATGCTACATCTTTGCCTCTTTGCTGGTGGTCATTATCCAAGATGTTTCTTGCAGTGCTTGAAAGTAAGATTCAACAAATGGGGGAGGAAAATCATAGGTCATCAGCCTTGAAGAAGATTTTCAACCTGTATTTAGTATCCTCTGGGGTTGTTAGAAAGGCTTTCCTATGGGACTCCTGCTTTTCTTCTATCAGATTCCCCCTCCCTATGGTCTCTCTCTTACATAGTAAAAGGGAACATATTGGCAAATGATTCTGTCTGATCAGAAGGACGTGTGATTTTGAAAGGCCAGATCTAATTTGCACTTTGTCTTCTCTTTGGCTGACTTCCAAAGAAGGATGAGATTGCATAGAAAGAAATCCCTGACTGGAAAAGAGTTTTAGGATGTGATCAGGCAGGACTTTTTTCAATCAGTCCTTTCAGAAAAAGCATCTTTTCTGCGGATGCACAAAAACAGGTATTCAGACAGTTAAATGAGTAAGCCTACTTCATTTTTCCAGATTGCTCTTTGTTTACCTCAACAAGTGCTTACCACTGATTGGCTACCCATCTGCCTAGCTTTCCATGATCCTGTTTGGCTGCTCATTGGCAACATTTGTTCTCATGCTGTGAACAGTTCTATTTCTCTCCTCTTTGCTTATGTAATTTCCTTCCCAGTCCTACTAAAAGAGTAGCTCTTGGTGTTATATAACTCTGTATGAGAAAGGGGTACCCATTCTTAGGATTTTATCTCTGTACTTATAGCCTCAAATATTCCCAGAGGGTGACTAATTAAGCATTTCTGATCACACCCTTAAGCATACAGAATTGTTCTACAGTCTTAACTATCACAATACATTTTGGATTGTCCTATAAAAAAAAATTCAAGGGAAGTACCTCACGATAGGGAGGTAGGGATAGGGAGAGACCATGCTGTGTAGTAACATTTGTCAGTTTTGAAAACCATGGCCTCCTTCTAATAATCACTTTTCATTCTGCCAGCCATAGTTGGAAGAGTCTGTCTTGTTCCATAGTAGCAATCCAGCTTTATAAGTTCTAGTAAGTATTAGGCTCCTTATAGCATTTACCCTATCTCATCACCCACACAATCTGGGAAGATGTAGTTTTTGTCTTCTTAAAATTATACAAAGAAAGCATGTCTGTAGAGCATTAATCTTTCAGTTTTCAGTAGATCCCCAGTTTCCTATCCATAAAGAAGCACTTGTTAATTTGAGTAATTTAATAATTGAATGTACTGGATAGTTATTTAATGGATTGTTAACAGAATATGTGTCTCTATTGCTCTTACAACACAATTTTCTGTCAGTGGTGAGCTGTCTCAAATAATGATTGCATAGAGAAGTATAGAGTGGGGAGGGGCCATTTAGCCCTTTGAGTCCAATCCTAGATCTCATTTTGAAATTTCCACTGTTTTTTTGCATTTACACAACTACAATGAAAGATGCTGACTTCAAAAAAATTACATGCCTTGGAATTCTCTTTTATTGCCTTATTATTCACTACCAAAGATACAGTCAGCTCAGAATCAGCAGGTGCATTGCTGATAGTGAGCTCTGTGCAATAATAGCGTAAGGGTTCATATTTGTAACTACCTTCCCTTCATCTGAGGTTTGTTAGTTACTGTGTATTTTTTGGAGGTAGCATAAGGCATTTGTGTTTCAGCAGTATAGAAAAATCATAAGTGATTTTGTCTTGATGATTTGTTGACTGCTCTAAACAGTCAGCATGTAATTTTAAACAAATAACAGGATGTGTTCCCCTGCATGTTTACTACTAACCAGTGGCACTCAATAATTTAATAAGCAAATACTGATTGTAGAACTGTCAAATCAATGGTGGCACCACTTACAATGTTGGTTGGCCAGATAAACAATCTGTATCTGGAATTGCTGGGCCCATTTGTGCCATTTCAGTACATGGCTGTGGGCTACTGCTGAAGCTTCTTTATTCTGGAGGCCCTTCCTTTGGCTTTGGGTTGCCAGTGACCCAGCACAGAGCTTCCTCAGTGTGATGCCCATTAATCGTCTTTATCACTTACAGGTATGTGCCAAGCACTGGAGGCCAGGAAAGTGTGGTGTAAAATTGCCTATAATTACCTTGTTAGTGGCAATGGTAGGTCCATGCTGTAGTACTCATCCGTCATCGCGCTGGTTGTGTCAAGCCACACCTGTCCACTTTGTTGGGAATCATCCTAACAAATGAGGCATACCATGCTCTGTGGGGGCTACCCTCCCACCACAGCTGGTGCTGTCAGAAACTTTGTATGTTAGGGTACACTACAGTTGATAGGGAAAGAGAAAGGCTGATTATTGAGGTTAATTGATATACTTTTTTTTTTTTACGGCAGCTTCAGTTTTAGTTCCATGTTTACAGCGTGGAACTAAAACTGAAGGTTCTGTGTGAATGTCTGTTGCCTATGTAGAGATAAACAAATTGGATAGTGAGGCTGCATCCATGTGTCTCCTCTTTAACCCAGTACAGTGATATTCTGGAGTATGCTGCTTCCAGAGTAATTACTTGTGGCCCAGGTGGTTGGGCAACAGTGCAGAGAAAGCAGAGGTGTTTGACAGTGTGGATGCTTGCTCCCGCAGTGGTGCATCACATACATCCTTGTCTTTTGATGATGCAAAATACTTGGATGTGCATGCTTGTTGCCATGCACACATGGATGGTCACCACTTTCAGCTGGGGATGGCCCTGCACATCCATGGTGGCAATTCCCAAGATGGCAGATTGCGTGAGTAACTGTGTGGACAAGGTAAGGGCTCACATGTTTTACATAAAACCTGTGTTAGTTGATTTTCCCACAATGTTATCGTGGAATGTCATCCCAGTATCCTGGGACTATGTTGGGATTGCCACGGACACAAGTGGAGAGACCCTCTAACCCTGGGTTAATCCCGGGTTTTACACCCTGTCTTGATGTAGCCTAAGAGAGCATTCTGAAATATATCGTACTAAACTGATAAGTAATTTATAGGACCAAACTTCCACCATTTTTTCCTTTCACCATATGCCTAGAGAACTCATTTGTGTGCACTACTTTTGTGAGAAAGATATTGTGATGGTACTCTGGTAGCAGTTTGAACACGAACAGGAATAACTTCACATTTCGTCTAATTCAGATATATAATTAAGTGACTAGGAGTTTGTTTGGGTGCACGGGATGCCTTTTTTGTTTTGTCTAACCAGGCTGTCTTCAAAGTTGCCAAAGGCTTAAGTGCCTTCTCTATAGTTGCTAAAGGTGGGAAAGGAGGGCTGTGGTTTGGTTCTTTACAGCAAAGCTGAAATACTTTACTGTCCTTAATGTTAACCAATAACTTTGAGAAGCTTTAGTTACTGGAATGTGCAGAATAGCTGGCGTAAATCAGTATCCGGTTGGTTTGACAATATTGTGATGAACAGAAAAGAGGATTATGTGATAGTAGGCTGTGGTGGAAAAGGATTATTGTCATTGTCTGGGTGGCGAGAGTGTTTAGATGGACTGTGGGATCTTTGCCTGTATGTTAAAAATGTATGAGCTCAGATTTAGTTTCTCTGGTTATATAGTCATTATAAATTGTAACCTGGCTAGCATTCTAGAAGATGAAAAATGAATGCTGAGCTGGTGGCTTATTATCTGACGCAGTACCATGGCATATGAGCAAACTGAGTACAGTGACCTAATAAAGTTTGGCTTTCTTTCTTCCCAGCTCCTACCTGAAACAGGCCCACGACAGGGTGGGACTCGCTTAACCATTACTGGTGAAAACCTTGGTCTGAAGTTCGAGGACGTGCGCATGGGTGTGCGGGTTGGAAAAGTGATGTGCATTCCCATCGAGAGTGAATACATCAGTGCTGAACAGTGAGTAGTCTAAGAATGAGGGATCTCCCTGGTTGTGTGGAAAGGGATGAACAGTGGTGGACATACTGGAGTAGACATGTTTGATCTCTTGACTCTCTGTTCCGGTGTGGAATTGCTTTGATCACTTTGAAAGGTTTGCACTGGGAAATAGGGAGCAAGTCATTCTTGGTTCAGCTGAACCTCTTAGGGACATTCAGGGCTACGGTCACACCTAAATGTTAATCCATCTTCATTCCACTTTCAGAGTGAAACCACTAGTCGTTTTCTTTCCACATTGGATGGTCACTTGAACTTTTACTGCAGGACTGGAGTAACAGTTGGAGCAGCTCAACTGATAAGGCAATTGCAAGTGCAATGCACAAATTTCCGCTCAAACCCTGTTCTGCAAATACCAAAAGTTCATATGAGCAACATATGTGTGCCCTGTCCACTTCCCAGGAGTCTGGTTACTGTGGGTTCCTCAACAGCTTGGTTCTTTCTGTTATCTGAAGAACACACTACAAACGTAGGCATGGTTGCCAAAAGAGCAGTAGTAGGGCATTATTGCAGCATGTAGAAGGCCTTGGTACAAATGATGTAACTAGAGGCAAGAAAACTATGTTTTTTTAAAGGCCATCAAAAAATGTTTAGGTCCACCCTGTTAACTAAGCAGGTCCACTTGACCCATTATATTTTTAATTTAGTATATTCTAGGTTTTTCATGTGATGGTTTTAGTGTAGCTTTGTTTTCTTTTTGTTTACCACCTGCATGACCCTTATTAGAGTTTAATTGAAATGTATTTATTAATAAAATAAATATAAATGCTAGTAATAAAGGAACTAATATGTTGCCCTAGAGGAAAAGATGGCTGTAATTCTTCTTTGGAACAGAAGAGAGCAGATTTCACTGTCAGATCATCTTGGCTGAGTTGTCCCAGTCACCTAGAAAATTGGCAGAGTTCTAACCTCTGCTTCTACATGAAGTTCACTGGTTGATGCTGGAATTAATTATTTCTCACCCTAATTTGCCTTGGAAGTTTTTATAATGATAAAGTGTGGTGGCAAGTCCAGGGACATCTCCATCATCCCATTGGAAGAAAAAATGTCTGGAAGAGAAGCTATAGAAATAGGCAATTGTGCTTGGTAATCTATGATTTTGTAAAGTAGAAAAGAATGTCAAAGAATTGACCCAGGTGAATGCAGCTGTTTTTGTTAGAGTGATGTTTTTGGCTTTACAGTTCATTGCTAGAAGACCTTTTGCAAATGGCAGCATGCTGATTGATCAGAGGACTGCTAAGTTAAGCGATTCAGTGGTTTAACTCAAGAAGATTTTTTCCCTTCTTTAGAATGAGCTGGGTCCATCTTAAGCAGAGTTAGGGTTAATTTTAATGCCAGCTACCAACATTTTGAACGTTACCTTATTAGTCCTTTGCAAAGCCCTGTGTTGCAAGATCTGTACTATCTAAAACTAATCAATTCCGGCATCTAGCCAGCTGGAAGCTATATTTTCCTTTCTCTCTGAATATTCTTCTTTGCTCTAATGTTTTAGCTGTTCAAGCAATTTCAGTTTAAAAATATGTAGAGCAAGTTCAAAAAGCTAGAGGATTTAATAAGAGAAATCAATTTATGAACATTTGGGTGCTTTTCTTTTCATATGCAGATAACGGTGATTTCAAAGACTCCATGCTGGAAATCTGTAGAAATCTTTGTGTCATTTAATTTATGGACTACAGATTAATATGCAGTACTTATAGAGTAGGGAAGGTTGGAAGATAGAGGGGTGTTTCTCTTTTTATTTTGTTAAATTTTAATTGATTTCCTGCTGAGTTGACGGTTAACAGCACTTGTAATATTTTATATATTTTTCAATTTTGAAATGCCTATTGTTCAAAAGCCAATTTGATGTATGCTGAGAAATCACTTCCCGAAATTGTGAAATGACATTTAATTAAAAAGCTACAACAGCAGCCCAGAAAAAAATGTAATGACAAGGTTGAAATGAAGAACTGGGTCCCTTCCTATAAATAAGAGCAGAAGTAAATGACTTCCTGGCCTGGGGATGTGGCCACAGATTAGGAAGCAAACTTTTCATATGTATTACAAGACCACCTACTGTACCTTCTCTAGGATTGTCTGTGAAATTGGAGAAGCCAGCCCTAGCAAAATTCAAGAAGCTCCTGTGGAAGTTTGTGTGAGGGATTGTTCTCCCAGCTATAAGGCCATAGCTCCCAAAAGCTTCACCTTTGTGGTAAGGATATACAATACCCATCATATGCCTGTTGCATCTCTTCTTACACAGAATCCCACGTTGTAAAATCAATTTTCATATTGTAGGTTTTCCACTTCAAAGAGAACATTGCATTTATATTCAAGAAAATATTTGGGGAGACACAAATGTTTTGGGTAATGACAAAAATTGAATGAGCACAGTATACCATATCAAGCTATTGAGAATGCCCGACAAGCTAACTGTACATTGGATTCCTTGCTTAGCTGTGGGTTCGTAGCAATTTATTCACGAGAGTTCTTTAATGTATATAGGCCAAAAACTAAGATCCATATTGTTATTTGTCAATTAACTAATGGTCCTACTGGTCTTCCTTGGTGCTCAACAATAGGGGCTTAGCATAGGGAAAATCCAGGGAGACAGTGCTTTCCTTTACTGAACTGGGTTTTTATCTTTAGGTAGAGATGTTTCTTAGGGCCTGGTCACACAAGTAGTTTAGGTTGTCCTCATGTTATTTTTATATAATTGGTTTTCCAAGCCGGCCTACCCCCTTTAGACTGTCTTAACCAGATTCCTCATTTTTACAGGACTGATGAGGACTCAGTCCATCCTGGCATCTCAGGACATCTTCGTTTCCTCAAGTGTGTGTGGGGAGATGAGCCAAAGGAGGCTAAACTGTTCTGTGGTGGGTGGGATCCATCTTTCCTTCGGCCAATTGGCTCATGCAGAGTTTGTGAGGCACCTCCCCTTCTCTCCTCAGCTTATGTGTATGATTCCTCTATCTAGCACTTTTATGCAAATGTATTATTATTATTTTTAAATTAATTACATGGAGAAGAAAAGCACATTAAAAAAGAAGGGAGTGTGAAGATTGGGGAGCAGGCTTAAAAAAGAACCACAAATACACACCCTCACCACCCTTGAGTGACAGAGTGGCATCCATTCAGAAAGGAGATAGATTTGATGCACAAAAAGGAAGTGGAGAGCCAAGAGGAAGCTCAGGTCAATCTTGGAGAAAGGTGTGACCAATGCAGCCCAAGGCAGGGATGGCCTGAGGACGATCTAGGTGTGACCAGCACTGGTACCACCTCAGATTGAATTAATGAATAGACTGTCCTGTCTTAGACTTCTGTGACTAGGGCCTTACTGTGTACAGAGTGGTGGTAACAGGACTATTTGAGATTTGACTGACTCACTAAATTGTTTCAACACTTATTGGAATAGACTGTGAAACAGAGAAAAGAACAGAATCCCCCCCCCCCCCAATGGCATTATATGGTATCTGTAAATACAATACTGGTTTCTCTAACATCCTATTTTGCGAAACCTCCTACCCCAAAGAAACTTACCTAGCACCAGATTTTCCATCTTTTACACACTCACACACACCCTCAGGTCTTTAATGCTTACATTATAAAGGTGGTGAATACATATAATAATAAATATTTCAAATGAGAAAGCCAATGCTTAAAAGCATGCATTTTGACATAGCACAAAAGCTCAGCATTTAACTGAGCTTGTATGCCTTTACCAGGCTCCTAGAAGATTGGTGGGGCACGTAACCTGCTTCCATCTAGCTTTGTGTGTGTGTGTGATTTCCTTACTTTCCCAGAGCCTGTACAGGTGGAGGTGAGTTTTTATGCTCCAGTTGGACCTTGTGATGATGTCATCAAACCACAACTCTGCAATTATGAGGTCCTGAACATTAACTTTATGGACTTTTTATGTGTGGTGCCATGGTTCACTATGCAATCTGTCAGTCTGCTGAAGCTTGCACCACCCCCAGAGGGTCTGGAAAGCAATGAAATCACAAGATATATCAAGTGCGGACAGGTGAGAGTTTTCCCTCCATTCTCCCATGCCTAAACACTAGACTCCTCTGGAAAACTGAAGAATGTTATGAAATACTGTATATGAAATGCCCAAGTGCATGTGCATATCCTTCGTATCCTTGTTTTTTTGTTCATTGTTAAACGGATTAACTGTAGGGATTTTTTTCTTGGGGTGTGTGACAAAGCATCCTGAATGCTGAACTTCTTGTTTTTCTGTTTGACAGGCTCCTACTTTCTCACAAGTGACACCGTCTCGGGGACCTCTCTCTGGGGGCACCTGGATTAGCATAAAAGGAAAGTACCTTGATGCAGGAAGTGACATTGCAGTAACTATTGGGGGACAAACGTGTGCCTTTTCATGGTGAGGCTTCTGTGCATTCAAGTGAAATTGCAATGAATTACATGACTGTGAGAAATTCTTTCAAATGTGTATCCAAACATGTATGCTTCAAATAAGGCATTACTCCTGAGCCAGACATACTGGGCACTGTGAGATGCAGAATTATTTTCCAAGTCCCTTCCTCCCTCTTTTTTTTTGGTTAAAAAGACCAATTTCTTTCTCCTCTAAAAAGCACAAATCCCTGAGCCATGAAGTGGATAATTTTTAGATTAAGGATGATAATGGAGCGGCTCTTTAAATATTTTTGTACGATAATTACTGGTTATCAGCAGTAATCACTGCTGTTTGCAGCAGCCATGTGATAGGGAATGTTTCCGAGCTATGCTGGCTTCTCTGTCTGCTTTTATTTTGCCTTTTTGTCTTAACCGAGTGTTTTAGTAGCAGTCTTCTGCAAGAGAAGGAAAGTGTACCACTTGCAGAGGGCCGCATCCTGTCTGTTAATATAAGGATGTGAGCAATTTTGGATTGCTTCCTACCTAAGGTAGACCTATACACAATCTTGAAGCTGTAGTCAAATAAGCCATATTTTACTGAAAATACTGTGTCTTAAAACTTAGGCGGGGTATATTATCTGTGGTTTTCCCGGTTTAGCGCCATCTTCCTACTTCAAAAGCAATGCCCTATTAATATTTGGGTGGATTTGTAGGAAACATTTGAGCTGCCAGCGGAGACTGACAGAGAGATAGAAAAGCTTAATACATGTGCTTAAGCAGAGGGAACTTGGTGTGTTTTATGCTGAGATGGTGCCATGGCATACTGGCATCAAGGTTGTTTTCTTGTTCTTTCTATATTAGTGGGGTTTTCTGTTTGCTTCTCTTTCTGTGTACCATAGGAGAAATGCTGGTGAAATCCGATGTAGAACACCACCTGGCCAAGGTGCAGGAGAGTCATCCATCCTCATCCATATAAACCGAGCTGTACTTAGCAGCCCTGATGTGGTATATTACTATACTGATGACCCTACCATTCACAGGATAGACCCTGAATGGAGCATCAACAGGTACTGACTGCATTATCTAGTGGCTAGATGGACTGGGACCAGGTTTCAGGCCTCACTTACCCATGGCGGCACTTGGACCAGTCACTCTCTGTCAGCCTAGCCCACCTTGTAAGCCTGTCATGAGGATAACACAGGTGGGAGGAAAATAGGGTCCACCATTATGCATTTTTTTTCTTGAGGGGGTGGGTGGGGAGGATATAAATACAGAAAAAAGAAATAAAAATAAAGAGAATGTCAACCCTAACTCTAGGTTTTAAACATGCTGTGTATTGTTTTAGATTTGTTTATTATTTTAAGTGCATTTAATCTGTTGTTTTAATGGTTATTACCCGCACAGAGACCTTCAGGTATGGGGAGGGATAAAAATGTAAATAATAAATAAATAAGATGTAATTGTGATATTCTCAGTATAGTCCTGGGTTAGTAAAGCAATCCTGTAATATCACTATTATGGGAAATCCAACTGTTATGCTGCATTTCCCATAATAGCAATGCTTACGTACAGGTATGTGTCTGCTGGCCCATTTCATTATTTTTTCACTTGTGACTACCTGGAGGCCCAACAAAAAGAAAGAAAGAAAAGCATGCAAAAAGAAAAAAAGAGAGAACCCAGAGAAAGTGGACAAGCCAATGTGCCCTCCACAATAGGCCATGACAATTATTGGTATGTAGTATGGTGGATAATGGCTGGGTCATTCATTTTGGCCTCAGTCCACTCAGGCGAATTCTGACTCCTCCTCTGGAGACAGCTTTACTAATGAACTCCTTCACCTAATTGCTGCACAATTGATAAGAAGTGTCCCAGCTGGATGATTACCTATGCCTCCATTACAGAAGGGAGGGAGGAGATATACAAAAAGCAATCAGTTGCTAAATCAATAGGATGGTTGTTAGATTAAATGATGAGTCATGAACTAGTGAGGTCAGAGCTGATAAACCAATTAAAACCATCTGCTGCCCTGAGGAAGGTAACCAATCAGGTTACACTGTGTTAGACATGGGCAGGAAGAAGATGAACACCATGTGGCACTACTTTGCTTTGTGGCACAGAGACCCAGGTTTACATTAGTGTTTCTGGAAATATATCAAAATGAAATGAAAAAATCTGGTAGTTCCTTAAGAAAAATAGGAAATGCCTGATAATAATATGTCTGTTGGGACAGCAATTCATTTGTTAGGTGATTTAATGTAGTTAGATAGGCTTTCTACTGTATGGAGAAAATCTGTTGTAGATCTAAGGCAGTTCCTTAAAATCCTCTTCCCACAAAGCAGCCCATCACCACCTTACTGTGGTGTTGGCTTTGTTTGTTTGTTTGTTTGTTTGTTTGTGGTGTGGGATGGATCTAAAATCTGACATGGGTCTCAGAAACAAAGACAGGACCTTTTTGCACATGCCTCTCTTAATCCAGAATTAGAAGATCTTCAATCTTTGGAATCCAGTCCTCATGGAATCCAGTCCTTGAAGTTTCACATCATGGTGAGGACCCTATCTGTCTGCACGGGCTATCTAGCACCGGATGGCAATGGGTGCTAAACAGGGCCACCATGTGGCCGCCATAGCATCCATCCCGAGGCACTGATTGGATTGGACCACTTAGCCATCAGAGGTCACTTCTGGTTACAGTGGGCATGGTGGAGAGACACGGATTCGTAGTTGCCTATTTGCCACTATGAAGCTTGTGCTCAGCTCTGTAGACCGCTACAAAGGATGTGTGGGCCTACGTAGCATGTGTGTTTGATGGGTGAAGCCAGAGCCCCCCGCTGCAAATGCCTCAGTATAAGTGTGGCCTCTAATCCGGTCTTCATGCTGGAAGACTGGATTGAAGACACCATTAAAGGGGTCTTGCATTAATTTGGATTTAAGGTCCCGAAGACCCCATTACATCCACATTGCGATGACACCTGTGTGGACAATACATTCAGAATGGGATCCTTAAGGGATCATGTGTGCAGAAGGTACGTAACTGATCCATACCAATTGCGTAGTTATCGAGTTCCTAATGGGGTCTTCGTTGCACATGCAAAAGGGCCTCAGAAACTATCTGGGACGGGACTTTGGAGCTGAGAAGGTGATTCAGTAGAGCCGCTGAAAGCCTCATTTCACCTACCCAACCACCAGTCTAGCCTGTCATTCACCAGCTCCTGGTGTGAGCACATAAAACTTTTAGTTGCTGCATGTCTTTCCCTGCAGTCCTTACCCATGGTTCACCATTCTGTACTGGCATTTTCATTAGAACAGACAACCATATCAACAGGAGCAGGATAATCCACTTTCAAGTCTATTATTTTAAGATCTTGTTCTAGGTTTCATCTCAAGACATCTCATTCACTTTTTCTTCTCCAAATGTTTATGGTTACTAACGCAGAAGTGGTTCGCCTGGCAGGAAATAAATGATTAGTCCTGCCCATCTTCTGTTTTAGGTTTATTCAAGATCAAAGTATGCCAGGGGGGGGGGTTGGCACAATATGGAGATGAATGAAATTCAGAATAGGAACCACTTGTATCTGTCCACAGTAAAACTGTTCTTCAAGCTGAATTTTCTTTTACTGAGAATAAGAGAGGGCATGTTTTGTTCTGTAAAAGAGTGGGTTAACAGACAATGCTCTTGGTTTATACTGCTTTTCTTCTGTGTTTCTTTGTAGTGGTGGCACACTTTTGACTGTGACGGGCACAAATCTGGCTACTATCAAGGAACCCAGGATTCGAGCCAAGTATGGCAGCGCTGAGAGTGAGAATGTAAGTAAATCTTAAATGTTCTGATTAACATCTTGTTTGTAAGGGAGTTGCAAATCATATAAGAATTATATTTATCCCTGGAGTGCATTCACACATGCTTCTTTTATCCCACTGATAACATGTGTTCCACTATCCTGTCATTCATGTTTATCACTCTATAGAAACTACCAAATGCTGTTTACAAAGTGAGATAGTAGGATGGACATATACACTATGTGTTGCACTCTAAACTATGGAAAAGAGGAAGAAACGATGATATGTTTCTCCAGCTAAGGATGATCTGGGTCTCAATGATATGGAGCATGTATAGTACGAAATATCAGACATGTCCCTGCCCTCAGGCTCGTAGTCTTAAAAGAATGGCAGACATGGAAAAGTGGATTGGGAGAGAATGGGGAAACTTTAAAGCATAGATCTGTTGTAGGGCAGACAGAGAGACCCTAAAATGACAATTTTAATCTCCATCCTGCCATCTGGTGATGGTGTGGCTGCCTCGATAGCCATTAAAGGCCAATTCCAGTGTTCCTGGTCTTATATAGAGCAGATGGAAAGGCCCTATAGAGCCATCCTCTCTCCCTCTTCCAGCCCTGTAATGGAGAGACTGCCTGGCATGCTGTATGGCAGATGCATAGGCCATATGATGCCAACCTGTCTTCCTCCTGCAGCCATGTAATAGAATGGGTGCCCGGTGGCATGATTTGGGGTTCAGTCTCAACAATTCCATACAAAAGAACCTCCATATATCCATGTACAATCATATCCTACCTCATTGCTTTATAGTGCTTAGACAGGATACAAATAAGATGTAAATCCTCAATGAGGAGAGGATTCTTGTTCATGCATCATACTAAATGTGACTGTTCTCTTACCTTGAGTAGTAGTTGAATGCGACAGCAGCTTAGCCAAATATGAGAGCGTTGATGATAAGGGGTTAACATGGATGAAAGCTTGTGTCAAGTGAAATAGTATTTATAGGAGCACCCTAAGTTTCCAGCCACTATTTGGAAAGATCTCACATTAATGAATCTTGCTCCTGTTCTGTAAGTAAAAGGTACTAGCCTTCTAAGACTGAATCGTATTTGCCCTTACTTCGTATTTAAAAACTGATGAAGCAGCTGGATAAAAACATAATTAAGAACATAATCCTCAGTAGAGTACTGTGAATAGAAAAGATTTAGGACTCCACAGTAAATCTAGTATGTCTTCTATTGTAGAACTGCACAGTCCATAATGATACCACCATGATGTGCTACGCTCCCTCCATCGACAACCCAGTGAGGAGTCCACCAGAGCTTGGTGATCGTCCAGATGAGATTGGATTCATCATGGATAATGTCCAAGCTTTGTTGATCATCAACAAAACCAACTTTGTCTACTACCCAGATCCTGTGTTTGAGCCTCTGCCCTCTGGAATGCTGGAGCTTAAGCCAAGCTCTCCTCTCATCCTGAAGGTATGGCTTCCTGCCCACAGGGTGTTTTCTGTAGCATAACTGTCGTTTCCGATTCTACCCCTTCACTGGTTGTGTTTATTTGGCTGTCTTTTTGCTTTTATACCAGCTGTTAGCCTTTGTGCAGTTTGAAAGAAATACCAAATGGCATAGATATATATGAAGAAGGTCAGGTTTCACAACTTTTGATTCTTATGTTTTAAATGAGGTGAATTGGAGACATTCCATAAGCCACATGCTCTGTTAGGTGGGGAAATAAGCACTACTCAATTCCAGCAGTTTCCTTGAGGAAAATGATTTACAGAAGTTTTGTTTATAGATATTGAGAGGTTTGTTTGTTTTACAATTTTTAAACGTTTTAGGTAATAAATGTTACATTGCTGTAGTTTAATATACAGAGCAGCTTCACAAAGAATCATTTTACTTACTCATAATACAGATGTATAATAATGGTTCATCCTGTGCATGTAATCCATTAAGTCTCATTATTAATAGTTTATGTGTATTTTATAATACACAAATTAATAGCAATCCAATTGCAGATTACTGTGTGAATTTTAATACTAAAAATAGTTTCTAATTTGTATGTTTTTCTGTAGGCGGTCAGCAAGTTTGTTGACTTCATTTTGAAGGTGTTAAATTTCTAGGATATTTTCAAAATGGTGTGTTTATGCAAATTTTAGTTATCTTATTTAATATTGGTTTAGAATGTGTTTTATTTCTGTGAATATTGTTTTCAGAAGTTATTTACCACTTTGGAAATGTATGACGTGCAGAGTAAGTTTACTGTTTCAGCATATGTAGGGACAGATACATTTGGAGGTGTTTCTTTTCAATTAAGCAAAAGAAAATTCTGACAATACAAGAATGGGATTCATGTGAGTTTTCTGTAAAAGTGGAGAAGGAAAGTAGTAAGGGTAAGAGAAATACAATAGTGTCAACAGATATGTTCATACTTGATTCTCTTCTGCTGTGATGAATAGTTGGGGCTACTACCTTTAGTTGTCCAAATTGGATCAAGAAGTTTCTTCTTCAGCTCCCTGCTCTTCCTTAGTTCAGTAAAAAAATCAGAATAAGGGTGAATCTTAACATCGAATCTTTTTTCCTTTTTTCAAGGGTCGCAACTTGCTTCCTCCAGCAGCTGGTAACTCTCGACTGAACTATACTGTGCTAATTGGGGACACTCCCTGTGCCCTTACGGTCTCTGAGACTCAACTTCTCTGCGAGTCGCCAAATCTCACAGGACAACACAAAGTGACGGTAAAGGAAGCCAGGCATGGCCTGTTTGAGTTTCATTTTGAACCAACATCCTCACATCATGCAAGGAAGTCTAGTAGCACCGTGGAGACTAACAAAGAGAAAGAAGTGGGTAGCGTGAGCTTTCGCAGGCTCAGCCTGCTTCGTCAGATGCCTGATGACTAAGCCTGTAGGCTTGTCTATGAAAGCTCATGCGATTAACTTCTTCCTCTTTGCAAGTCTCTAAGGTCCTACCAGACCTCCTTGGTTATGGATCCAGACTAACACCCCTATATCTTTGAATCCTCACATTATGTGCAAATGTTGCATGCTTTTTCTCTTTTTTCCTAATGCTGAAAGTTTACCAAACTCACTCACACACCCCCACCCCCCAATATCCAAATACTAATTTTCTGTGGAATAGCAGTTGACGGGCAGGGAGCCCATTCCTAACTCCAGACTTTGGCTTTATTTCTATAGCCTGTGTTGAGGAGTGGAGTTTGCTTCCTTTCCCACTCACTCATTTGATCACTGTGGCAGTGAAGGTAGTGTTTAATGTAGTGTTAAGCTTCCCTCGAGTTCTGTTGAATTTAGGGAGGCTGGTCTGTGAGGGCAATAGCAGCATCCCACTGTCTCCACTGTCAGTTTGCCCCTCAGTTGCCCCTCACTTTGCTTTTGTTGGTCAAAGACATCCATGTTTCCAAAATTAAACACTTAACAGTCCCCTCTGGATGGTGCATTAACACCAGATTTCAGTTTGGCACAAGTCTATCTGTTCTCCACCCCATCATTGGATCCGTTGTGTTTGTTGTGATCTGGCACCATACCTCTGTGTTCTTATTGCTAAAAATAATATTTTTGCAAAGCACATAGTGCCAATTTTAGTGAACAGGATGCATGTTTTGCTTGCTTGCTACTGTTCTCCATTTAAACTTTGTCTCTGTGAAAAAAAAGTGTTAAGAAAACTAAGGCCATACATTTATAAATGAGATATAAATAAAAGTGAAATTTCTTTCTTTCTTTCTTTCTTTCTTTCTTTCTTTCTTTCTTTCTTTCTTTCTTTCTTTCTTTCTTTCTTTCTTTCTTTCTTTCTTTCTTTCTTTCTTATTGAGACAATGTAATATTGACTGGAGTCTGTGCCATAGCTGTTGCCCTTCCAGTCTCCATGCAGGCCCTTGAAATTGAAACAGGTTTGAGCTGTTTCCAGGCTGGAATGACAGCTTATCTGCGTACAGATGGCTTAACATGCAGGCATTCTTCTCAGAGCTCAGAAATTAAGCCTGGTTGAGCCTGGTTAATATTTCAGGAGAGTGCTAGGGAATGCAAAGTCTTGTAGGCTAGAGTAAAAGGTAAAAGGATCCTAGAAGGCAGCAGGAGTAAACAGCTTCTATGGACAAAAGTGCATGAATCTTCCTGTGTGGTCACAGGCTCCAGCATGACTAAAGTGCATTTTTGCATTTTCCTGGAGGCACACAGAGGTTAAATGAAATTGTTAATGCATCCAGATGCCCACTATAGCATTGTCCTGCACACATACTCCACTTGTTTCTCATGTTATGATTCTTGTATTATGAGGGCTTCTATGCAACTCTCATGATTATAGAAGTTAAGTATTTATTGTTAGCTTCAGATGAAGGAAAGAAAAGTTTTGATTAATAAGATTTCTCTGACTGCAGATTTGGACACTTGCAGGCCTTATACGTAGATCAAAATATTACACCAACTTGTATGGTGTAGAGAAAATTTGGACCAATTCATAGCAGTCAAATACTATCAATTACTTAGAATTGCCTCTAGTAATAGGTGTATACTTTTGAAGTCTTGCTTCTAGAAAACTTTTAAGAGGGCAAGCCATGTGCTTTTATCCTTCCAGAAGGCTTTCCAGAGGGCTGACCAGTGTAAGAACAGATGTCTTATGTTCTTAACTATCCTTCAGATTTAACGTTTGTCTGAATTTTGCAGCACCCTTTTCCACGCCCAAAGCATACCATACCATCATAGTTTTAGGATAGAACCTCATGCATTCCTAACTCATACATGGCATAAAACAAATTTATTTTAAAAATATGTAATAAGATGTTGTTTTAAATTTGACTTTTACAATATTTCTGCATGTACAACCAGCAGAAACTGAAAATAGGCCAGTCTATTTATCCCTTAGCTGCA
Organism: Aspidoscelis marmoratus; assembly: GCA_014337955.1. Taxonomy (NCBI): domain Eukaryota; kingdom Metazoa; phylum Chordata; class Lepidosauria; order Squamata; family Teiidae; genus Aspidoscelis; species Aspidoscelis marmoratus. Next base: position 29,329,772 of record MTQE01001141.1, on the reverse strand, counting down.
TCCATTGCAAGGCTGTTTATTTCACCTTACCCTCTTCTTTCATTCAGGAGAATTAAATAGAACTAGATTGTGATAAGTTTCAGTGCAGGAGTTCTGACTCACTCTGGGGCTCAGTATGGCCTTTGGCATTTGAACAGGACCCAAAATGCTCCCTTCTCCAGGCACCTCATCCATCAAGCAATGCGCTTTGCATCCCATCTGTTACTGTAATGTGCTTTGAATGAGACATCAAATTTGCCGCCTGCTCCTTACAGGCATCGGCAATGTACCAGCGTGTGTCTTCATCCCATCAGATCTCTTCACAGTGCTTCGGACAAGCAGTGTGAGAGTTTGCCTGCAGGGCCTGGCCATTTTCCTTCCCCACTGCTGTGCTTCTTTCCCTCTGAGGCCTGCCGTGAGTGCTAACTGGAAAGTGTTTAACTTGTGGCAGCAGAGGCTGGACCAACCACTATAAGGAGTGAGCTGGGTAGAAAAGAGCCCCATGCTCTGTCACTAGGATAATAATCAACCAGCTACTACATGTATCTAGGGTATCTTTCATCTTATTATCAACCTTTCTGCAGCTCAAGAGATCATGACTTTTCACTTATCCTGCACCGACAAGACAGTAGAGACTACCAGCTGAGAAAGTTTAGAGTGTTGGCCATGTGCCCAGAACGTGGAGCCTGTGTTATAACCAGCTACAGCGTAGCAGACAATGGGAAAACTGGCAGGCAGGGGTTGTGTGCTGCTTCATTCTCCAGGAGCATGTATGTAATGGCACACCTAGGTTGGATTCTGTGCATAAATATGCTCATAGAGAAACACAACTTTCACTATTGTAGCTTGCCCTGAGATCTTTAGGTATAAGGTGGGATAATGGAACGAACGAATGAATGAATGAACGACCTTACAGTCCTGTACTTTTACACATAAAGATAGATATGGAATACATATGTTTTAAGTGGCATTTGAATTTCCTTTAATTGTGCTGGTTAGGAATTAACTGGCTTATCTGGTTTATGAATTCCTATGGCTGGTTTTGTTCTTCATACATAGCTTTGAGATTATATTGTACTGGCAAGTGGTATATAAGTAGTTTAAATAAATAATAAAATAAGGGCCCTACTTCTATTGCAACTTTTGGTAGTGCACAATCTACTCCACCTCATCTTTTTGTCTGGCCACAGCCATCTCTCTTTCTCTTCTACTGAAACCATGGCATGTCCTCTAATAATTAGCAACCAGGTAATCTTCTGCTCATAATTTCCTGTTATTATGTTCACAAATTGGCGTGTGCGGGGTGGGGTGGGCAAAATGTCTACCCGATTGTGGAAGTTCTCTTATAAGTGAATGCAAAAATTCTTCTTGCCATTAAATGATCCAGATACTAATATTTGTTTTTCTCTTTCTCTCCATCACCCAGATCAAGGCTGGGGGCTTTGAATTTTCCCCAGGGACACTACAGATCTATTCAGACAACTTGCTGACTCTTCCAGCCATCATTGGCATTGGTGGAGGTGGGGGCCTCCTCTTGCTCATCATCATCATCGTGCTAATTGCATATAAGAGAAAGTCGAGAGACGCTGACCGCACTCTCAAACGCCTGCAGCTGCAGATGGACAACCTGGAGTCTCGTGTGGCCTTAGAATGCAAGGAAGGTGAGCGTGCTGGGCTAAGTTCAGCGCACTGGTGTCCATTGGATATTATCACCTATGCTAAACTAAGCACTTTTTATCACAAACCTATTTTAAGGAAGCTTCAGCTATAATTAAACTTCTCATGACATAGGTGTTGAAAATTTATGACTGGTACCTGTCAGTCCCAGATTTAAGCTAACTTTTTTTGCTACTTGTCACAGCTATTCTAAGTTTTCTGTTTCATTCCTCAGCTCATGTAGTGCAACTTGTGCAACGTTGGTACATAGGAGGGCTACTGAAACTCAGTCCTTGATAACGCTGCTGTGTTTTCAAGTTTTTAGTATATGGGCAAAGATAGCTGAATGAAACATTTTTGTACAATAGCATATAGCTGGTAAGGGGTCTGAGACAACGCACGGACTGAAAAAATAATCTTCAGTAAAGAGTTCTCAGGTTCCTTTTGCAAACTCTCTGAATCAGAGACCACCTACATGGCTGTAGACCACTCCAGGCTTTTGGGAGCAGATGGCATGCAAATATGAAATAAGCTGGAAATGATGCAACCCTTACATAGTGTCACTCTGTAAAAGTACTTTTTCCAGCTGCCTCCCACATGATTGAGTGGCGCATGAGAATGGGCACTAAATAATTAGCGTCTTTCCTAGGCTTTAATGAGGCAGGTGGTGCCCTGCTCATAAAATATCTAATTACCTATGAAGCTGTGTCATTAGCCAACAATCAAAACACTTTTCCTCCCAAGAAGTTAGAGAAAATTGCTTCTTTAGAAATTTGTATATTTTTGTGCTCTGTTTTTGTTTAAATATATGGACATGGCATGTAGATAACAGCACGAGGTTGACAATGGCGATTGCAGGATGACAGGCTCACTCTCAGCCAGTGTTCACTCACATCTGTGAAAGCTCCCTTCATGTTTTTGATCAGTCAGTGTCAATTTAATTTGATGTGATTATTGTGAGATCGTATGTATAGGGGTGGATAGCTGGGTATATGGGGAGCAAGGTGTTCATAGGTCAGCATTCTAGCTACTATACTATCCTGTCTTTTTTGCACACCACCCTGCACAGCATGGAGAAAGAATGAATAAGGAATGCAACCAGTAGTAATAGATTACAGCCACTTCTAGGAATTTGCCTGAATGAAATTCACGTTTGAAAATTCAGTTGAATTTTTGATCTGGCAAGTTTTTACACTGAAATGAAAGTACAGACATTCAACCGTCCAGACTTTCAGAAAGAGATGAACGATGCTCCCAGCTTGTGGATATGAAATTTTGATTGAATTTTTGCACTTTTGTAGTATTTGATTGATGAAAACAGGCTTTCTCAACAGAAAAAAAAGCCATGAATATATTAGGCTATGAATACAAAAGTCCAAAAGTTCAAATGAATTAATTGACTACAAAACAAATGCAGTTTTTTTTCATACCTGCACACCCCTAACCGCAGCTGTTTTGTCATTCTTAATGACTTATTTGTATATTTATTATTATGCTGTCTGAGGGTCATGGAGTTTCAGATTGGCCAGTACTGGTTTTGGCTCTTCATTAAAGGCAGAAAGAACCTGTGGTACTATACCTCTGGATATTCTAAAACCCACAGCTTCCATTAGCCCAGCAAGCAGGACCTATGGAGTTGTGGCTTCATTACCTTAGGGCTCATATTTTTGTTAGCCACTTCTAATCAAAAGCAGTGTGCCTAAATAGAGGGCCAAAGTCCTTTTAATGAAGATATTATGATCTTGCACATTAAGTTCCCCTTTCCCAGATTGTCCTCCGGAGGGAAATACTGGCCAAGCAAAGCAAATTTACTGAAGGTGGTTGATTTTGGTATAATTTGAAGGAAGTTAGCAGGATTTTGAGAGGGAAAGTTTTAAACGAAGGGAGAAGCCTGCCCGCAAAAGGCTGTGGGTCTCTCATTATGTGACAGACAGATCCTGGGAAATTGGACAGAATGCTGCTTCTGATCCTGCTGATAAAACCTAATTGCCCATTATCGCCACAAGCCAGTGCCTGGGGCTGTGACCCTGCCAACTCGGAGTTGGCCCAGAGGCTGTGACAGAAGCGGGCTCCAAAAATGAGATAATAAAAAAAAACGAGAGAGAGGAAAGTGGGAAAAATAGCCCTGTAGATGGAAATAGTGACAGAGAGGATTGTACAGAAGGGGAAGGAGGGAGTCGGGGGGGGGGTGCCTTGTCTTCTACAGCTGGCAGATAAAAGGATCTGTTTTTAATTAAAAGCCTCAATATCTTCTCTGCCTTTTCTCTTTTCTAGTCCCGCTAGTTACAGATAAGATAGTGAGCCTTTCAAGCTGACGGTTTGTTTTTTCTCATCAAACTGATCAGCCTACAGCCCTCTACCGCTTCTAGCTTCCTTTTAAAGTACCATTAATTTAATTCCCCCCTCCCTCCACCTTCATTCTCTGTCACACACTCTCATACAGTACTGAAACTTGTGCACAAACAACCTTTTTTGCCTTATGGGTGCAATTAAAGATACAGGATGCTGTTTCTCTATCTAGCTTCTTCGTCCCAGCCCAGTCAAGATGTGGGACCAGAAATGAAGTAAGGACGCTGTTTGCTTTCTCTTCTTTGGCATCCCCTTGGACAAAATTTATTTCTTTTCTTTTGGCCTTTGCAGCCCCCTTTTATGCATGTCACCAGAAAGGTAATTGTATGCCAGAGCACCATCCTCCAGGGCTCACACCTGTCTGCCGTGTAGACTTCTTTGTCGCGAAACTGGACTAGATGATGTTGCAGATTTAGCTTTTCTGATTGATGTTAAACATGAAACATGAGGAAGGCATTCTACCTTCTAAATCTTTAAAAGAGCTCTAGTGGTAGAAGAGATTTACTATGAACGTTAAATATTGGATTTGCTTTGAACATTAAATATTGGAATGTTGTTATAACCTATCAAAGCCATAGCCACTAGATTTTTTTTCACAAGATAAGGCTGTATCCAAGCCAAGCTGGAAATTGATATATCTGGGCTTCTTCCTCAATCTATTCTTTTCCTTACAGCCTTTGCTGAGCTGCAGACTGATATCCATGAACTGACCAATGATTTAGATGGAGCTGGCATTCCATTTTTGGATTACCGTACCTACGCCATGAGGGTCCTCTTCCCCGGCATAGAAGACCATCCTGTGCTGAAAGAAATGGAGGTGTGGTAATGTGTGTATGTGTGTCTGCTTAGATAATATTTCTGTTATTTCCCTGAGCTTGTAGATTTAAGTTGTTGGAGAGAAAGCTATTTTCTGGAGCAAATTTATTGCTGGTTTGGTATGGACTAATACTATATTCCTCAGCCGGTGTGCATCCAATTATTACTTTCATCCTACCCAAAGTTAACTAAACATAGACTGTATTGACTAGATGTGAGGGCAGTTAAAGCCAAACAAGATCTGGGGGCACGCTGGCTAAGAAGACTGGCTGGTAACCCTCCAAATTTCTCTAGGCCCATCCCCCATGCACTGCAGCTAGGAAATGAGGAAGGCATCAGTCTCATTCATTATTGTTCCAGATAGTCATGAGCTCTGGATCACCCCTAACATATGAATTGCAGAACAAGAGGTCAAATTAAATGATGGGATAGTAGAGGCTGGAACCTGTTAGAAGTAGTAGATAAGAGAATAAAGTAGCTAAGAGGTGGTGGATGTAATAGTATGGGGGATGTTTTAAGTTTTACAGAAATATCCACAGTCACATCATTGAATATAGTAGAGCTACTTTTGAGTGCAGTACTGTGCATTGGCTTATGTGTGACTAGGCATTATAATGTAAAGAGGCAAAAGAGGTCTCAAATGTGATGAACATGATGAGCTACTGCATAGTCCATCTCCAGAATAGGATGAATAAGTGTAAAATAGCAAAGATTCTTCTCAGATCCTCCCAGAATGGATAAGGTTTTAAATAAAAGATTGACAGAATGAAACTGTGGAAAACCAAATAGCATCAGAAGTGCTTATTTCTGGCAGCAGAATCTATCAGGGTGTGAAGAGATTCTGGATGGAATTGATGACATCTTTGCTGTGTGGCATGTAGAAAAACAGGCTGGGAAAAATTGTTTGGAAATATCCACACACCGTGAAACTGAACTGTGGAGCTTGGCTGCATTGTGCCAGGGAAAACTGTTTTCCTTGCAGGGTTTGCTTCTGTGGCACAGACGCTTTTGCTGCTTCAGCTCTTTTCCTTTGCAAGGTTGCAACGCCGGCCTTTGTGTTTTTATAGACTCAGATTATCCCTGTGCTTTTTATGGATTTTGGCTAATGCTACCAGAAAGCAACTTCATCTTTGCTACAGCAAATGATCGCTTAGCTCCCTCTAGGGCATGTGCTCAAGGTTTTGGAAACTCTCTGATAGCCCTACCCTTTCTAAGCCAACAAAATCTAGATGTATCTGTGGAGCCTATAAAAGCACAGCGATGTTCCGTGGAGCTGTGAGTGATGAAACAGGAAGATCAACCGCTAATGTGCAGATTGCATACATCTTGTCAGTATGACTGAACATGGGTTGGAGTGCATTATTGTGCCTGCCATGTGGTGGTGGCAGCAGTGAAAAATACTTCATTTCTCCACCCCCGTTGAATTCTTGAGTCCATTGGAACTTTGTTGAGTGGTGGTTGGCTTCATAAGATCAAGTCCAATAGGGCAGGGGTGGCAGCCATGTAACATCTGCTGTGACAAGTTTACAAGGCAGTTTAAGGGCAAAGACACTGAAATTAACAAAGAAATGGATTCTGTGGTTGGGAATAACCCAGAGAATATGTCCAAAGAACTGTCTGGCCCAGTTATTTTGAATCATTTTCAGTTATTGTGGCTGATGATGTGAACAAGCTGCTTGCTGGAGTCCAGCCAACTATAAGTCTTCTTGACCCTTGCTTTTCATGACTGATAAAAACCAGCTAGCAGGATATGGCTGGATGAGTCCAGGGAACAATGAATGCCTCTTTGAGAGATGAGGTGGTCTTGTTTGCTCTTAAAGAGGTGGCAGTGCATCCCTTCCTCAAGACGTCTCCCTGGATCTAGGGAACATATCCTTTGGGGGCAAGTTACTGGAGAGGGTCACAGCATGCAGAGAAGAAGCTGGTTATCTAAATGCATTTCAATTAGGCTTCAAGGCCAGTTATGGCAATGAAACTGCCTTATTCTCCTTGGTTGATGACCTTCTTTGGGAGAAAGGCAAAGCGAATGCAACCTTGTGGGTTCTCCTAGATCTCTTAGTGTTTTTAGTACTATTGACCATTGTAACCTTTTGGAAAGGCTACAAAATTTCAGAGCAGTAGGCACCATGTTGTTATGGTTCCATTCCTATCACCAAGGCCAGTGCCAGAGACTGATTGTAGGAGATTCTTGCTCAACATCCTGAGAACTCATCTGTGTGATTCTTCAAGGGTCAATTTTATCTTCCATGCTTTTTAATATCTATATGAAACCTCCAAGAAAGTGTCATCAATATATTGATGACAGCAAACTCTTATCTCTCCATGTTATCTGAATCAGGAGAGGTAGTTGAAGTGCTGACAAATGCATGGAGGTAGACTCTGCAATGGTACTTGAAGTTCAAGTGGAGACAATGGCCAATAATGCTTATTTCCAGCTGCAGCTGATTCACCGGCTATGACTCTTTTGGATAGAGATGATTTCACCATAGTAATCCATGCTCTAGTAACTTACAGATTAGACTATTGTAATGCACTCCATGTATGGTTGTCCTTAAGAAGGGTTGGAAGCTGCAGCTGGTGCAGAACTCAGCAACATGTCTGTTGGTTGGTACTACTGGCTGGAGACACATCATGGTGATCTCCAAAGAGCTGCTGTGGCTGCCAATTTACTACCTAACACAGTTCAAAGTCTATAAAGTCCTAAACCTCTTGGGGCCCAAATATCTAAAAGACCACTTTCTCCCATATCAACCTGCTCATGTCTTATGATTTGCAGATAAGGCCCTCCTGGTTGTATGATAAGTTTAAGGAGCTAAAGGTGGTAAAGGTGCACCTATTCATTCTGGCTTTTGGTTGTGGAAACAGCATCTTTTAAATTTCTTTTTGCTGTTCACCCAGTCTTGGGATTTTCCATATAGGGCAGGATAAAAATAAAAGCACAGATAAATAAATAAAATCTGTGTAATTGTGCTAGATTTCTTCTTTCCCATGATTTCTTATTTTGTGGAGATTATAATTTGTGCTCATCTTTGATATTCTGCCCATTTGATGGTGGCTAACTGTGTGTAGCTATAAGCATCACTTCTAAATTACTGAAGCATGAGAACTTGAGTACAAGTTCACATGGCTAAATATAAAAAAATGATTCCAATTGTGTCTAGAAAGTCAGTGACTGTGTAGCATCTCCTAATCTGAGATAACTCAGTGTTGTGGGATAGATATAAATTCCAGGCAACAGAAGATAGTTCACATATGACTTTTCCTGGTACAAAATTTGATTGCCATCACATTTAGTTGTTGTAAGAGGATATTAAGCTCCTTCTTGGACAATAGAAATAATAATAGTTACCAATAGCAGTAGCTGAGGGATCACAGCAGAAGAGAGTTAACTGCTCACGTGTACTGATTGTCCACCTGGCAAAGCAAAACACTGGCCTGGATAAATTTTGATCTATTCATTAAGGCTCTTTCTGTGTTACTGAAATGCCCAGCATCCAGCAAGGAAGTACATATAAGGTGATGGAAACTATCAATTAAAGATAAAATTAGTGTGCACATGGAAGAGCAAGCATTGCTCAACAAAACCCAGCATGGCTTCTGCAAAGGTAAATCATGCCTTACAAACTTGTTGGAATTCTTTGAGAGTGTCAACAAATACATGGATAAAGGTGAACCAGTAGATATTGTCTATCTGGACTTTCAGAAGGCTTTTGACAAAGTCCCACATCAAAAGCTACTGAGTAAAGTCATCAGCCATGGAATAAAAGAACATGTTCTGTCCTGAATTTGCAACTGGCTTAAGGGTAGGAAGCACAGAGTAGTAATAAGCGGCCAATTCTCAGGGTGGAAAGAGGTAAAAAATGGGGTACTCCAAGGTTCAGTGCTGGGACCAATGCTTTTTAATTTATTCATCAATGATCTAGAAGAAGGGGTACATAGTAAAACAGCAAAGGTTCCTGATGATACTGTAAATTATATAGGGTAGTAAAACCCGAAAGAGATTCCAAAAGCTCCAGAGGGATCTCTTAGCATTGGGTGACTGGGCAACCAAGTGACAAATGTGCTTTAATCTTAACAAGTGCAAAGTAATGCACATGGGGGCCAGAAATCCAAATTATGTCTATACACTGATGGGGTCTGAGCTTTCTGCAACATACCAGGAAAGGGATTTTTGTGTTCTGGTGGAGAGTTCAATGAAGGTGTTAGCCCAGCCCAGTGCAGCAGCAGCAGCAGCAAAAAAGCTAATTCAATGCTGGGAATAATTAGGAAGGGAATAGAAAACAAGTCAGCAAGTATCATTTTGCCTCTTTATAAATCTATGGTGAGGCTACATTTGGAATATTGTGTACAATTCTGGTCACCACACCTCAAAAAGGATATTGTGGAACTGGAAAAGGTTCAGAAAAGGGCAACCAGAATGATTAAGCATCTGGAACACCTCGCTTACGAAACGAGGCTGCAAAGTCTAGGTCTCTTCAGTCTGTAGAGATGGTGTTTAAGAGAGGACCTGACTGAAGTCGATAAAATTATGCATGGTATAGAAAAGGTGGCTAGAGAACATTTCTTTTCTCTGTCACACAACACTAGAACCAGGGGGCACTCTATGAAGCTGAAGGGTAGGAGAGTCGGATCCGACAAGGGGAAGTATTTCTTCACCCAGAGGGTCATTGATTTATGGAATGTGCTGCCGGAAGAGGTGGTAGCAGCTACCAGTCTAGATGGCTTTAAGGTAGGGTTAGACAAATTTATGGACGGCAGATGTATCCATGGCTACTAGAATGAATGCTTAGGTACATCTTTCAGGCTTGGGGTGGGGGATCAGGATGCTTCTAGGGCCATATGCTAGGATTCGAGAGCAGGAAAAGGTTTGCCTTTGTCTCTGCTTGAGATGCCCATGAGCGACAGGACGCTGGAATAGATGAGCTGTGGCCTGATCCAGCAGGGCTTCTCTTAGGTTCTTATGTATATTTCCACATGCTGCTCAAAAGCAGCTTTGGATCCCCACTGTATGCATACCATGCTCACTGACATTAATATCAATATTTATATTAATATCATTGCTACTGTCATTTTCTGCAGCACTTGGTTTATTCAATTGGGCTTATTTGATGCATGACCGGCCACTCATTTCCAAGAGACTTGCTTGACATCATCTTCGTACTCTGTAGAACTGTTACCCTCCAAGAGGCTGTGTTGTTTCCTTCTCCCCAAACTGGTTCCCTCTACCTTTTCCAGCTCTTGCACTATTTGCTTAATTTAGTATAAGCAATCGTGCAAAAATTGGCTTCACATTTTCCTGTATAGCAAGGATGTTCTTGATTGAAAAAGTGAAGGGTGGCCTTATCTTCCCCTCACTGCTGACCTCATGGAGTAATTAACGGTGTCGTTTTTGGATGTATTTAGAAGAAGTAATCTGCTCCAGAACATGAGTTATTAATTACGGACATTCAAGTACTTGTCAATGCAAGCACACAGGTTGCTTTCTTCAACATAGCATGATCATTGATTCCTGTGATTAAGTATTACCGTCCCTTCTACTGGCCGTACACATTCTTTAAGTGCCATTATCTGTTTAAAACAACATTACTGAGTTTTTTTCAGCTATCTAAAGCCTGTAGGGTAAACCTTCCGTGTTGAAAATAGCACCGCATTTACAAAATCATGCTACTGTTCCAGACTGCCAAAGTGGTTAGTAATAAGTATTAATTGTACTTTCATTTTGTTCTGATAGATTAGATTTCTCCTTAAACATTTTGGGGGCATATTCCCATGTAGGTTACATTTTCCTTGCTCAGCTGCTTCCAATGCTTTTGTCTTTTGTCTTGTTCATTCAGTAAAGATTAATTGAATTTAATATGCTCTACCTACCATTTTGGTCAGACTGTAAGGATGGACATAATCTACAAATTCAATCAATGCTTGTAAGAACAATTCCACAAAAATGTTATTAACTTGTAGGGTTGGTTTTTTTTTAAGTTTGGATCACCTAACACAAAGTATTTCTAATACGTTTATACTTTTATTAGCATCACCACACTATTTTGAAATGCTGTTCAGTAGAGTGGGAAAGAAGGCTACCATTTGAATAGGGCATCACTTATATTTTTCTGTGTGCACAGAATTTCAGATGGAATGTAACATTAAATACATAATATGAATTCCTAGCTGTCCCTGTCTTCTTTTAAAATAGCCCTCTCTTTTGTAGAGACACAATACAAAAGTGAAAGTTAGTGTGCAAATGATTGCTATGCATTTTTACCTCCTGTAACTTCGCCGCTGATGGGTATGCAGCATTGTCCTTACATCTGCTGCTACTAAATCACCATATTACATTCTTCCAAAATCTAAGCAATGTTTTAGAATAAAGATGTACATTGCAGCTATTTGGGAAAAAATTATCCCTCCAGCCCTATACCCGGAGGTCTCCGGGCAGGTAACAACATCTAAAATCAAAATATCTTTCTTGAATTTCATGGTTTATTTTTAAGTGCATATGTTCACTTTGGAGTGTGTAGAAACAGGCAGGATGTCGCTAAAGCCCATTTGCAATAATCCGAGAGCAATTTTTTGGCTTAGTCTTCTGCTTGAGGTGCACAGGAGCAATTGTGTGAGACAGGATGTTGGACTAGATGGGCTGTGGCCTGACCCAGCAGGGCTTCTCTTTTGTTCTTAATGTTATATTCCACTTAAGCACTTTATTTGGAATGAATTTAGACCTTTCTTGCCCCCCCCCCTAGAAAAAACCATCCCTTCTAAAAAATGAGAGTGCAGTCTGTTATCAGAACCTTTTTTAAAAAAATGAGATTTGGAACAGCAGTTTAAAGGGTTAGTATTTATTTATTTAAGACTTTATAGACCTCTCCTTACCCAAAGGTCCCAGGGAGGCTCACAACAACAAAAATACAGACTATACCTAAAATGTATTTAAAATATAAACCTCCTTGTTTTCCTGCCCCTGCTAAGCATCAAAAGCCCTGGGTGAAGAAGAATGACTATGTGTTGAAGTTCATATAATGTAGGTGTCCGGTGAGCTTTTAGAAGGAAGTTGTTCCAAAGTCTGGGAGCCACCACTGAAAAGTGTCTCTTGAGAATCCCTGTCCCTTGAACCTCTATGAGAGGAAGAACCACAAGAAGTCCCTCAGTTACCCATCTGGATTGTCATTGCCATTGTTGAAGGACACAAAAGCAAGGTTTTACAATGTTGCACCAGTGCTGCTACTCCATGGTATGTGAGGCCAGCACTGGTGCCGTTGCCCATGAATCCTGCAGATCCCAGGGCAGCCAAAGGAGCCCTGCCCTTCTTCATGTCCTTTTAACCAGTCACTTGGCTTCATTCACAGTATAGTTTAAACCTCTGACAGTGGATGAAGTAAGACTGAGGGAGGGGCTTATTATGTTAGCTACAGGAGGGCCTGGGCTTCTGACTTTTGGAACTTGCTGATTGAAAGTACAGATCTTGGTGGTCATTGGAGCTGCCTTTTTGTGCTTAAGTGAAAGTCCAGCAACCACCTGGATCTTGGCCAATCCTCCACAAGGACTCTTCCCTTCCTCCCTTTCTCCCTCCCTTCTAGTGCTATAATTTAGAAAATTATTTTTAGGCCTGATTTGTATTTAGGCCAGTATATGAATTTCAAGTATCTGAATTAGTGTGGTGCTACTAAAGCCATCTGTGTTCTAGGTAAGAATGACTGTGTCAGCACCTTCTTGAGAGTCTGGAAAAACCAAAATGGGGGAAAAAATTATCTGATGATGACACAAGATGTAAATTGTAACAAAAGTGTGTGTATTGGGTGTGGAGAATGAAATAGCACTACTGTTTGTTTTATTGTTCCACTCTCTGTTTTTGTATTGATGATTCGTAATACAGATTATTATCTTGAGAAAGTCTGTATTACACTGAAACTGGAAATAGGTCCTTTGTGGATGACAGATTCAGAGTACACTCACAGGGAGGCAAATGGATTGTTTACTGTAGATGGGAAAAGTGACCTTTCTTAATGTAGTGGATTGTTTATAGTTAAAGGGAATCCACACTGAACTGAGAAAAGGCATAGGTTAGTAATTTGCTAAGGACCAGATGAAAATGATTGTGGTCTTGTGGAATCTGGATAGGTCATAAAATTGATCAACTTAAGGAGCATTGAAATACCCTGGAAACTGATAATCAAGAAAACTCCTTTTATACTCCCAATATATGCCAGAGATTCTCAGCCCATCTGTGCTTCAACCTCTTGGCAATTATTTTGTTGTGATCACACCATGCTTGTCATTACCTTCTTAATTATAATGGAGAGAGAGGCAGGAGGGGCATGCAGCAATCAGAAGACAGGGATGCTAACTTCCTAATATGAGGCTAAGGTGGAGACAGAACTAATGGAATCCGAATATAAACCTGTGAGTCCCTTTTTCCATATTACTTCATTATTGGAATCCGTGCATGCTTCAGTTATCAAAATCTGAAATACAAAAGGAATAACTTATTTTTATAGAGACGGATCAGGACAGAATAGGCCAGTATAGTTTTGTAATAAATGTACTTCATGCTCTTGGATGAGGGAATTGGAATATCATCACTGGAAGAACATTTAAAATTCAAATTTAACTGAGTGATCATGCAGGGAACTTAGTTAAATAAAGGGCAGAGCTCAAATGTAATCTTCATTCCAGAAAAGTCATGCATGTTTGTTGAAGGGGAAAAAAATATTGTAAGAAGGGAAGCCATGTGATGGCACGTTTATTTGTTGTACCTTAAATATGCAAAAAATTTAAAAGATGAAAGCAAAGCCTGATGTATAAACAGGAAAACAGGTTACCAGGAAGATTAACTAAGAAGATAAGAGAAGGGCAGCCAGCACAATTAGCATATTGGAAGGGGAGAGAAAAGAAGCCCAAGCCCAGCCAATCAAGAGGGATAGAACCTTGGCAGAAGATACTTGAAGGCCCTACCTGGAAGGGGCGTCGGTCGGTTATGAGGTTGAAACCAGGGTGGGAGAAGCAGGTATCACTGCTCTGCCCTCTCAGGGGTTACAGCAACACTCAAGGGGCCCCAGCTCTGAAGTGAGAGAGCTTGAGGGAGGGGAAGAGATGGTTGAAACTGTTTTCCCTCTGTGTGTTTAGCCATTTCCTAGTAGGCTAAGGGTGCCCATTTGGGAAAAGATTAGCTAGCTCAGTAAATGTTACTTTGTTTCTTGGCCACTGCGGGAAGAGCGTGTCTTTGGAAGTTATTGTATTCTTACTTACCGTTCTGTACACAATAAATCTGTTAATTTGGTTCCACTAGAAGAAGTCTGCCAGCTACTTCTTTTACAAGGCAACCCAAGGCAAGGAAGTAGGAACCCTGCGTGTTAAGACAGGGAAGCGAGCAGTGAGTGCTGAGAGAGGGCCCCTGTTAGCGAACTGCTTTCGCTTAAGGGAAGCTGGAATGAGCGGCTCACTCTCTCTGGTGCTGAAGTTGAGGGGATGCTGGGCCAGTACCTGCAAATCACGCTACCTGAATTAATATTTTGAAGCCAGCTTGGGGGTTGAGAGTGGGTTGACTGTCACAAACCATATCTTAAACAGATATACATTTAAAAGCCCACCATGCTTTATTTGTCATTTCATTTGTGTATGTAACAAATTTAATGCTCTTTATTGCAAATAACTATGAAGGGAGAACACGATTCCTTTCTCACTATTCAAGAAGGCCTATGGGAGGAAGAACAGATATGTTTGCAAAATGGACTTTGCTTCACTGTTTTCCTACTTGTAGTTGGCAAGCCAAGTCCGCTGAGATAATTTATGTGACAGATGCTATGTGGTGCTACTGCTACCACGGCTACCCTGCCGTATTTGCTGTGTGCATTTCTGATAAGATCGTTTGTATAGGACAGGACCAATTTCTAAGCTTATCAGGTGTCACTGATGTTGGAAGTCTGAGCATGCAGCCCAGAGAGTAACATGCCAATTGATTACTTCTTTATAGCTTCTGAATGACTGGAGCATCTTGCTGGGTTTTTTGATTATTGAATATTTAGGATAGTGGCTTTGCAAAAAAACAAAAGCTATCCATAAGATCTACTATAAGTGAAATACCCTATTAGACGCATTGCAGTTAGGATCAACCAAAGCAATGCTATTAAAAAGGGATTTGTTTCTTCCTACCTACCAACAATCTATTCATTTCTGATATTTCTATGTTCTGTACCTATTTTAAGTGGGGGTCATGGAACAGAGAGAAAATACTTTTGGAATTCAGTTTGAAGTAAAGAAACAGTGGGTAAGGAAACATTATTTATACATGCATAGCTGTTAGCGTTGTGTTAATTTTTGCTCTATGGATCAGAGTGAACAAAAAATTAAGCAGTTGAAAAAAGGATTTTTATAAGTTTAAATTTAGCTTCCAAGTCTTCATTTCCAATGTAAAGTGAGAAAAAGCGATTCTTTTATAATCTACTTGGAGTATAGATGATTTTAAAGTCTAAAATCCATAGGTTTTTTCCAAACCTTAAAGGGCTTGGACCCAAGTCATTTCACTGTGTAAAACTCCCTCATTGTTTGAGTTGAGGGGCAAAAATATTTTAATGTAAAGAATGGCATGTTAAAAATATTAACAGACTACATAGCAGTATAGCTGACATAAAACTTCACTGTGAGATCAGGTCTGGGCCAAATGGCCTTGCTTTACCAACCCACCCACCTTTAGTACAGTCTGCTTTTTCCAAACAATTGAGGATTCCTTATTGCTTTAGCAAAAATTGGGCAAACTTTGGGGAAATAATTAATAGTTCTTCCAAAATACCTGAAGTTAGGACAATGTGTGCAGAGACTCTGTGCTTTGGCCCTATTTTGCAATAGTAGCATAGTTTGAGACAGGTTCTGGCTTTAACTGATCTAGTACCCTTCTCCTACTTAGCACTGTTAATGCGATAGTATGCCATTGGCACAGCCCCACTGCCCTGTCTGTCAGATCAAAGCCAAGGCTACCCCACTTTGAGTGTGGTAGGTGGAGGTGGGAGCAGCCTTCCCTCTAAAATCAGAATTGAAGCAAGGGAATCCTCTGCTTCAGTTCTGACAGTACTTTTTTTCTAAACATGGAATTACCCAATTGGCCATTTGGGGACTAAACTAGGGCTGTTTCCGCACTTACCATAGTTAATCTGGATTAAGTAAATCTGGATCTTCGAAATCCAATCCTTGTAATTCCGGATCTAAATGAAGACTCCATACATCTGCACAAGGAGTATCGCACCCAACGGTAATGAGTGCTAAACAGCGCTGCTGTGAGGACGCCATAGCACCCATGCTAAGGCCCTGAATAGGCCAGTGCAGGAAGTGTCACTTCTGTTGACAGTGGACATAGAAGGGAGATGGCTGTGTAGTTGCCTACGTAGCTAGTACATTACTGACCACCGGTTGCGTAGCTCATCTGCGTAGTCATTCTATGACAGTAATGGGCAACCTTTTGAGCTTGGTGTGTCAAAATTCGCCAAAAAGCCCGAGCGTAACTCAGGTGGTGTGTCACTTTGAGAAAAAAAGCATAATTTCACGATATTTATAGTTTAAATAACAAAAATGTATAATTGTAATATATAACTGTATTTAATAAACCAAAAACAATAAACTGAAGCCGCCGTTGACGCGGGACGAGGTCCAACTGAGGGGACAGTGGCGGCTACATGGACCTGGAGCGAGCAGCTTGGCGGCAGTTCCAGCAGGACAGGACACCCGGCTTCCTCTATAAAGATGAGCCAAGGACTCTCAAACCTGCTGTAAAGGGTCACAAACTTAGAATGGTTTGAGAGCAGGTTTGAGAGTTCTTCTCGGCATCCGGCCCCATACTTCTCTGCATGTGGCTGTGTGACACTGAAAATGGCTATGTGTGTCAGTGCTGACACGCGTGTCATAGGTTCACCATCACTGTTCTATGAAGAGGGAATGTAGCAGCTACATAGGCCTGCCCCTTAACCTCATTGGCCTGGCATGTGGGCAGGCACATGCTCTGAAATCCGCTCTTCTGGGTTCAGGAACAGATTGCAGACCCCTTTATGGGGCCCAAAGACCAGAACTTGACGATGTTCGTGCAGACAATGCAATCCCAAGGGGTCCTAATGGGGCCCACAGTGCAGAAGCTGCGTAGTGAATGTGTACCAAATCTGTACCAGCTCTACCTTGTAGAAACAGCCTAGGGATGCTGCCTCTCCATCCTCTCTATCCTCTTGATGTGGGGAGAGGCAGCAACCCATCTATCATGATCAAAGCCTTTGAACCCCACTTTTGATCTCAATGGCAGAGGAGAAAGTTGCCCTGACAACTGATTAAAGCAGAGGAATCCCTGGTTTGAAATCTTGACAGTTGAGGTAGGGTCATTTTTTTGTGTTTATCAAACACAAAAAAATGACCCTACCTAATAAGTCCACCTTATCAGGTGGATTGTAGCAGGGCCACCACCACAAAGGGGAGAGTTGTTTGAAGAGCTTTCAGAGCTCTACAAATAGCACTACAGTACAAATGTATAATGGTGCTAGAAATGGCAGGACAGTGGGAGAGCACAGCAGCTGCCATATTCTTCCTGCCCATGAATGTGCCATGAAGGGGCAGTGTCATGCAGACACCGTTTCCTCATGGCATTTTTAGACTCCTGTAATAGCAGCATATAGATCCTTCCTTAGTTTGGGGCTGCATTGTAGATGCATAGAAAAACTCATAATTAGTGGGTTCTGGATTGGTGTACAGCTTATCTGGTTATTGTCTACTGGAACATTTTGAGAAACTGTTAAAAATACTGCGACCATTCAGTTAGTGAGCGACATTGAGATGATAGTCCTGTGTGTGCATACTTTTAGTAACAAGTAGTGCTTAAAATAATGTGTAAACTTGATTATCCTATTCGACTTTCTTCCTAATATCCTCTGCAGAATGGGCAGGGATATATACATTTTTAATCCATTTTTATTTATTTTCATTAATACATTTCCATACATAATTATATGCCATTACAATAATTTTGAAAGATTTTTACATGTGACTTCCTCTGTTCTTCAGATGCTTCTTCTAATCTTTTACATTTTGCTCCCTTCATATACCGTATTTTCTGGTGTATAAGACGACTGGGTGTATAAGACGACCTCCAACTTTTCCAGTTAAAATATAGAGTTGGGGATATACTCGCCGTATAAGAAGACAACACCCGGCGTATAAGACGACCCCTGACTTTTGAGAAGATTTTCCTGGGTTAAGTAGTCTTATATGCCAGAAAATACAGTACTTATTAGGGGATATATACATTTGAAAGGTACAGTTTCTCCTGTAATTTTAAGTTGCAGGAAGCCACTATTGCAATTTTATTTATTTTATTTATTGTTGATAAAGCACCATTCTAAGCTTGTGACCCTTTACAGCAGGTTTGAGAGTCTGTGTTCCCTCAGAGACTGTTGTACTCTGGCTTCTGAAGCCACTGATAGTGATGATGTGAGTTACAGCCAAGCAACATCTGGAGCTCCACAGAACAGTGTAAAACTTTGTCCCTCAGACAAAGATGGTTTGCGTGGGGAAGATCCTTGAACTTGAACCAGTTTGGTCTAGTGGTTAGGGAACTGGACTCTTATACTGATTCCTCCCTCCTCCACAAAGCCAGTTGGGTGACCTTGGGCTAGTCACAGCTCTCTTCTGAGCTCTCACAGCCCCACCCACCTCACAGGGTGTTCTTTTGTGGGGAGAATAATAGAAAGCTTTGTCAGCCTCTTTGGGTCCCTTAAATGGGTGAGAAAAGCAGGGTAGAAAAGCCAGCTCTCCTCCTGCTGCTGCCCAGGGGGCTGATGCCTGTATGTTGAGAGTCAGTTCCTATTGCTGCTCAGGATATTATGCTGAAGGCAGCCAAGAGGAATAATAGCTCTAGCTAGAAATACTCCCTGGTCTCCAAATGCTAGGCCCTTTGACTAGTTTCTATTTATTTTATTTTGCTTTATGACTGGGGTGAACCTGTGATCTATTTGAGCATTAAGGTGCTGAAAGTTTCAGACCAGCAGTGTCTGAATACAAAGAAGTGATAAAAGGAGCACAGAATCAGGCACGCAGAAGATCAGGATTTCCTGTCACAATAGTTTACTGCACTCAAACCCAGTCAGAAAGAATCTTGCTATTAGTCTTAGACCCACACCATGGTCACACCTTTACTTTAAACCTTCTTCAGTCCCTCTTCAGGTCTGATTGCTCACACCTTTTCATTTCTGTCCATTTTATTTGTGAACTTTCCATTCGGGGAAGTCCAAATGGAGGATGGAAAGTTCACAAATAAAATGGATAGCAATGAAAAGCTGTGACCCGAAGATGGACTGAAGAAGGTTTAACTTGATCATGACCTTAGTCTAGCATTTTTATTTTTCTGATTTAAGGATATGGATAAAAATTATCCAAGAATGTTTCTGTTCTTTTAATAAAACAGGTGCACAGAATAAAAAACAAGGATTTCATTTTACGCATTTTTTAAAGCATATATTACTACGTAATCGTTCATAGCCTAGAAGCACTGTACTTTCAGTGGTCATACAACAGAAGAATGAAGATTGCTACTTCTTTTCTCTGCTCTGTTTGGCTGCAGTTACTCTCTTCAGTCTCCTAGGAAAGTAAAGAATTCAAATAAACCCTGCATAGTGACTTACTTAGACCTTGTTCCTTAGGCATCTCTTCTGCTCTTTCAGACTGCTTCCCTTAGTCAGAGACTGTTTCTGCATTGGGCCTTATTCCATATTATTTCCTGCGATAGGGACCCACCATCCGTAGTCTGCTATAGACTGTGGCAGGTTTCTGTTCCAGGATATAAACCATAATAAGGCCCAGTGCATAAATGGCCGAGGTGTCCTCCAAGACAGATTATTTTGTAACGCTAAAAGGAATTGGAGGACCAACCTTGTGACAGAATCTGCTGAACTTTTGACACACTGTATCAGAAGCATCTAAGGCGCCCATGAGAGTGTGAGACCTTTCCTTTCATGCTGTTTGTAAAGATTACAGTAGGAGTATTTGGACCAATAGGAGAGAAAATCAATTGTGTTATGTAAACCCAAAGTTGCCTGAACAGAATACAGCTAGAAGTGGAAGGTCTTAAGGAGATATATATGTATATATGTGCTGTTATCATCTCAGTGTAAAAAAACCTGATGCTGACATAGTCCCTTGGTCAATGGCCTACTATACTACTGGATTCTGCTGTGAATCACTGGTACCTGTCATGGAACAATATATAGCGCCTTTTAAAAATGTCTTCTAGTTTCTAGATTTATCAAAGTCATATGGGAGCTTTTACAGTTGGGTAAAAATAGAAACTATATGAAAATATTGAAGGATACTTAAGATAATTAGTGGGAATGTGATCAAAGCATCCAAAATATGAAATGAAGTTGGTGGAAATTGGCCAACCCTATATCTGAATAAGATTAGAACAAGTCTTCCTTGTTAAATTGAACCGCTACTTTGCTTATAGTTTTAGCGTTATAGAACTAATCCCCATGGTTTGTTCCTTTCAGTCCACTTGGTGACATTGTTGAGAGTGAAAAGCAAGAAGATCAAATTCTTAATCCGCCATGGAATTCAATATGTGATCATGGGCTGATCATAGGGTGGTTAGGGTAGCTGCCTAATTTCAAGGAAGGAAAGATAACAGATGCAAATAAACATTAGAACAAGGCAAGGCTCTGATTGTGTACAGAAAAATACAGATATATTATTATGCCTTCAGTTCTGTTTCCTGATTCTGAAGTTGAGCAATGACCTACTTTGTGCTCCACTTGTCTTTAAATTAATTTCCAAATTGGTACTTGGTAATATTGCTTTTAAAATTAGTTTTCAAACGGATGCATATTCAGTTTGCTACAGCGTGTTCATATCTTCCTTCTACTCCACCTTTAAATGTTTCCAGGAAGTTATGAGAACATGTGGCATTTAAATCACAGTATACCATTTTTCTTGTTCCCATTCAATGGCCACATTTGAGATTTATTTGGGGATTTGGTACAGGTGACTTAATGGATGTACATAAGCAGTTGTGCACATTGATTACAAATAAGCTCAGAGAAAGTCCAAAAACTGAACAAGTTCAGAAGGGTTCAGATTATTCAATATCAGTGCTATTCTTAAATAAATTTAGGAATTTCAGTTGACTGAAATGTGCAAGAATATCCTGTTCTTGTAGCCTTACAGAATTGTGTGTAGGAGATGGAGTTCCTGGTATAGATGCCATATTAAGCACTAAGCCTTATGAAATGTTCCCCACCAGAAAGCAACTAAAATGAAGTTGACTTTGATCCAACCAGTTTTAGTATCTACTGAATAGAAATAATGAGGTTTTAAAAGAAATTCCTCCTACTGGCTGTTTTATAATTAGATGGGAGGATTTAGAAGACAGTGCTCAGTTCAAAACAAATGTTTGCAGCCATCACAAAAGTCAAAACCCGACTTTTTGCACTACTGGATTTATCTGTTGATCTCAATTTCGGATGTACCCAAGGTTCAAGTTACAGCAAACTGGTTCCCATAGTGATGCACAGAAAACTCTTTAAGTTGCTGCTGCCTTCTCCACAATAACCTAACTCTCTCTCTCTCTTTTTCTCTCAGGTCCAAGCAAATGTAGAAAAGTCCTTGACCCTTTTTGGGCAGCTCTTGAACAAAAAGCACTTTCTGCTGACTTTCATTCGGACCCTGGAGGCACAACGCAGCTTCTCCATGCGGGACCGTGGCAACGTGGCCTCTCTTATTATGACTGCACTGCAGGGTGAGATGGAGTATGCCACTGGAGTACTTAAGCAGCTTCTCTCAGATCTGATTGAAAAGAACTTGGAGAGTAAGAATCATCCAAAATTGCTCTTGAGGCGGTAAGTATTTGTATAAAGATCTGTTTACTAGAGTCCTTCATTGAGCAGTTGACTTGTTACATAAGGAGAAATGCTCATAACTCACATTACTTCTTTTCACACTTCTTGCATGTGATTTTGAAATAAACCTATTCATAGACTTCTGTGGGATGGTGTTTCACATTTCCTTTACACAAATTTCCTGTGTAATGTAGCAGCGACAAATTATTTTGTGTTGGGAAAGGAGTGTAGGAAGATGAGTGTCTTACCTGAATCAGGAAGGCTTGCAAATAATAAGAAGAAAGGGCCTATTCTTGTCCCCTTTGCAGGAATTTACTGAGTTCAGAGCTACCAATGCAAAACATGTATATACTGAATCTTGTATTTTTCAGAACTTGAGAAATATGTCTGATCTTAATCATGAGCAAAGTCACTCTGTGTATGCTGTCCAGATTTTAATATCTCACAGTGCTAGAAATGACAGCTGTTTAGCTAATTAAAACAACTTATCATTTATATTTTAATGTAATTTGTGCCAGCATGTCACATTACTTTCAGTCTTGCTGGCAGTATCTGTACTTGGTTGCCAGTGGCAAGCAGCCAGTCCCTGCCATCTTTTGCATGTCTCCCTGACCCACTTGTTGATTTCTTATTTGCTCCCGAGCGGGTCCAAGATTGTTAATGGCAAAGTCTTTTTATGCCCATTTAAAGCAATTATACATCATCCCCTGTGGTTCCTTAAACAGTCTTTGCATCTGATACTTTGGTTGGTTTGTGTCAGGAACTTAGATGTTCCTTTTCGTGGATTGAAGAGGATGCATCACCTTTCTTCACGCTCAGCGTATTGAACTTTGCTTTCCATGCCATTCTTTTCTAATTATTTCTTCGGGATCAATCCATGACATCCATACCAGAGAGTTGTTGGAAGTGGCTTAATGTAAAAGCCAGACAGCTTTCCTTAAGCAAAGTGTTTCAACACAGGTGGAAGGAAAGTGTCAGCCAAGGGCAGTGTTCCAGCTCCATTGAGCATCTGCCTTGCTTCATCAATTTTTAAGTGGTAGTTAGATATCATAGGCCAATGAATACTGAAAGATATAGCACCTGCAGCATAAGAACAATTATTACATGACCATCACAGTTACGTGTTTTGTCTGCAGTTTGTCCTTTAATAATCCAGTCCTTGCATAACCTGTCCTAATAAAAACCAATATTTACAATCAGATTAACCAAACATATTATTTTTACATTTATTCCTCACTCTATACTCTTCGACATTTCAGGATAGAAATTAAAAACAATACAGTGCTTGGAGGAGAAGGGAGAGGAGAACTGCCCCATCAGCAAAAGGCAGGGGTAAAGAGGTGCATCTTTACCACCTGAATGTATAAATGGATGCTCCTTTGATACATCTGGGTTGATCATTCTGTAGCCTGGGACAATAATATATAAGGGCTTCTCATGGGCCCCCTCCTCACCCCTTTGGCTTTTGGAGGCCTATGCAGCAGAGAGGTGCAGTGTGAGTGGCTGATCCCTCTCTAGTTGGGCCACCAGCAGGTAGCATTAGTGACTCAATTTTGGACCTCCATCCGTGGTGAGAACCAGAAGGCTCTTCTATTGTCCCAGTGCTGAAAGCTGATCATCTTGAGTGACTGTAGCCTAGATTATTGTTAACTGAGCGGGAGTCTTTTAAGTCCAGGGAACTATGTGCCTGGGTGGAAAAGCAAAGGGAAGTCATGGAGATCCTGTTCTAGTTTTATTGGCAGGAGGAGATATTGTGATGAGAGATAAGAAGAAGGATTCAAAGAAGGAGTTTAAGACATTTTAAAGTTATCATCCCTTCTTTGTCTCCCAAACTTCCAGTCGAGGGGTGGCTTAACCTCCCCACTGGCTTAGTGATGCTCAAAATAAGTCATCATTCATCCACATAAGACACCCTGATATAGCAGGGAGCAACATGCAATGAAGCAGGAACGTAAGATGGCTAGAGTGTAAGTGGCACAAATCCCAATGTGAATCTGACCAAACACAAGTAAGAGCATATTATGCCTCCCTTGTGGTGGCAGCGGCATTGAAAAAGGCTTACTTTTCACCTCCATTGCTTCATGTGGTCACCCAGCAGAACTGTTCTGAGTGGTCAAAGGGCATTTTTAAAATCTAACTCCAAGGATCCATTTATTCCCCTTTGGAGGGTCTCTGTGATAAATTTGCTAAGCGATTTTGGGACAGAGTTGCTCAGGTTTGCATGGAATTGGACTCCACAGATAGAAGTGGTTTAATGGAGGTACAAGGAACACAGTCTTGGTCTATTATTTTGGATTAGTATCAATTATTGTAGTCTGAGAAAGTAGACAAGTTGCTTGCAGGGCTGTGGCAACTCCTTGTCTCCTTGATCATTATCCATCATTGCAGGAAGAGGAGGTGCCAAAATCACTTAAGAGGTCCTCCCTGGATCAAGAGGTATTAAACAGCTGTTGCCCAGTTGCTAACATCCCCTAATATCATGTATCAGACATGCTGTGCAAAAACAGCCCATGAAAGTAGTGTGCTTTTATTTTCAGGCATTGCTGAGATCATTATAGTTTCAGGGCAACAGAGATGAATTCAGTTTGGCTCAGTTGAAGAATAGAATTCTTGTTACTTTTTGTTTTATTTAAAAATTGTCTGATCTAACAAAACTCCTTAGAAAGCAAGGGATCAAGGGTAAAGCAAATCACAGGGCATATCCTGAGAAGAAGGCATGCAGTCTTTATAAGAAATTTCCTAGTCCATGTACCACAAAGGATGTTTTTCCACTGTGACTAGAAGTTTCATAGCTGCGGGCTATGAAACAGGAAGGTCGACGGCTAGAGCGTAGGTGGCGTAAATCCGGCTGTGAATCTGACCGAACACAG
>MTQE01001141.1:29285785-29299110 GCA_014337955.1 Aspidoscelis marmoratus | reverse complement strand
TGTACTACATCCGAAATAAGGGGCTAGCACATATTGTCCTGGGATCATGCGGACGCTTCCGGTTTATTTGGGGCAGAGCTTGGCAGCCACAGTATTAGCAGGCAGGGTTTTGCCCCTGCTCCCTGTTCCTGTTGTTTGTTGTTTTCCTTTGAAGCCTCAACTCCATAGCTAGTAAAGCTATCGGCTTTTAAAAAAATAAAAAACTTGTGTCAGTAGAAATCCTTCTGCTTAAGATTCTGTTTAAAATTTTAGAACCAGAATTGCAGGGCAATAAAAACATGGGGATGTGCACCGCTCCGCTAACCTCTGGCAGCCAAGGAAGGGAATGATCTGCTTTTGTGCTTTTAACTAACTTTTGGTTATGCTTTTAACTGTGGCGGTCAAGGACAGGAATGATCTTTGTGTTTGTGGAGGTGTTTGCCTGTCATTGCTGCAGCTGTTGTTTGCCTGTCATCGCTGCAGCGGGTGGGAAGGGTTATGGTGACATCAACCCTGCTTCCTATCAGGGGAGAGGGTGGGTGGGAAGAAAAAGATACAGGTTCACCCTGCAACTTGCATGGGGACAGAAACGTGCGATTTGAATCCGCGTTGCCCCAAACCACATGAGGATGCTTTATTGCGAGTTACAACACAGATTTTTATGACACGCGTCACAAGCGAAGCAACCAGCTTCCATGGGGATGTGCCCTCTGGCTATTCAGCTGATCTATTTAGTTTTATTCCCTAGCAGTTCAACAGCTGTTCATAACTGTTCTTTCCTTCATCAGTCATTCTTCTGAGGTATCTTCCAGAGGAGGTGCTGAGAGCAACCTGCCTGAATAGCTTTAAGGAAGGATTAGACATGGAGGTCAGGTGTATCAAAGGCTATTAGAATCATTGTCTGAACACTGTCTCCAGGTTGGATAGACAGGCAGGTTGCCTCTAAAGGCCATCTGCAGAGAGTTGAGGATTTTGCCTTCATCTTCTGCTTGAGAATGACCAGAATCAATCGGGGGGGGGGGCACTTTGTGAGATGGGATGCTGGATTAGATGGGCTGTGGCCTGATCCAACAGGGCTTCTCTTATGTTCTTATGACAGTGATGGCCAGCCTATGACATGCGTGTCACAGGTGACACGCCAAGCCCTTTTGGGTGACACACATCGTCACCCTGGCACCTCGGCATGTAGTGCTTGCTTGTTCTTGAAGTGTACAGAATACCAACTTTCAATTGAAGATTTAACAAATGTAAAGAATTATTTGTTTTTGCTTTTAATATAAAAAATATAATGTTTTTACTAGAGCTACAAATATCACAAAATAATGGATATTTCTAGATGTAACGCAGCACCCGAGTTAAGCTAGGTTTTCTTGCGAATTTTGACACACCGAGTTCAAAGCGTTTGCCATCACTGTCTTATGGCAAACCAAGCCTTCCTTTCTCTAACTCTGTCTCACTATGTCCCTCCTTCTCTGCATTATATACCCATCTTCACAGTGCTCAGTGTGATCAGCCTCACTTCCAATATTGCCTTTCTTTGGACCACAGCCTTAAAGACAGCAGACAGAACTTCCAGTCACATCCATTTATTGTATATAAATTCCTAGACAAAGCAAGAATATTACACAACTATTTTTTAAAAAATGTTTTGTCTTAAACATATGTTTGTCATTAAAAGGATTGCTAAAAGAAAATAAAAAATAGCAAGCAAGTGTGAAGATCCACATACAGTAGTAAGGGAGTTAAAGGGATTCACAAAAAATAATTGCACAACATGTGAGTCTTGGGAAGAACTCATAAGACATATTTTGGGGAGAAAAACAGTCACCCTTCCTACACAGTCACCACAGGAGATGGATCATGATTGTAGCAAAAACCCAGAATAGAACAGACATCACTTATTCAAAATGGAGGATTACATCTGATGTAAGTTTCTTCTGTTAGCTTTGTGAAACCATTAGGCATGAACCAGACTGAGGCACTTTTAAGTGCAGACAGAGCCTACCCAAGCCATGAACTGCTAACCACTAACGAATTATAGTGACACATTTCTGGCTAGGCTGTGACTTGGGTATCAAAGCAGCTCTTAATTTATCATACTTTAGAAGGAAAATCTGAGTCCGTGTCATTACGAAACTTGAATATTAGTTTAAAAATTATTCCCTGCTAGGATCTTGCTGGGCTTTTTACTTAGTGAGTCAGTAGCAGAGAGCTGTGTCCCACAGGAGTCCGTATCTTGTTAAGATGGGGGAAAAAAGCTTGAATCCTCTCTAAGTGAGCTGAAAGCTGTGTAGACTACAAGTGATAGCCACGGAAAGATGATTTATGGTCTTGCTTACATGCATTTCCCTTTTTTCTTCTGTCGGGGTGGCCTTATCTATAAAAGTATGTCACCGTTGTCGAATGTATATGATTTTGCAGAGATGAAAGTCTTGTTGCTGTTCAAACATTTTTTTCAAAGCCCAAGGTCCAGCTCCATAAGTATACTTACACAGCTTGCTCTTCAGCTCTTAGATTACCTTATGGTTTGGTAGGTGGAAGCTGTGTGTACTGTTGGAGGAAATCACAAAGCTGTAGGAATAGGCATTTGTCTGAGAGAAAAAAAATTCATGCTACTCTGTTGCCCCTACACCATTTCACAGTTGTAGAGGCAATCTGAAGCTAAGAACGGGTTTCGAATTTTTCCTCACACACCTAACTGAAGGATCTTGTAATCTGGCAGGAGGGCAGTTCTTCAGCAAAAACAACTTCCTATTGCTAGCCATGACTTTGTATGCAGTTGTTTCCAAGTTTGATCCCTGGCATTTCCATTGAGGACAGCAAGAGAGAACCCGCTTGAAACTTGGACAAACCAATGTTAGTTAGTATAAGGGACCTGTGTCTTCCAGGTGTTATAGAACTTCATCTCCCATCAGCCCCGCCCAGCCTAAGTCATGCTCAGCATTGATGGGAGCTTCAGTCCAACAGTGCCTAGAAAGTCAGAACTCCTCCGTTCCTGAGTAGTTCATATTGTGCTAAGTGGATTAATGTCCTACCATGATGTGATAAAACTTTTTATGCTTTTTCATTAGCTTGATTCCGTGGTACTGTTTGAGATAGACAGTACTATGTTCTGTGGGTCAGTGATCTGATGTTTTTGTTTTTGTTTTGCTTTGTTAGGAACATAGAATTTGTTCCACAATGGGTTTATGTACACGAGTCAAGCAGAGTTATTCACATTTTTGAGAACGTGATATTGTGTGGTTTGGTCTCAAAATATTCCTTGAGCTTAGTGTAGGAGGTACAACTTGCCTGTCTGGGTTTCTTGCAAAAATATCCCTATGCATCGCGCTCCTGAAATAGACAAATTGCATTCCAAGCTGGATACAAGAAAAAAATGACTTAATACTGGTGAAGTTTGATAGTGCCACCTCCCAGAATCTCTGTACTGGCTCAGTTCATTCTTCTGCTTTGGGATCCTTGTAGGCAAGAGCTGTGTTGGTAATGATACCAGACCCAACAGCATGTACTTCTTGGTACTAAGAACTGGTTCACATTTCCAGTGACAGGTATCACAATGAATATGGGCAAATTAAAAATAAACCTCCTTGTCTATAAATCAAAGTTGTAAATTCATGTCAAGGAAGTATTGGTTGTGAATAGGCTTTAGGGGAGCTTTGAGAAGGGACAGTACTATATTATTCTTTCATTTTTCTCAAACTTCTGAAAACACATGAAGCCATTACTTTGTTAATAGTTCAGAGTCTGATCGGTGCCTGGATGGTTCTTGAGAACCGCAACTGTGCCACATTGGGTTTCACAGTGGAAGAAAGATATAAATGTAAGGGCAGGTTCCCACTGCAGAATTTAGGCTGGGTTTAATCCGGGTTATTTAATCAACAGTAAGCTCTAAAATCTCATGTTCCCACTGGCAGCTTATTATGTGGACTTGCAGAGGAGAAACCTCCTCCCCCCTCTCTTTTCTGTTGCACCCTGACTTCATGGGGCAGGGATCCAACCCCCACCCCCTATATAAGCCCTTTGGGGAAGGAAGGGAGGGAGGAGGGATGAAGTAGGCACCAGCTTTGTGCAGCATCAGCACAGCGTGAAATGGCAGGGGCACATGAGGCCAAGTGAGTAATGCTGCCTTCCTTCCTTCCTGGCCATAAAGCGGTTGGCAGTCTGGGAAAGAGGCCACTGCTGGACCCTTGTGGGGCGTGGATGTGGGCGTGGGCACCATCCCTGTGGGCTCTGCCTCTGTCCCTTTTCCTTACCGCCTCCCCAGCTCGTCCCCAGGGCATGCGGAGTGAGGGATCGCCCAGGATTAGCCTGCAGGAAGTGTCAAGGGACTTTCTGAGAGGTTTATGGCAAAGGCAAGCAACTCTGGTGGAGCAGCCTTCACCGCTGCACCCCAGGACTAAGGAGAAAGTGACTGCCTCCCTGCCTGGCAGCAAACAGCTTGCTTCTTGGGGGCCACTGATCCAACCAGCTGCCCCTGCCAATTCGCTGCTGTCTCTTTAAAATCATCAGACTCTCCTTGCTTTTACATTGTAATGTCTGATCTCTTGTAACATTGTAAGCTGCTGCAAGCTCTGCTCTTGCCTTAGCTGGACAAAAGGGAAGGAAATGACGGGTTATTATTGGATCAAGGAAAATGAAGAGAACACCCCCAAAGCATTGTTCCCTCCCCCCCCACAAAAAAAAGTTTACGTTCCCACTGCCAAATAGTGAGGATTATTTCTGCATCCCACAGTGAGACTTCTTTTTATACAATTATAGATAATCCCATTTCGGGACCTTTAATCCTCTGGAACGGCAGATTCCTCTGATCCTTTGGGAATGCTCAGCTCTGAAAACAAATTCAAAGCTCTTTAAATCTTAAATGGGAATGCACCCTAAGAAAATTTAAGATAGAAAAAAACCCTAGAACTGATACCTCTGTGGGTAGTCACTAGTTCCCAACAGATTTTCCCTGAACCTCCTTGCAAGTTTATGTCTGTAACTAAAGGCTCATACCTGGAGACATATTGTGGGGTTAAGATTCTTTAAAAAAAAAAAGGTGAATTTGACCACTGAGTAAGCTCTCCAACAAATTATTTATATTGATACATTTTTAAGATGCAGTCAAGGAAAGTTACTAACACATTACTAATGAATGACAGAATGTAAGAAGGATGAAAAGTAAACCTCACATTAGCTTTTATTTTGCTAAAAATAGGCTGTGATCAGACACAGCAAAAAATAAGCATCTCTAAGGTGCCTCTGTGGCAGCTTAGAGAAAGTTTCACACTGCAGTTTGCTCCTTCCCCTGTCTTGAACATTCTGTGCTAGAAAAGATGATTAGAGAAGGCTTGGGAACGTTCATCAGGGACATACACTGTCTCTCTGAGGCATCCCCTTTTTATGTCTGAATGCAGCCATAGTATCAAATCAGTTGTAGCAATTGCAGTTAAAAACTGAAGAAGATAACAACACGCACAAGTGTATAAGAGTAAGCAGAAGAGAATTTCCCAGTTATGTGCAATGCACCATGACTATGAAGTATTTGTGACAATGCAGACTTAGGATTTACATTAAGACGTAAGATGATTAGATATGTTGGATGATAAATTAAACATTTTTAATATTAAATATAAGAGAGGGACCGAATACATTGATAAGAAAATGGAAGCACTATCTCTACCTTTGTTAAATATATTTTAATAATGTTTAGTGCTCGTGGAGTGAGAAGGCAGAGATTAGGTTTTGTTAATGTTATTTTGTCAGTACTCATCTCTTTATCTTCCCAGAATTGGTTAAAATATGGTAATTATTATGAAATAAGCGTTAGTGGTCCAGGAGCTTGGAACAGGCTTTTACAAGCAGCTTGTCAATAGGAAAACAAAACATCACCACTACCCAAAAGGTTGTTGTAGATAATATGTATGTTATTCATGTAGATAAGAGGAGCCCTGCTGGATTGGGCCACGGACTAGATAGTCCATCGTCTGATCTCATACAGCGGTCCAGCAATTGCTTTTGGGCATCTCAAGCGGAAGAGGAAGGCGAAACCCTCACCTGCCCTTGGCTCCCTACAAATGTTTGCATTTGGGGTTATGAAAATGTTGGTAGATATTTGTCAAATAGGGGTTAGAGGGCTCTGTTGCACCATCATACGATAGAGCTGGTGCCGTATCCATGGGCCAAAACGTATCATAACCAAGATAGAACTGTGTTTTTCTTGTGAAACAGTTTTTAGAATTACTTCTGATCGACAGGATTGATGATGCTCCAGATGAGGGCTGTGTTTGTGTGTCAGCTGCCCCAGACTAGCATGAATTACCCCAAGGGGTGTATTGTACTCACACGGAATTGTGACAGCTGGAATTATCAGGAATGTGGAGGAAAGGAGAGAAAAGAAGCCCTGCTTGTCATCCTTAAGTAACAGTGTATATTGATTCAGCACCCCTAAAGGATTAGGTCACTGCTCTCGTCTTCTCTTCCCCCTTATTCTGTCTTGGTATCAATTGTGGCAAAGGCGGGGACAGGCAGACCTCATTGAATCAGCAGGGCCTGGTAGTGGTGCTGTTGCTGAGGCCGCAAGAGCCATTCATCAGCCTCCTAATGAGCCATCCCAGGGAATGGGAGAGTGAACAGATAAAGAGAAGCATTGAAAAATGCACAATATTAGGTGCCTGATGAGCTAAATCTCATCAATAAGACACTGTGAGCATTAGCTAGTTTGGCTTATGCTGCCTCAGGCTTCCTCTCCATACATAGAGAGGCACTCACATGCAAATACCACTGTTTACACATTCCTCTGCATCTGGCAGCTTTTCTTAATCCAGTGTAGGCTGAAAAGGCTGGAGAATATTTTGACTTCTATCCCTTGCCTTTCTCTTACACAGCTGAAAAATGTGTGGCCGTATTGTTTGCTTGTGACCACAGGAGGCAATTCTGAATTGGTTATACCAGCAGCATAATCAATATACGAGGGCTGTTGTACCCTCCACACCCTGTCCATTAAGATATTGTGTGAGGGCATTTAATGTGCGATACACCTGTATTCAGTCCTTTCACATGGAGGAAGACACTGATGTGAGAAAGGGTCCCCTTCCTGTGAATGAGCACTGCATGGTACATATGTATGCACACAGAATCTTCACATGCTGGAAAGGAGTCCCGTCGTTTAGGAAGTGATATTCACACTTGCCATTTTGTAGTCTTTCTCACACCCTCTTTCATTGTAAGGATAGGGTCACAGTTTCCTTTATTTGTACAAAAGTGTGAATATCTCTGTAAGCTATTTAGAATATTTTAAGCTACTCTGTATTATACCCAGATAGCAAACATTAAAGGAATAAATACAAAGTGCAATAATATACAGATCAAAGAAGTGCTCAGAACAGAATTCATGGCATATGCTGTGAATAGTTCTATAAATTGTTAGCACCATAAAGGTTTTCGGGGGAGGGGGGGAGGTTTTCAGTTGGTGCAGAAAAGATAACATGATAGTTGTTGACTGAACGTCTGATGGTAAGATCTCCTTTGAGTTTTAATAATTGAGCAGAAGGATACCAGGTTTCCAAAATCCTGATGCATGCAGGATTGTGTATAAAGAGTAATGTTTTGAATGGGGTCTGGAAGTATATGAAGAACTGTTCAAATCCGCCAGGCAGAATACAATATACTAGCTGTATTGTATACAATCCTTCACTTTTTACCCCTCCAGCCAACAAGCCTCCTATTTTCCCGCTCCTTATTGGGAGCCTCCAGAGATGCCCAATTCAAGGCTCCAGATGCTCCATGCGATGTGTAGGTGACTGATGACCCATGAAGGAAAAAAAAAAAAAGCTATTGAAAATTAGTACAGTCATCCCTTGCATACTATAGGTTTGCATGATGATTTTTGGGAACCAAACCGTTGTGCTACACAAGGGGCAACTGTATCGTATAAAAACCATGCTTCCAAGGTATGGAGGGGACAGTCCATCTTCAACTGCTAAAAAAAAAGAACAGTAAAATATCAGCAGTTTCACTGTCGCACTTTGCTTCATTGTTTTATATTGGATTATTTTCTGCCAAGATTTTGGGACAGAATTAATTTAGTCTTTACCCTTAGAAA
Source organism: Aspidoscelis marmoratus (assembly GCA_014337955.1). NCBI lineage: Eukaryota > Metazoa > Chordata > Lepidosauria > Squamata > Teiidae > Aspidoscelis > Aspidoscelis marmoratus. The sequence continues at coordinate 29,291,048 of MTQE01001141.1, read as the reverse complement.
ATTATTCCCAGAGTTTTGATGACGGCCAGAAATGTATTGTATCCCTTCGCACACAGATTGCAAAAGAACAGTGGGTTGTGTTAATGGATTCTATTAGTTATCTCCTTCCTAGTTATTAAAGTAGTTCTCATCATCATAAAGCAGCCCATAATCTGACTTCATGACCGCTGGAGATCAAGTGGGATTAAAGAAAATCCCTGCTTAAAGTTACCAAGCTATCTCCTCTAAATTTTATTGCCGGTGGTATTTTTGTGGAGCGCTGTTGCTAGATTTGTGAATGATAGGATTGGCGTGGGGGGTGTTCTCTAATGGATCTGCAGCATCAATGCTGATTATGCGCATGACGCATACCCCAGCCCCAACCACCACACTGCAGTAAAGGTCAAGTTGCTGGCCATTTGGAGACAGAGGGAACTTCTGGGGTGAATTCCCATTACAAGCTTAAAATGGTTTCGATCCTCGCAGTCCCCACGTCAGGTTGTCTTAACACGCTTTCCGTGTGTTAAATCGCCCCAAAGCGTTGTAAATGTTAACACTCATTTCAACAGGTCTAGCTCCGGTTCGTGCATTTGAAATGTTTTACATTTCTTACTGTGGGAACAGTACAGTTTTAGTAGGATGAGAATGCATGTTTAGGATTTCCCTCCCCCAATAGCTTGCTTCCAAAGATAGTGATTTGTAAAAATCCACCCCTTACAGCAGCCGCTACGCTGTAGCGATCTACCCACTTCATACCTGATAACAATGTTGCAATTTTGCACAATTCTGAAAGTTCTGACCTATAGAAAGGAAAAGAAAGGAAAGCAGCTGCAGGTTCTGGGAGATGTGTGAATGTTTAAGGCAAAGGGGGCTTGAGTTGCCGCTGCTGCTGTGTGCCCTGGGCAATGGGGAGAGGAGGGGAAAGAATCTCTGGCTGCCCGGTACCATTTTTCATCCATCCAGGCAAGGGGCAGCCACCCAGCTAGGCTCCATGAAGGGATCCGTTATGGGTGGCACGTTCACGCCAGGAGGAAGAGGGCAGGGCAGCCCCAAAAAGCGGCTTTTAGAAAGTAGCCACTTGAGTCCCCCTTTGATTCACGTACGGCACATATGATCCTCAGAATCCAGATCGAACGCGATTAAGTTGAAAGTAATGGGATCAGGCAAATTTGCGTTTGCATCTGGTTCTATTATTTCAGTTTTGCGAAACCGTATTAAGCTTGTAATGGGAATGCGGCCCAAGCTTTCATGGCATATCAGCAATGATTCTGCAATGGCCACTGAGCTAGAATATGAGGTGGCAGCTGCAGTAAACTTGTGACAGCTGAGAAACTGCTCCATCAGCACAGGCAGCTGGATGCAATGGCACAAACACAGTTAAGGTGAAACTGGAGTTCATCTGAGCACATATCTCTTGATAACCTATCAAGGGGTAGAGGCAACTGGTTTCAGCTGTTTGGGGATCCAGCATAGCACTACTGTCACAGAGTCAGTCTGCACAACATTTCAGTATTTTCTGCCACTGTCCTTTATCCCCAGTTAGAAAGGAGATGAAAGAGTAGAACTGAAAATCCCAGATGACCTGAATCCTGCCACCTCTTTCCCTGCTGGCCACTGTCACAACAAATTCTACTTTGGTGCAAAGTGTGCCTGCTCTCTTTGTCACCATATGCTGTTAGCATCTCGTTAGCATCTGCAGTAATTAAAGAGACAGCTGCTAATGAGCAAGAACAGGCATACATCATCCCTAGACCTTCCGACAACACGGCTGTCTTTGAAATTATGTTTCATTTACAAACTTGGCTTCATTAAGTCTGCTTGGGAAAAAAGGAGAGAGAGAGAAAAACCAATGTGGGTGCTATGCCGTTTATTAATAACTGTCTTGTCTCCTCATAATGCACAAGCCAAACGATGGCCGTTCGTTAACTGACACGCATGGCAATTTCCTCTCGCTTAGGGAGGCCCTCTCACGCTTGCCTTGCCTTTGCTTTCAACTGAGGCCGAAACGGTCAGGCCTCTGTCAAGGGGCTTTACAAATACCATTTTTATTGTTTATGAAAGCAAACCTAAAACTATTCAAGCCATGAAAAAAGCTATGCAGTCAGGGAATAAGGAGCATAGAGCTTCCTGGCCACATTTTATTTGTCTGCCATGTTCACCCAGTGTTTCATTTCCTACATTTTTCAGTCACATGTTGCTCTGGGTCTCAGACGCCTGACCTTTCATGCAGACTGCTAGAAAGCATCTGCAAAGCAATGGCCGAGACTGCTTTTTCTCTCCCCTTGAAAAAACACCTCTGAAAACCATCCCACTTGACAGTCTCAGCCCACAGAAATTCTATAGATGTTGCAAATCGTAACATGAATCATAACAGTGTTTTTCATTCAGAGTAGTGGAATGTATGTATGTATGTATGTATGTATGTATGTATGTATGTATGTATGTATGTATGTATGTATGTATGTATGTATGTATGTATGTATGTAATTCTTTATTTTTCTGTCCCACCCTGTACTCATTGGTCTTACAGCAGGTTACAATAAAATATAGTAACAGAAAAAATAAAAATAGGATTCATCCAGGCAGAGGAAATATAGTGCCAATATTGTACCTGTGGTAACCCCACTGTAGCCCCTGCTCCTCCTCTCCCACCCACCCCCCACCCCCCCAAAAAGCAGAAAAAATCTCTGTTGCTGGAAAACCCAGTGCTGGGCACAGGTTTTCCAGTAATAGTGCTTTAATTAATGTTTTATCTTTTGGACAGACTGGTGCACATTGCACTTGCATGGACACTGAAACAGCCATGCATGTACAGTGTTGTTGATGAGCACATCTGGGCATTTAGGATGAATGTGTGACTTTAACCATGAATCAGGAGGCAGGCCTGATTATTGAACTGTTGAGTTGCTGAATGTGGGGGAGGGGTAAATGAGTGGTAATTGGAGGGAAGTGACTGTTGGACGTGGCAGAGTAGAGAGTTGGGAGTTGGGGAGAGAAGAGAGAGGGCAGTTGGAGAAAGGCTGGTGAAGGGACGAGGGGATCTTCAGTACTGTAAATAGTAACCTTCCATTAAATTCAACAAGAAAAGCAACCCTCCAAGCATCCTGAGTTTTACTTTTCTCTCTACTGGAAGAATCTCACCTGCAGAAAAAATCTAAAAGAACCCGCAGTGGCAGATATCCCAAAGCCATCACACTGTCTAGCCTTGAAGAGATAATAACAAGGAAGCTATACCCCACACTATTGTTTCCTCACACAAGTAACCCAGTGCCTTCCATCTGGAGGTGACCCTAGCTAAAACAATGACAGCATCTGCATCCGGGGGGGGGGGACTGTTTCTTAAGCCAAAGGCCGGGGTAAAGAGGTGTATCATCTTCGTCTTTCTCTTCATTTATCACCCTTCTCTGAAGCACTCAAAGTCATTTATACACACACAAAGCGAGAGAGAGAAGGGGGAAGAGAGAGAAACAATCTACCTTTACAAAGTGCTACTAAATGTCTTTTAGTGACCACTTGAGTAGGATGCTATGATAACACAATATTTGGGGCGGAGGGGGGCGGTTAAGGATAACACTGTCATTTAGCCACTTAATTCTTCATCTATTTAAAGAAAGCATACTTTAAATATACAAGGATGGGGTGAACAGAGTACAATGAAAAGACATTTATTGGGTTCCCCACTGTAGGATAACAACAGCAGGTTGGTTAAGAGGCCTGTAAGCATTCTTACAGACTGAAAGTATGAAAGGTACCTGCAAGTCACAAATGGTCTCTATTGCAAATACCAGACCGTCATTGAGAGGTTTTTCCAAAACAGAAGGGTAGTCCAACCTTCCTCCTTGTTTTGGTAAACTCTCAAACTGATCCTGGAAAGTAGATGGTTTGAATATTAAATTTAATCTTCTCTTTTTTTTTCTGGCTTCCCTTTCCCTTTTAGGAATGTGCAGGTGAGCCTCTGTTCATGCTATACTGTGCCATCAAACAGCAGATGGAGAAGGGACCTATTGATGCCATCACAGGAGAGGCCCGTTATTCTTTAAGTGAGGACAAACTCATCCGTCAACAGATTGACTACAAAATGCTGGTTAGTGCTGTAGATACCTCCTCAAGGAATGGTTCTTTGTTAGAGCCCTCTTAGATGTATCTATTTGTACCCCATTAATCTGGAATTCAAAGGGAAGAGGGGGAGAATAAGAAAGGGAGATAAGAATGCTGAGAACATCAGCAATTATTTCCTTTTTTATGTTTTGGTCAACATCTATTTTGCATCAAACCATTTTGCATCAAACCATTACATAGAAACATACAAAAGCATAGAAAGATATGGGTAGATTATTCCCCTTTAACCTTTGTATATTGATTATAAAATTTCTTCTTTGTATAAAATTTCTTTCTTTGTATAAAATTTCTTCAAAATATAGTGGGAAAGCCTTACTGTTCAATAGGATTATTTTGTGGTTTTCTCTTCAGTAAATAGCCTTGAATGCCATTTTAGAGATATTTCAGGATCCTGGGAGCATCTCAAAGTATGACTATTAAGTTTCTTCAGTATGGCTGTCCCATAGCTATAGACAGAATGTGGGATTAAATTATTCAATCCCTAAGGCAGTTGTTCCTGTTTAGGTTAAAACAGAACTTTGGCTTTCTCTAATAATAGAATCATAGAGTTGGAAGGGACCTCTAGGGTCATCAAGTCCAACCCCCTTCTGAATGCAGGATTTCCTAAACCATCCCAGGCAGATGTAGGTCCAGCCTCTGCTTGAAGACTTCCAGTGAAGGCGAGCTAACCACCTCCCGTAGCAACCTATTCCATTGCCCTCACTGTCAGGAAGTTTTTTCCTAATATCTAATCTGCCCGGACTCTGTTGAAGTTTCATCCCATTGTTTCTAGTCCTCCCATCTTGTGCAAGTGAAAATAAGGACAATTCCTCTGCACAAACAGCCCTTCAGATATTTGAAGACTGTGATCATGTCTCCTCTCAGTCTTCTCTTCTTTAGGCTAAATATTCCTAGATCTTTCAACTGTTCCTCGTAGGACATGCTTTCCAGACCACTAACCTTTTTGGTAGCCCTCCTCAGGTCTTGCTCTAGCTTGCAAATGTCTTTTTTAAATTGGGGTGCCCAGAACTGGACACAGTTCTACATAAGGTCTGACCAAGGTAGAGTAAAGAGAAATAATTACTTTTCGTGATCTAGACTCAATACTCCTCTTGATTCATCCTAGGATGACATTCGCCTTTTTTGCTGCTGCGTCACATTGTTGACTCATGTTCATCCTGTGATC
>MTQE01001141.1:29234786-29281517 GCA_014337955.1 Aspidoscelis marmoratus | reverse complement strand
AAAAAAAATCGTAAATGAAGACAAGCAGTTAGCTCAGAGCAAAGAGAAAGAGAGAGATGGTGTCTTAACCAGAAGTCTCTGATATAAGGAACATATCTGGTTGATATCTGTATATGTGCACAATGTTTTGAACAGCATGGCTGCTGATGTCATATGTTGGCATTCCTAGAGTTTTTAAAACTGTATTGAAAGACACCTACGGGTCTTGAAACGAGTATAGTTAGCAGTTTAGTCTTAAGAGTCAGGTCTGCCAGTGTCATGAGATTTTAACTTCAGTTCACCCTTTCACTGGGCATATAGATCCCCTGGCAGCACAGGTTTTAAAGAACCACTTGTTCTAGAGCCACCCAGATTATTAACTTTTATTGACATATTGTAAAGGGTAGCCCAGCACATATCATTTACTCTCAATGGCATGACAGGCTTTGTTCCAAGCTAAGTGAGGTGGAGGGAGGACAGCTGAGGCTGAGAGTCAGTGAAGGAGGGAGAGGCGGTTCCCATTGCATGTGGTTTCCTCACAGAGAGTATGCTCCGGACAGCCAGCAGCCCCGACAGTCTCCGTTCCCGGACTCCTATGATCACTCCTGACCTGGAGAGTGGCACCAAACTTTGGCATCTCGTGAAGAATCATGATCACATGGACCAACGAGAAGGTGATCGTGGCAGCAAAATGGTCTCAGAGATCTACTTAACTCGATTGTTAGCCACCAAGGTAATTCACAAGAGGGGAATCTTCAATGTGTTCTAAAGCTTGAATAGTATTGATTGCCAAGTCATACTGAATGGGAGGGATAGTTCATCACACTATACTGTCACCTTTCGTGTTCTGTTCTTCTTACTGGCAGTAACAGGGATAATGCACAGATAACATATTATTCTGTGGCCCTTTATCATAACAGCAATAAAAGAGTTCAGTGTTCTTTTTACAATAGTGTTGCATGAAATACCAGTCTTGCTTGGGGGGAATGAGGTCCTTCATCATCATCTCTGCCATGTCAGAGATCATAACATAACAATTTCATCTGAGGGGAAGGTAGTACAAAGAAAAAGCTGGTGAATTCATTCCAGTCTACCAACACTGACCCCTCCCTTTTCTGATGCCAGTACACTGGCGCCAGAACAGTAAAGTTGTGGAATAAAGTGAACACTTCCATCATGCTCCCAGCAGTGGTCCACAAGAAACGTCACTCTTGTGAGCAGGATGGGAGAAAGAGCAAACTGTTGAATTGCCCCATCAAGCTTCCTTTTCTGTTATGCAAGTCACTTTGAGCATCCTTTAAATGGGCTTAAGTGTTGGATGAAAATGCAAAAACTCCATAAAAATAAGTAGTTGCTGCTGCTTTAGATTTGATGTCATAATTCAACATTCTCTAGAGAACTGTCTGCTATCTCAGTTGCACTCAACATCAGCTCTTGGTTCCACTTGTTCCAGTCAAGAGCAAAATAAATGTTTCATGTATAAAACATTGCCATTTTAATAATCTCAACCTACAGTTATATAGAGAGGTTTTAACATTAATGGGGAACTTGCATCCCTATTTGGTTTTCCAGGCCTATCAAGTTGAGAGAGATATTTATCCATGTAAAGGGACCATTCTTATTCCAGAAGTTAAGTGGTACTTGAGAGTAGAGCTTTCTTATTTGACTTTCTCCATAAAGCATGGGGAAGGAATCCATGATCTAAATGGATCCTTAAAATCATATGATCCCATGAATAATATGCAGAAGTTGTAATGCGGTTTGTCCCTAGTAAGGATTTATTAATTTCTCTTATTAGAGGAAAACTGCATATGCACTATTACATACTTTGTTTATGGCATTTCTATCCCCAACATTCTTCAAAGGAGATGGCGCATATGTTGTCTTCATCACAATTTCACCCTCACAGCTCCTGGAAATGGGAGGCGGAAAGGTAGTAACTGGCTCAAAATCATGCACGGTGCTTCTGTGTCCCAGGAGGGAGCTGAACGTAGGATTCCCAGGGCTTCATCCAGCTTTCTAGGAATTAACTCCACCAAGTGGAGAATAGGATGCATTATGAGATCATGTTTACTACCTGTATTTATCAGCGATAACGTGACTTTAGTGTTAAATGGGCCTGCCATGTTGCATAGCTTCTCTATGCAGTCTGGAAAACTCATATGATTGAGGTTCTGGATCTCATTGAGGAGGTATATGTATATGTGTATTATATGAGTATAGGGTCCTTGCATTTAAACATTGAAGGGAGGGAATGACCAGTGGGCAGCAGGTAAAATTCTAGCTTTTCTATCACATCTATCACATTTGTGGAATTAAATCATAGGCCTCACACTTCAGTTGCTGGAAGGAAAAACGTTACTGTGACAGCATTGCTGCTGTTACCTCAGAAAGTATTTTGGTTTCCATTCACCTCTAACCAATATTTGACTTGAAACACAAAACACAAGGAAGGAATGTGTCTTGATTGAATAGCTGTGATCAGGGATCAAGAAATCTAGACAGTTTTACTCTTTGAAACCATCTGTTTTGCATCTATGCCATGTTTTAGATAGAAAGAAACTGAAGACAATCCCTCTCTCTGGATTTATATATTTTTTATTTTAAGATGACCAAGCAGTCTACTGTAATGCTGAGTCTAGAGCATTTTCCTGTCTCATGGGAAGTTCTTCTCAGCCAAGTCAGTATTTCTAAGATGTGCTCTTCTGATCAGCTTGGGTTGGTCTGTAGTTGATACCATGTTCCCAGGTTCTTCTGTATCACAATAAGCTGCGTAGCTCAATGTCTATTTGTGGATCTCTTCACCAAACTGAGCCTTTCAGGACTCAGTTGCATCTGTTCCCCCTTGCCCAGATACCCAGCTGCAAGGACTGATTTTGCATCTTAGCTGTTGACAAAGCAAAACTGAATCCTAATCTCCGATTGCTGCAATCAGTGATTTCCCCTGCGTTGCCTGCTCATTCGCTTGATAGACGCCCTCATTTTACCAGTACTCTGCATCAGCAAAAGCTGCAGCCAGGGAGCTTTTAAAGTCCAGTGACTACTCATACACTGTAATTGCAGCACTAGTTTCTCATGTAAATCAAGTAGTCAATAATATAGACATGTATAAAAGCAAACAAAAATAATGGTGGCAAATTGTGCGGACTGAAAAACCCCACATTAATTGCAGGAGCTAGCACACAAGCAATACCAGTAGTTATCTCCTACTTTATACTCAAACTAAATGGTATGGAGATGTGACGCTCTCACGGTCATTTGCTGCTGTATTGCTGTTCATGCTGAGTCAAAAATGTTTTTCCAGACTTGTTGCCTTATTACTTTTTAGGCTGTGAATCTCTTGATCCAGTCTTTTGATTGTGAGGAAATTGACAAGTTTCTTTTCCTCAGGTATCCAAATGAAAGGTGCACTCTGAGAAAGGAGGGAGGGATTATTGTGGTTGTTCTTGTAGACTTGATAGTTTTCAACCACACGCATTCATATATATAAATCTTAAATTCATGCGCAACCTGTGAAATGTTTCACCAACATGTTAAGAGTGTCTAGTGTATGGTTAGAATGGGCCATGAAATACATTTAACTGATGAACACTAGAGATGTGCCTAACCAGGAAAACTGGAAATTCAGCTCATATTGAACTGAACCGAGGCCGCAGGAAGCAGGTTTGGGGGATTCTAGTTTGGTCTAGTGGTTAGGGAGCCAGACTCTTTATCTGGGAATACTGGGTTTGATTCCGCCCTCCCCTACAAAGCCAGCTGGGTGACCTTGGGCTAGTCACAGGTCTCTTCTGAGCTCTCACAGCCCCATCCACCTCACAGGGTGTTCTTTTGTGGGGAGAAATGTACAAGAAAAGCTGGGTAGAAAAGCCAACTCTTCTTCTTCTAGTTGTGGTCCCTGTTCTCACCATTCATGGGTGGTGGTGGCATGAGGCAATAGGGAGGTGAAGTGGCCTTCATGGCTTATTTGTGGCTCTTGTATGGCTGTTGAAGGTCTTTACAAAGACTTCCAAAGGCTATCAAGATGCATTAAGGCTGCTACACTGCTGCTGTTGTACATAAAAAAAAAACACCTTGTACTACACATCCTCCACTGTTTTTAATCACCCAAACAGGTTTCAGCCTATCTCTAATCAGCACTAGAAACATCACTTTATAGGGACCTGTAGGTCAGTGTACAGTTCTAAATAATTTTATCAGCATCCATTTTTTCATGTGTCCTCTGCAAGAAAATTGCACTCCAGGAATCTGCTGCTACTGCTATTTGATGTCCTTTAGGATTACCTTTGGCAATGTTTTGAACTGGAAATCAAAAGCAGTGTCAGAATAGTTGCACTCGTTATGGATTGATGTGTAAATTAGCCATTTGTGATGCTCTAGTCTTATGAACAGTGGTTGTCTAGTAGCAAATGACACCTTTTTTGCTTTCTCTATGGTTGTTACAAAAAGTCAGTGCAACCTCCCAGCACAGCCTGGGTTGGCCTACACAATCTAACAAAGACACCTTGTTGTTTTCACTGGTGCCCTGTATGTTCCTTACTTTGAAGGATTACATTCTGCTCATAAAATCAACAAGACAATTAACTCTTGTTAGCTGATATGCGCTCATTCCACTGTTGCTGTTCTGTTTGTATGTGTGGTGAAATGAACTAATATAAATATACTGTCTTGTCTGCATTTAGGGGACTTTGCAGAAATTTGTGGATGACCTATTTGAGACCATCTTCAGCACCGCACACCGAGGGAGTGCCTTGCCTTTGGCTATCAAGTACATGTTTGACTTTCTAGATGAACAAGCAGATAAACACCAGATCAATGACTATGATGTCAGACACACTTGGAAGAGTAATTGGTGAGTTGGAGCTGTAGCAAGTTTTAACTGACAGGTCCAATCCTGGGTCAGTCTGTATTAGAGTGTGGCCTTGCCCCTCTGCCAGCTTTGATCCTGATTACACTTCAGTCGGCCACTACTAGTAGGTAACTTTTAGTGAATTAGCGTTGGAAGAGTGCAACATTTGGAATGGGAAAATGTTTACTTTCACAGTGTTGGTAAAACACTGAAGGGAAGACCTGATGGATGGACTCTGTTGAATCTGGCTCCCTGCTGGATAGTTTCAGGCAGCATAATAGAACTCCAAGTTTCTGCCATTATTCCTCAGTAGAAAGCAGGTCTCCCTTGAGTAGCTGTTGAATGTTAATCTCTCACACACAATTCTGTTTCTAGTTCTGACTTAGTTCCAACTTCTAACTAAGAATGTGACAGGAAAGTTAGTCTCAGTGTGTCTTTTAATTTTTTTAAAAAAAATCCCAGTCTAACTGTCCTTTTGTACTAAAGGATGATTTGTGAGCCAGATAAGCAGTGAGATGTGGAAATCTCTATGCTACATATAGCAAGTTCATGCCTGCCTTCTGCTATCTGTTCCATTGCCTTGCTGGTTTCCTCTCTCAGGTCCTCTCACCATTGCTGGGGACTTGAACATACATTCTCATTTCTGGCATTTGTTAAATGGCAGCCAAATTGCTTTTGTATAGTTCAGTAACTGTCAGTAATTAGCTGGGCATGAAAAAAAAACATTTTTAAATGGAGATATGAAAGCATGGAAACACTTGGAACAGATTTATCACTCTGCTTTTATTCTAAAAGAGGAATCTGACTGGAGGACAAAGAAAGGAGGATGTGAAAGTCCCTGGATTTCAATTCTACAGAGCTCAGGGAAGCAGCACCTGCATACTAATGCTCAGGCTTATTTCAGGGTGCTAATTCAGTGTGTAGAGTTAATTCCATGAAGCCATTCCTTGAAATTAAATTGTGTGTGCATGTCCAGCACACGTAAGAGGGTCTGAGGCAAACATATGAGTGAAAACAACAGTCTGGTCCTCTCTGAGGTACTGATACTATTATAGATGATAGCTGAGGTTTCAGATGCTGGAATTCTTCCCATCGAACTTTCAGTGTATGTGGAAGCTATAACTTAGGCTTGTGTCTCATATGCTGGTCTTTTATGCATTGGCACAAAATAGACCCTGAATGAATGGTGATGAGGTGTGTTTTGGAAGCCTAGATGGAATGATAGTCTTCATCTGAAGGAAACTCAAGGTGTTTTTAGGATCCTGAAGTGATTATATTAGTATGAAAGAGGAAATACAATCTATGAAGATCATTGGCCGGCTTACTAGAGCTGGAGGAACTGAAGGCCTTTGCTGGTTGACTTAGTCAAGAGAAACATAAATTTTGAAATGGGGAGATCTCAGATCCCATAAGCAGTAGATATTCCCACCTGCCTTCCACAGCAGACTTTCTATCATCTCCAGGTCCCAAATGCCAGCCACAGCGGACTTCAGAACTGTCTTCTGTCAGGGAATAGAGAAGCTGCAACCTGCTGTTTTAGCTTATTTTAGCCGTTTTGCATGTTTAGCAGATTGTAACCTGGCCTGAGACCTTGAGGTTTTGAGCAGGATAAAAATGCAAATAGACAAATATAAATAAATTCTGAAGGACTGAAGGTGGAAAAATGAACATGTTGGTATGTTTAATAGAAGCCATAGCTTGTTAAGTTCCATGATAATTCAAAGTACTGTGTTTTCTGGCGTATAAGACTACTTTTTAACCCAGGAAAATCTTCCCAAAAGTCAGGGGTCGTCTTATACGCCAGGGGTTGTCTTCTTATACGGCAAGTATATCGCAAACTCTATATTTTAACTGGAAAGTTGGGGGTCGTCTTATACACTGGAAAATACGGTAGCTTTGAAGATCATAGACAAAATAGTACTTGCAATTTTAAGGTTCGAGTGGCTTTGGTATAGTTGTCCTCATTTCCATCATGGAGCAAAATGGAAAGGTATTTCAAAATCTTGTAATGAATATTTAAAGTGTTGGATGTTCATTTCAAACATCTAGTAACTTTTCAAAGGAATTCTACTGTATTTTACATAAACAACAATAATAATTTTCTCTATTGACTTATACTATATACCCCACTGAAGTAAAAGTGACAGTGCATGGTAGAAATAGTATTAAGCCATGCTTCCAAATTATTACAGGCTATAGATGTTTGGATAAAACACCTACTTACTTTTCTGTGATTTTGGATTAACTCAAAATTGTCATCAGAGACTTTGTGTTTCCTTTGTCTGACATTCATTCTTTTTTCTCTTTCCCCCCTGTAGTCTACCTCTGCGTTTTTGGGTGAATGTGATTAAGAACCCCCAGTTTGTGTTTGACATTCACAAGAACAGTATTACTGATGCCTGCCTATCAGTGGTGGCTCAGACGTTCATGGACTCCTGCTCAACATCTGAGCACAAGTTAGGAAAGGACTCTCCCTCCAATAAGCTACTGTACGCCAAGGATATCCCCAACTATAAGAGTTGGGTAGAAAGGTGAGTGCCTTCAGCTAAGTAGAGAGAGTTCACAAAGTGAAAATAAGAAAGGTGCATTTTTCTCTCCTAGGAATCTCAGTTTTCCCAAACTCCAAGGCCAATAAATATTATGTGACTAATGGTGAAATCAAAGGTGTCCATTTGTAATGAAGACCTTGCCAATTGAATGACAAAATCTCCAAACAAGTGAATTTGTCACCTGAGTTGTCTTTTAAAATGCTCACTCTAGCCAAGGTTTTGTCATACAGGCATTCTGGCAAAAATGTATTGTGGCTGAAGGAACGGTGGTCCCTGAACATAATGCAACCCTGTGAAGGATCTGTTGGTCACTGATGTTGACTGCATTGATGGACCAGGCAAACCCACAAAACTGTTCCACTCCAACTAACAAAGATGGAAGACTTGACAAAAAAGCATATTGTTTGCAGCCGGTGCATTGAAGACTTTTGCAAGAGTCCTCATGCTAAGAATGGCTGTACCACTGTGTTAAGTAGGTTTATGGAAAGCATTTGCCCACTTCCATGTTACTGCAGTATTTAATTTCTTCTATGCCTACTGTTCTTTGACATTTGTCTGGAAAGACATTATGAGGACATGAAGAGGGAAGGGAATTGTTTTTAGTTTTCTCAAGGAATATAGTACTTCGGGTTTTTTTTTCCATCCATGAAACGAATAGAAGCTTCAGTTCAAGAAAAGAAAAACACCATTCAGATATAATTGCATCTTATTCTAACCTGCTGAACAGCTCTAAGGAAGGTTGCCTGGATGCCTGTCATAGTCTGTCTTCTTATTTGGAGCTGTGTGCTCCTCTTCCCCTTGAAGAAGAAGAAGAATTGTCAGGGGCATTTGCAGACACCTACCTCCTCCATGTTTCAAGAACATCTGTGGCCTTGGGTGCAAATTGTTCTGAGTAAGCATCTTAACATTGATTCATCAGCCGAGATTATGGCCACAGGAGAGGAGGGAGGTTTGGTGTTCACCTCCCAGGGGCATTATATTGCCATCTGCTCTCAAGATGCCTGGCTCAGCATTGTTCCCTTTTTGATCACCATTGCTGTGCCACAATTTTAATTCAAACTGTAATAGCCTTTTATCTTTCTTAATGCAGAGAGGTAAAGGGCATTTCATTCTTTGTTATTTCTGTGGCCTGGTCCTGTCATTCCAACACACAGCAAACATGTCATCAGGACCTTCTGGCTAATCATACAGGGTGTAAACTTGTGCAAGCAAGGTGAAAAAAGTTGCAAGTCTTATTCCTTTTGCCTTCTTTGTTGGCCAGCTTTTTCATGAATTGCATTCCTTAATATTCCAGCCTATAGCGTCTCATTTACCAATTAATGTTTTCACCCGGTTACTGCTTAGTGCCTTATGGATATCTGCTTTCCAGAGGCATTTTACAATTAGCATTCCCTTCAGCTTCTTTCCTCTGTATCTATGAACTGTTCCTTTTCTAGAAGCTGCTCATTTAATGGTTAGTGTAAATTGTTATGAAGTACTTTAGAAATGTGAATTATTATCATTACTGTTGTTATGGTAGAAGAGATTGATGTCCGCGTAGCTTTCTTGGTTGGATTTTGTAAAAATGCTTTGCCTTAGTTGCCTGTAAGATATATGTTAATTGATATCATATTGCAAGGAAACTGGAACCGGGAACAGGGTCTTATGACATTCACATGGCAGCATGCAACTGACAGTCCACCATGATTTCCTTTGCTAGCCCTGCAAACATCTTAAATTACACATTGCTACATAGTAACATCTTCCTAAGTTACCATGAGATGCATGGTGACATCTGCTAGTCTGGATAGCATTAAGAAGTTGGAGAAACTCATGGAGGACAGGTGTATCAATGGCTACTAGACTACATACTAAATACTGCCTCTGGGTTGGAGAGACAGGCAGGATGCCTCTAAAGGCCATTTGCAGGTTAGGGTCTCTCCCTCATTTTCTGAGAATGTCTACAAGCAAGTAGTGGGCCGCTGTGTAAAACAGGATCCTGGATTAGATGGGCTGTAACCTGATCCAACAGGACTGTTCTTATGTTGGTCCATGCACCCTCAGTGTCCAGAGAAACAGTGACACCAGGTGTGTCTAGATAAGGCCTTTTCCTTGCTCCTGGGGATCTAGCAACCCTACATATCACATCTAAACAGTACATGTGGCTTTTTTCAAATACAAGGATTCAAAACAGCATAGCACATGCTTCTAAACTCAAATCATGGTGTTAACTTTGAAATCTAGAGACCTAAATGTCTTGTGACCCAAGCATCTGAAAGGGTACTTTCTCCAATGCTGTCCTGCATATCAGTTAAGATCTTCTGGGAAGTCTCCAGGTAATTCTGTGAGGTTTGTGGGGCAGAAGCTTTCTGTTTTAGAATAGTTTCCACCAGATGCACTTTGTGCCAGCACTCAGCACCCTTTGGAAACAGGTAGAAGCATATTTGTTGACTTGGGCATTTGGCGCTTAGCATTTCTTCCTCAGCTTCAATGTTTCATGGATTTTTAAAAAAAGTTAATTCTTTTTTTCTCTTCTCTTTTTATTTTTGACTTTCATTTTAAAGAGTCATATTGATTTATTGTATAGATTCTTATAAAAATGTTTTCTTTTGTTTATTGCTGCTGGGTTAGATTGTGCATGAATATTTGTAACATTCAAAATCTGTACGAATTTGGCAGAATTCAAATAGAATGTTTTGGTGCATTCGTATGAAGCTTCGTATGGCATTCGTATGCTATTGTATGCATTTGTATGGGGTTGAACATTCATATTGAATATGAATCCTACCACACTCGAAGGGGATCTATTTGAATGAACACAAATTTTCTTTCATTTGATTCAATACAAATTGAATTTAAAAAGAAGTGCACAACCCTACTACTGGGTCTTTGGTGAAAAATCATCTTCTTCCAGTGTTTACCTGTTTTGTAACTCCAACTCAGAGAACTATGTATGGCCAATTTGTTGCTCGGCTTATGGCCGAATCAACATAGAGTCTGCTATGACTGCTGCAGAATGCAACTGCAAAATATCTTAGTAACTCATCTCGTAGGATCAGCAGTGAATACCTAACTCCAGACGTACACATTAATGTGTCAAAGCCCTTTCTGGTTTGGGACTTCACTACCCATAATCATAGACCACTCCTCTACCAGGAGCCCTAAGCTCTTAAAATTAACGGGGAGCTTCTTGCTTTCCTGCTGGTGGCCTTTGCATAGAAACACCTTTGGTAGTTGTTGCAACACAGCTGTGGTGTTCATTCACCCTGGAAGTATGCTTTGCTCATTTTCTGTCATTTAATTAAAATATTTATTCCAAATTTTTGGAGGTGCAGTTAATCTGGCCTGTTACAAGATTTTCTCTTCTGGTGCAGTCTCAATGGTCTTCCTATTCATAATTATTTTCCTTCAACATTAACAGGAATGTACTAAATTAAACTTGGAAGGTTATATTGCATAATCCTGCTTATTTATCATAAACTCAAGGTGTTGTATAAAGTTCTTTCTTTACCCCTTTTCCTCAGTAATTCTGTGAACTGCCTATCTGTATGCAAATAAACATCCTTGCCAACCTCCTTCCTCTATGATCAGGTTGGTGCCCGTGCAGAAGAGGCCTTTTCAACAGTGAATTGCCGGTTTAGGTCGTGCGATGATTAGAAGACCCTGAGGCCATTTTCTGCACTGGTTGATACATCAGACCACGGAGCAGTCTAGACCCCATCTACATGCTGGTGCAGACTAGCACCGACCAGGCCTTCCACTGGAGTGGGCTGTCCACATCAGACTAAGCCACAAATACAACACTAAAGTGGTATCATATCCTGCTCCACCTCTAAAGGTAGTCTCCAAATGGACTACTATCAGGATACCAGACCAAATTGCATGCCTCTGTGGACTGGTATACTAGATCCAGCTCCCTTTTGACTTGGAATGCAGAAGCCACACCAGAAATATGCTGCTTCTGAGTGCGTGGTTGAAAAGGTCACTGCCAGGAACATCAGAAGCCTGGAAGTTCTATGCCTGGTCATCCAAGTCTGGGCCCAGCTTTCAAAACTGTGCCCTGGGGCTGGGTCCGTCCTGACTGTTCAGACTGTCCCAATGTCAGCCTATCCCTCCTTGAACAGGTTGCCTTTCCCAGATTGAAGTATCCTGGCTTAGTGCAGGATAGCCATGGCCAGTGCAGAAAAAGCTTGACAAAAACTTCTCCCCCCCCCCCCCCGGATTGTGCTGGAATTCACTGAACTTGTTTTGTGATGTTGCTATGGTTTTGGAAATACTTTTTAAGTTTCTTTTTTTATTTCAAAATGCTTTACTTAATACTGGACTTAATTTTTTAAATTGTATTGCTTTTTATTTTATAATCTGCTTTGAAAAGGTTTTTTGCACTAAAAGAAACATACTTTACGTAAAAATTTGGAAAGAGTTTGGGCACAGAGTAGATGAATGGTCACTTCCAGAGCTTAGAGGCTAGCAGCTATTTGCTTGTTTACAACCAAATGTTTATGGCTGCCTCATAATGAAATTTTTTCTGAAATACCTAAAAATACTTTATATAAAAGCAATAACAATAGAAACCTTTTTCAAAACCAGCTTCTAAGCCACTACAGCCAGGCAGCTCTCTTAAGACATGGCCTCCCTACTACCAGATGTTGATCCACTACACTTCTTCTTTATAATGTGGTGTTTCTGTCTGAGTTATATCAGTCACCACAAAATATTAGCAGAACCTCAGTCCACCACCAGAGTGTAGAAATTGTTCTAAGTTGGGATTCTGCCCCTTTGGCTCACAATTCAAATGCCATACATTTTCCATACACTTGTAGTTGAAGAACTGCCAGCATTTCTGTAATGGATAACAGAAGAAAACATGCTTATGCTGTCACAGGCTAACTTTTGTGGCACGCAATCAGAGAGCTAGTCACTTCCCTGGAGACTGGATCTCCTTTACATACTACACAGCTGCTTTAGTGTAATAAATAGCTTTGTTACAGTAAATCTAGAGGCATTTTGGTTGTTTCTATCTCTCATTCGCATTCTAAATCAAGAAGTCACTCTTTTCAATATTAAGATCTTTCTTTCCTGATTCCTGCTATAGATATTATGCAGATATTGCTAAAATGCCAGCAATCAGTGACCAAGACATGAGCGCCTACCTGGCAGAGCAGTCACGATTACACTTGAGCCAGTTCAACAGTATGAGTGCGCTGCATGAAATCTACTCCTATATCACCAAGTATAAGGATGAGGTAAGTGGTCCCACGGCTTCTAACTATATCCTTCTCCTTACTACTGTTTGCCTTCAAATACGTCCCTTCCTTCTTCTGATAAAGAGATATAAAGGACAAAAAATTATTTTGAGGATAGGAGTGAATGTAAAACAACTTGTTAATGCTTTTAACCAGGTGTTATATTACCACACTGGTGGACTAAAAGCAAGCAACGAAAAAGAAGAAGGCAGGAGAATTAGGACTGACAAGGGGTTGCCCAGAGGTCATTGGTCTCTAGAATTTACTACTTGAAGAAGTGGGACAGCACTCAGTTTGAATTGCTTTAAGAAAAGATCAGACACGTTCATGGAGGTCAGGTGTATCAATGACTACTAGTAGGGAGGCCTAGGTACTGCCTCCAGGTTGGAGAGACAGACCGGGTGCCTACGGAGGCCATTTACAGGGAGAGGAGAGCAGATGATGGTTTTGCCTTTGTCTTCTGCTTGAGAGTACTCAGAAGCGGTTGTCAGTAGCAGGGTTGGATGAGACAGTGTGCTGGACCAGATGGTCTGTGGCCTGATCCAGCAGGGCTCTTCTTTTGTTATTATGGTTTAATTTTGTTTAGTTGAGCAGCAGCATTCTGTGCTTCCGGCAATCACCTAAAAATACTTAGAAATGTATTTGCTCCTTTTAAACGATTGGTAGTCATTAGTGATGTAAGCATCCACTACTACTGTCAACCCAGATGTTGAAGAAAATCCTTACAAAGTAAATGTATGTTGGGAGCACAGTAGTAAGCCATCATATCATTTCCTTTTCTTAGACACAGTAAAATAGTCAGATGGAGAACACCAAGTCGTCAAACACTGCTGCGAAATATTCTCATGTGCTAGAGAAAACAAACTCTAATACATCAGGAGCAGCCTAGATTGGAGGTTCTTCAGTTTTGTGCTGCTTAAAAGCTGTGAATTTTAAGATTATGATTACATATTAACAAATTGCAATGATTAAAAATTAACTTGAGGGTCCACATATTAGTTAACAGAATGTTCATTTTGTTTTATGAAGCAGAAAAGTTGACATTTGAGATGTATCTGGGATTTGAAAAATGTCAGAAAGTGAGACAGTAGCCTTCGTTACATTGTTCGGTTCAGAGTGATTTCTGCAAGTACACCAGCCAGTTCATCTACATTTTTGTGAGATTATAGCTGCTGTGGTCACAGCTTCACTTTAAAGCTTCTTCATTTGATCTTCAGGTTTGACTGCTCACACTTTTTTTATTTCTGTCCATTTTATTTGTGGACTTTCCACCCTTCATTTGGACTTTCCTGAATGGGAAGTCCACAAATAAAATGGATAGGAATGAAAAGGTGTGAGCAGTTGGACCTGAAGATGGACGGAAGAAGGTTTAAAGTGAAGGTGTGACCAGGACCTTTGAAAATGCAGAACAGCATTTTTAGACAAGAATACCTGGAATAAAGGGGTGCTGAACTCCTTCCTGGACTGGTAGCATCCTACAGAACTGCCTTTGTCTCTTAATGCCTCCCTTACACCTCTCAGCTGGGGCGTCTTACAGAATTTGAGCCAGATGGGAAAGAATTCAAAACAGATGGATGGGTGGGTGTTCTTATAAGTGAGAACTGGTGGGAGGAATAAAGGTAAATCCACTCTATCCCAAGCACTGATTTTTCTTTGCTAAAATATTCCTAGCCGTTATGTTAGTATTCCAGAATCCTTGTTTTGTCTTTACATACTTCTGTTACTAGCTTTGGATAAATAATGATACAAAGTAAACTAAAAGCATTGTACAATGTCAGGCATACAGTATAAGGGGTAAATTAAAAAGAGACCAATCATCTGAAGGAAATATGTCACTAAATAAACAAAGGAAAGAACGAATTTAAGATAGTCCATTACATTTCTTTGTCTGCTTTTTGCAGTCAGGTCACAAACAAGGAGACACAATCTCAACACATCATTTGAATGTTCCAGTAATCCCCGGTGGTGGTCTCATTTGTAATCCTAGTATGTTGCGGCTGGTGTTCGTTGCCACAAGAGAGTCCCTCTAGTCAGTCTGTTATGTGTTAAGAGTGGTTAAAAACCCATCTGCCATAATTGGTACAAACTCCATAAAGTACTTTTTGAACGTATTCTGAGCAATCCTTTATTAAACCAATAAAATATATAATGCTAATAAAAAGTGTATATAATAGGATAGCATGGATTTTACTGCCATACGGAAAGACAATGAGGGCTGACAGGGGGGGATAATGGCTTGTGCTGTGTAGTAAACCTTTGTATGAGAATCTGCCAAACAGCTCTAAATTCTTGTTTGGACCAGGGTGCAAAACTGCTGAGAAAAATACCCATTGCTGTGTATTCATAGATGAAAGGTGGTGGTGGTGGTGGTGAGGAGCTCTTCGGTGAGGAGATAAAGATTGGCTCACAAGAGTAGATTTAATAATAAAAAATGTATGAAAGAATATTGTGCCAAAAATGAATAGAGTGTGAAGAAATTTAAATCTTTGGAAATCAATAGGGATGATGCAACATCTTGGGAATTGCTCTGGGTAGAGTTACTGTAGGGTACTATGATGTAGCATAAAGCTTTTGGGTAGGCAATCCATAATACCATTAACATTTAAGTATGTAGTTAAATACTCAGAATTTTGCATATTGGAAGTTGACCAAGAATGACTTCTCTGTGTGTCATCAGATTTTGTAGCTGCTGGATAAAAACAGTTGTTCTTTGGTAGCAAAAATTAAGCATTGCTTCACCACCTCTTTGTGGATGTTGTATGGAAAAGCACAGTAGGAACAAAGTGGTGCAGAAACAGAGGAAGGTGCTTACCAAGGGTAAATGGAACTTTACTTTCTTATGCATCAAAACTCTGAACGTAAGAGAAGTCCTCCTGGATCAGGCCACAGGCCATCTGGTCCAGTATCCTGTCTCACATAATAGCCCACCTTCTGGGCATCTCAAGTAGTAGATAAAAGTGAAATATGGAAGCCAACAAGCAGAGTATTACGTATAGACTATGTTTGCAGCTCACAGCACCTGGCTTTCAGAAGCAAACTTCCTTTCTGAAATCATATAGCCATCACAACTAGTAAGCCGGTGATGGCCAACCTATGACACGCGTGTCACAGGTGACACGCCAAGCCCTTTTGGGTGACACACATGGTTACCCTGGCACCTGGACGTGTAGTGCTTGCTTGTTCTTGAAGTGTATGAAATACCAACTTTCAATTGAAGATTTAGCAACAAAAGTCACTAATGTAGAGAATTATTTGTTTTTGCTTTTAATAAAATACATATATCAAAAATATAACTTTTTTACTAGAGCTACAAATATCACAAAATTTTGGATATTTCTAGATGTGACACAGCACCTGAGTTAAGCTAGGGTTTCTTGCAAATTTTGACACACCAAGCTCAAAAGGTTAGCCATCACTGTAGTAAGCCATAATAGTCCTGTTTGTGAAGAATTTGTCCAGAATTCTAATACCACATGTGCTACTAGAAGGTTAGTGTTGTTTTTGCTGTACAGTTCAAAGGTCCATGTCAGCTGCAGCAGAGTTCTCTCTGGGCTCGCATGCTTTGCTACTGGGGACTGTATTCTAATCTCCTGTTGTCTGACCTACCATCTGGTTACCACCTGCAGCTCTGCCCTTCACATCAGCCCTCTTCCTTCATTTTTAAAATCTCATTTTAGTAACATTTTTGGTTGCTAAGCTTTCACTCCTTTCTAATTAGCATGAAAATAAATTAATACATGCTGAAGAGTTATTTCCCATCTTTTTTTGCTACTGGTTGTTGGATACTATCAAGTCATGGCTCCTCTGTTGACCCTTCTATGCAGTTTTCTTGGCAAAGGTACAGAAATGGTTTGCCATGGCTACCTTCTGGAAAGATACTGGGGATCAAACCAGCAACTCTGTTTTCCAGGCAGCTTACATTACCACTGAGCTCCCACACCTTCCTTTTGCTACCTAGAAATGAGCATACATGACAATCCTTTGTTAGTAATGCATATTAAGAAGGGTAGATTAGCATTCATGGTCCTCCATAAAAGAACTATAGGCTGTTGTAGATTTTTCTGAAAACCTTTTCTTGAAATCTGTGCTTAACACATCCATACACCACTTTGACTACTATAAAAAAACTAAAAATTACAGTTTAAAGACACAGTAAAGTACTTCCATTCCCAACGTGAAAAATAAGGATTAAAATTCCACACAAAACCAAATATCAACCTGTAGTAAAATACTTCTGTTATGATCTGTATGTATAAAAATGTGTGTGTGAGAGAGGGGGGGGGGTTAACACAGACCATTATTTTGCCTGCCCCCCTCCTACCAACCTATTTTTCTTAGGGTTTCGAAGGGCAGTGCAAAATTAAATGAACAAATACAATCCTTTCCCCCAAAAAGTGTTCTGATGATGGTTCTTCACATGCCCATGGGCCTCTATTGCCATTTGATTCATTCATTGTACTGACACCCTCCTTTCCACTAATTAAGGCCTTTGGGTATAGGGAGGGATAAAGGTGCAAATAGATAATGTTTTATTCGTTTTATCCTCACTACAACGCTGTTAACGGAGAGGTACTGACTGGCCCAGGTTCACAGAGCTTCTGCAGGATTTTAACCCAGATCTGATTTTAACAACAGTAAGTTCACTACGTCACACCACCATGAACAGAAGAGTAATCACACAAGTACACAGGATGTTTGAATGGAAGACCAGTTTTAACATGACTGCCTTCCCCACCAAGAGAGTGTATGCCAGCAGTGAAAACTTGAACCTGATTTTGAAAGAGGCAGTGGGTGCACAAGAGAGAGGCAGTTTCTTATTCAGGGTGGGCCACCGCATTGTCCAGACTCCAAGCCCCTCACTGGACAGCCGGCATTATGAAACAATTACGGCTAACATGCAAGTATGGCCTTTATCACTTACTTGCTAGTGAAAGCATGAAAAAAGCATTAGCATAATCTTGGAGATGGAGACTGACATTGCCCTCTTGCCATTTCAAGATTTTGCTTATGAAAGCACTATAAATATTCCATGAAATATCACATGGAAATTCAGTACTACTTTTCCTTATTAATAAAACCATAAGGGATATGACTGTTATTTTACCACGGTAGGTCTCTATGAATCCCTTGTCCCTGGCCATCTCTTCTTAACACCAAGGATCACCATATCTTTCTTATAGACGGACACAGATGTAAGCCCTCTTGGACTGGAATAACTGAAGTCCCTATAAAAGAAAACCATAGCACTGATGACCACACCTCTGTCAAGAGGTGACATTCCCAAAGAGACATTTTTAAACCGTCTTTAGTCTTTGAAGCCAAGGGATCAAAGCGTGTTTCCTGTTTTTGGGAGGACTGTCGCCCCTCAAATGGGACTATCTTGGAATCAGGCAATCCCAGCTCTGAGGCTGTTTCAGCCAGAAATAGGCTGAGGCAAAGGGCTGCCATCGATCTAAGCAGCAGTAATGTGGAGGGTGCCCAGTAAGCTTTCTGATATTCATGTCACTCAGAAAAGGGGATACAAGCTGGTCACTGCTAGCCACATTCATGCTGCAGCAGCCCTGGAGCCACCTCATGTTCCTTCCCCTGGCAAGGCCCCGAACCTGCCACTGCCACAACCCTGACACCATCACTGCTACTGCCTTCCTGCTGCTCTCCCACTTCCCCCTGCCACACTGAAGCTTCCTTTTCACTAGACTCAGTACAGCAGTAGTGACACAGTAGGCGTGAGAAGGCCATTCTAGGCTGTAAATAGCCTGAGTTCCCTATCGGTTCGTGAGACGCACTGCCTTTTTAGAATCTGACCAGGATCCTAGTGGTGTATTTTAGGGATATGCATGAATGGGTTTTTGGGCATTCAGTTTGTAACAAATTGAATGTTAGAAACTTTGTATTCATTCAAATAGATCCCCTTTGAATGCGGTAGGATTCCATTCAGTACGAAAGTATCGTATACGTTCATAAGAATATCTGATACAAATAAGTATCCAGTAAGCATCCGATGCATATCCCATAACATATCCACTCTGAAAGCGTCAAACCTGAATCCACTTTTAATCTACGCTCGATCCATGTTGAATGCACTCTGAATCCGTTGCAGACGTGACTGGTCTAGATGCTTTCTCATCTCCCCAGTTTCATGAATTTCCAAACTATTCATACGAATGTCCAGAAACATTTGTATTCGTACGAATGTCATAACAGTCTATTTGCGTATGAATGGCCGAATTTGGCCAAATTTGTATGAATAATGAATGTTACAAATATTTGTGCACATCCCTGGTGTATTTCTAACCGCTGCCTGCCCTGGGGCTGCCCTTTCTGATTCTTACCATTGCCATTCTTTAGTATTCCAGATCAACAAGGCAAGGCCTGCATGGTTGCAAAGTGCACCTTAACAAGCTTCATTAGAAGGAGTTACGCTTTTCATTCATGTATTTCCCGGTTAACCGCTGTCTGGCATCTGTTGAATGTGAATCTCTAGCCCATTCTAAAAGCATTGCCTGTATTCACAACTCTCAGGAACTTCTTTTATTATTTGTAATGGGATTAATAAATAGCAGCTGTTCCCTTTGTTTGTTTTCATTCATTAAACACAATTACATGCAGCCCAATTGCACCCTCTTTGATGTAAAATGGGAGAGAATAATTTTTCCTGTTGTTCAGAGCTATAATATGCTGTCATAGGCACTGAATGAAAATCATAATTAATTTTCATTTGGGTTTTTGCATCTTCTTAATCACGGCAGCCCCGGCTCCTTAAAGCAGGTGACAGGAACGCACAGTATCTCCTCTTTCTTTGTGCTCCCTGTAGTTTTCTTCTTTGCTGTGCTGTTCCCAAAAGGGCAGCTTGATAACAGAGGATCAAACAAGTAGAAAGCAAGTTGTAAATCTTTTAGCACTTGCAGACTTCAGTCACAACCTCTGCTTGGATCAGGAGAGAAAGGGATTCAGGGACTGGGGATAGAATTCTTGTTCTTTTTCAGTCACCGTTTCCTTTAAGAATTTTATGTTTGTCCCTCCCAGATGGATGTGGTATTTTTCTGTGCATTCAGCGCTTGGGCACCACCTAGAGGTTTGCAGTCTGAGTCAAGGAATGCTGCGTTCCTTGTGCGCGAGCAGACTCGGGCCTTCGCAGTCCTTATCTCAAATTGTAGCGACCTGTATTTGTATAGGGGGAAATGGAGAGAGAATGGATTGCGCCTTGCAGATCCTTCGTAAGGGCCTGAAGTTAGATTGCTGAAGCCTCTTTTCCATGTCTGTAACTATTCATATATCCACTGTATGGCAACTAACCTTTATATAAGCTGTGCTGAGCTTTTAAGTGGTCCTGAGCTGCAGCACTGGGTCCTTTTTGCTACACGTCCTACACATTTAGTGCGAGAGACCTGTAGGGCGGCACAGCTGGTCGTAATCAAAAGGAGCTGATTTCCATATTAAGGAATTACCTGTAAGGCTTATGAAGGACCTTTCCTGCCTCAAAATTGCTTCCAATTATTCAGCCTATGAAATGGTTAATCAGGTCCTCTTTGATGGATGCCTAAACATTGCATTGGAAAGGAAAATTCAACAGCAAACTTAGCCAGTCCTTTTGGATTGCTGATTGTTTTGTGCATTAATCATTTGCTCTTTATCTGAAGATACATAAGAACATAAGAACGTAACAGAAGCCCTGCTGGATCAGGCCACAGCCCATCTAGTCCAGCATCCCGTTGCACACAGTGGCCCACCAAATGCTCATGGGCATCTCAAGCAGAGACAAGGACAAAACTTTGCCTGCTCTCGAATCCCAGCAAATGACCTTAGAAGTGCACCCCTCCCCCCCATCCTGAAAGATGCACCTACAGTTTAAAAGAGGGGCTTAGTTCAGTGGATGGGCTCTCCTTCTCTGGGTTTGATTCTGTACTCTTCCATGAAGCCAGCTGGGTGACTTTGGGCTAGTCACAATTCTCTTTCTGAGCTCTCACAGCCCCACCTACCTCACAGGGTGTCAGCCGCTTTGAGTCTCCTTAAATGGGTGAGAAAAGTGGGGTAAGAAAGCCAATTCTCCTCCTCCTCCCTCCCTCCCTCCCCTCAGTGGCCTAGTTTTTCAGTCCTTTTCATTAGAACCTTGATGTCTACATTTTTGTTCGTTTCCCCCCCCCCTCTTATTATCCATAAGCGTATTCTTGACATTCCTAGATATCTCTGACCTCCTTGACTGGGGAGCGGAGTTGGAACCCAACCTCCCCGGAGATCCAAAGATTCTCCACAACTTGTTTTGGGAGAAAAAAAAATTGTGGTGTTTTTCACTGGCAGTTTAATTTTGTATGCCAGATTAGGGAGGGGGGGTCACCAGCACCAGCAGCAGGCCTGGAAGGGTAACCATTTAAAATATATAATAAACAAGGGTCTGTCCTAAATCTGAACAATGTGCTGGCATCCCCCACAGTATTGTTAATTTCCCTACTGATTCAGGATCTTCTGTACCAGTTTGTATAGCCCTGATCATCAAACAAAGGTAGAAGAACAAAACAGAGGTTCCCTTTTAGGTTCACTGAAATCAGGATCCACTGTAAGGCATGTCACAAGACTCATCAATTTGTTACGTGTTGGAAAATACATGTATAATCTTGTTACAGAAACGTGATTTTAAACACTAGATGAACAACAGTGTAGTTTTGCAGACATTTGTTTGTGTTAGATACTACTAAGGTAAATCTTCTATTTAAATGCTTTCCTTGAAACATTTTATTTTAGTTTGAAAACCTGTTCCCCCCAAAATTGCCCACACATTGCTAATTCTTAGTGTTAGATCCATGAAGAATTTACCCAGTCACTAATAACATTGATAGAGTTAGTGGGGATTGTAACAAATCTAGAGGGGGGTTCTAGCACGAGTCAGCTTGATACTTCATCATGGATTCAAAATTAGAGTGCACATATAATAGACATTTCCAAAACTCAAAAGTATATAAAAAAAGTTTTATTGCCACAAAAGAAAATAAAAAGCATTGCTCAAAATTAAGTACAAGAAATCTTCACTATGCAGTGAGGTATGACCTTGTCTGACTGTTACGAAACGTAGTAACCCAACCAAAAATTGCACAGACAAATTGTAACATAAAAACAAATAACAAAAGGCTTTTTCAAGATCCAAAGTTTGCGGCTCATCAGCAAAACATTCTGCTCTCGGATCTAACTCATACTATACTCGAGATTTGTTGTACCCTGACATACCTTGTCATACTGTGCAGTACTCCTGCTGAACGTCTCAGATTCCTTCCTATATTCTTGTTTGACCATCCTTCTTGTGATTTTAATTAACTAATAAACATTTAACAAACTCAGAAGATTCCAGACAAGGCGTAACTTTGCCTCCACCTCTCAATTGACATCAGCTTTCTACAATAACTGGCATTTTTACTGCTTGTAGCTGAATTGTGACCATTAGGTAATTAGTAAGTGATTCTCTCCTCCAGTCTTCCCCCTCCTAGGTACAGCTGTAAAGTATCTTGGTGCACTTCTAAACTATGTGAAGCTTGGGGTTGCCTACAACCTCAATTTAACCCTTTACTATTTCTTATGAATCTTCACTGGTAAACTCTGAAGTTTTAAGTATCCAGTTCCACTACGAGGATCATTTGACCTGAAGGGGGGTACTCTAATTTTTCCTACACCTATAAATATTGTTATATAAATTCCGATTATATCACCACCCTGACCCATAACTTAGGCTGGATCTATCTGCAAAAAATGAGGGGACTCTGGGACATTTTCATACTGTATAGTCATCATACCCTAAACCAGTTCCGGAGACCAGAAAAAGTGTTATTTTCAGAAAGTAGGAGAATGAGCTCTGAGGGCACTTTTATAGTTGGAAGTTCAATGAGGACGTTGAGTTCTACAACACACTGCCTCTTTCTGAGACTGGACTTGCCTATGTTGCAGGCATGGTGAAGGAGCAGGAGCAGAAGGAAACCATCAGTGCACATTCCTGTTTTTCAAAAAACAAGCTGATAAATGAAACAACTGGGGAAAAAAAGATCGGGAACTGTGTGTTTTTTCAGAGAACGAAGATTTGCATTGAATACTTGGTTTCAGGGGGGAGGGAAGAAGCAGAAAACTCAGACTGAGGACGCGCACGTGCTTCTGGACTAGTGTTGCTGGAACGTCCAACCAACTAGCAGTTGTGGTCAGGTGATTCATTGTTTGAAAAGGAATGGTGAGAAGGGAATGGTGACCTTTTTAATCTTCTGATATCTTTGGAAGTGTTCTCTAGAATACCATCAAAAATGAGCAACTTCTCCCTAAGAGAGGCCCCATTGGAACTGCATGTGGACGCACCCTTACAAAATGTATCAGATTGCCAAAAACAAGGAGAGTGCACAAGAATAGTTAAGCGTTTCTCCCCACCACCACCACCAGCAGCATTAGCCTTCTGCCTTCCTAGTACTCAGAAAGTACACCCTTGCTGTACAATATCAAGTTTTTTCACACTGTTTGTGATACTCAGAACATCTGCTTTGTTACATTTCTTCTAAGTTAATCCATTAAAAAAAGAGCTCTGTTGTGTCCTGAGTTAACCTTTGGCTGGGAGGGATCTTCTAACTTTTCTAGATTGCCAGTGATGAAGAATGGAATGTGTGTTGTTGTTGTTGTTTTCAAATTACTAATTGTATCAATCTCCCGCCCCCCCCCCTTTTGTTAGATTTTAGGTGCTTTAGAGAAGGATGAACAGGCCCGAAGGCAACGGCTGAGGAGTAAATTGGAGCAGGCAATTGACACAATGGCCCTAAGTAGCTGAAAAGGCCAAAATGGTGCTGCAGACTTCCCCAGCAGTGGACATTAAAAAGGAGAGGGCAAGCAAGTTGTGGCAGCAGCAAGCAAGCAAGAATATATTGGGGCCTAGCATCAGACAATGCACAGAGTTTGCTGCGTCTCAGAAAACGTTACACAAACAAACAGCAAAAAACTAAAACACCATTATCAAAAGAAAATTGAATCTTTCAGAAGACCTTTTGAAAGGAGTGATGTGGCAAAGAACCTGAAGGACCCCAGGAGATGCGCAATGAGGGCCAGGGAAAAGAATCCCCTCTCAACAGCCACGGCCCCTCTCCCTGTCCCCCGTCAAGACCTGTTCTGGATCTGTCAGTGGAAGGTTGGGGGCTGCACTAACTTCTAGGACAACGTTTTTAAATTATGGTTTTCTGTAGCAGGCGGGTGGGTGGGTTATAATTTTCTCCCTTCTATATTTGCATCCTTTCTCACCTTATCTGAACAACTCTACCTTTTATCTTCTCTCTTATCCCTTCTGGCCTTCTGCCTCTAGTGTTAACTGCTATATTTGCACAATTCTACAAGCTAGGGGTTTTTTGTTGTTGGTTGTTTTTTGTTTTGTTCTATTTTGAAGAAACTAAAGTATTGTGGTGTGAGGAGGTTCTAAATTTTCAAGAGATTCAAAAGATTTTTTTCCAAGGGGGGGGGGAATGAGAGGAACTTTTTTTTTAAATGGAAGTGGGTGAATGGGACCAAGAGGAGAGTCCCAATATTTTTGGTTCTTCCTACACATTGCCCTGTGCCATCTTTCATTTGAATATTGTTTCGCACAGGCCAAATAAATGCTCTTGTTTTGAATGCTGCTTTAAGAAGGAGCTGGAAGTTAAGATATGAAGAAGCATAGAGGAAGAGGGGATCTTTCACCTCCCTGTCATGACTGGTGAAGTAATTGTGAGGGGAAAGTCCCCGCTCTCCCTTTTTACAGATCAGGCAAACTGAACTACATGCATGCCTTACAGAGCAGCTCTTCCTAAGCTCTTCTGCCCACCTCTCTTGTCTGTTTCCGGCTTCCATCAATTCCATGTTTAAGTGTTCCACCTGGAGGTCATTTTGACATGGGGCACTTTCAAGGAAGTGCTTTTATCAAAGACAAAACAGAGAACAGGGCAGCTTTTAGAACCCACTCTCAGTATTTCCTTTTCCGTTGTGAAGGAAGGGTTTCCAGTTGTAGATGGAATTGCACTTGATAAGGTCTGGGCACAGGCAAGGGCTGCATATTAGTGCTTCTGCTTATGTTGGTTTCATTGCGTGAAGGCTGGTTTTCAGCCAAAGAGATGGGGATCGAAGACTGAGCCAGCCAGAAGCAGCCTGTTAGCATTGACAGAGACAGCATAAAAGAGTGTTTTCCCACTTATCTGGCAGGGGGTGGGTAGGCAAGAAAGGGGTATATATGTAGAATCTTGATTTATGCCATCCCAATTTCAATAAAATCAGAGCATCTATTTTGGTAGCAGTGAAAGCTCATACACTAAAAATGCTTGTAGATAAGTCTGGTTCGGCCAATAAGAAAAGGGTGAGATGGTACAAAGTTTTTGTTTGTTTGCTTTTAAGTGTCTTTCAATTAAATTTCTCCCTTTTGCTGTGATGTCGAAGAGAAGCTGTGATTACCAAGTAATGAATTCTAATCATTACTTTCTTGTTGGAATCTTTTAATTCTTTGTGATGATATTCCTCATAGTTTCCAGTTTACCTAGCCAGCCAGGGAATAAGCTTCTCAGAAAGGAAAGCCAGTGTGGTCCATTTGCATCTGGCTTTGGCACGAAAGTTTGTGGGAAAATATCAAGAGGACAATTTTTAACTGAGTCCTACTACTTCCTGATTACTGCTGTTTGGTACTGCTCTTCGACCTCCAGGTGAAGAGGGCAGGAGACAAATGTTATAAATAAAATAAAATAACTTTTACTGGCTGGCTGATTTTGGATTTCTGGTAGCAGAGCTGATCACTGCATTGCAGAAGGCGAGACAATCTTGTGTCAGAGTTAAAATGCCAGCAAAAAGGAGAACTCTGGATACTGTTAATGATCTCCATGGTATCCAGAATGCTGATGGACTTCTCTAGTGCCGTTTAAAGCAGAGGCTTCCTTGTTGTTTGCTGAAGCACTTTTCAGTGGGCAGCTAAATCCTTGCATCTTCTTTCTGACTTTGCATCTGCTTGCGTATAGAGGGTGCCCCCATTTTTAATATAGCAAAATAACAAATTCCCATTCTAGGATTTTGTGGTGCCATATTTGAGATGTGAATTCTATGCTTTTGAACGAGAGCTTTTTAAAATTCTATTAACATTTCAAATGGGCATATGTTTATTCAGTATCACAGCATCCCTCTGGAAGCCACCACCTTGTTCTCCTTTTACAGCTATAAAGCTGAAGCTAGATGAATAATGATTCCCCCTAGTTGAACTAGGATTGAAATCTGTGGCCCGTGAGACTGCATGTCAGCCCTCCATGGTTCCATTTGTACACTGGTTTAGGCGTCTTGTACCAAAGGGTGCTTATAAATATTTTTTTTAAAAAAAATCCACACACACTGAGTGAAGCAGATCTTATGATCCTCCAACCCCTATTTCATCTTGAGGAAACTACACATTCTGCCTGCTCCACAGCATATGAGAGTCACAAATGCTCTGTAGGACCCTTCCTGACACAAAATTTCCATCGCTTTCCCCTGTCTCTTTCTGTCTCTCGTCTTTCTTTCTCTTTCCAGTCATCTTTGCACCATTTCATTAAGTATTCCATCCTTAATCCTCTCAACTTAGTTCCTGACAGATTTAATTATACATTAAAGTTTGTCAAAATGATGAAGCCACTGCCCTAATTCAACTCAGGTGACAAACCTAGAAATATTCACCCCTCACCCATTTATTTACCACTAAACTAAGTTGCAGCTTTAGTTTAGATAAAGTTGAGAGAGAAGCTGTTACAGAAAATGCTGAGCCTGCCCTTGCCTATTCCCTTAGTGTGCAAATAAGGGGAGGAGAGGGATGTAACGAAGTTTTCAATTAAAATTTAAAATATGTGTGTGTGTGCGTGTGTGTGTGTGTGTACATATATATATGTATATATATTGTTACAATCTAATCCCATGTGCCCCAGTGGGGCACTGTATAGTTAACCGAAGGAGATCAAACTATCAAGAACAGTTTTTACACAGCAGTGGAAAATACCAAATGGATAAGAACTTCAAGCATTTCTTGCCACGCAGAACAATCTTTCGAAGCCCATGTACATCTCAGATTGCACTGTAATTTTGTTTTAATTATTTTTAATTAAAGAGGAGGAAGAGGAGAAGACAAGAAAAAACAAAACAAAAAAGACTCCCTATGGATTCCTGAGGTGTCTTTGGATCCATAGGAACAGCAAGCTGTTGCATGACTGTGCTAGAGTTTAGTCTGAGTTGACCTTTTTTAAAAAAGAAAAAAAATGCAAGTGTTGAATACTAGAGGTTTGTTTAGACCTTTTTTATTTTTGAAATTTTAGTATTAATTTGTCACTTCTTGTACAAGAAAAAATAGAATTAACAACTGTTTATTTGTGGAAAATGGTTCTCAGAAGCTTTAAAGGACAGCTAAATGTTGCTAAACACACCAGAATCTGTGATATTTTACAGGCTCCCCTCCCTGGACATTATTTAAAATATAATTGACAGCATAAAACCTTCCATTCCTGATGCCCAAAAGAGGTAGGAGTTGATCTTTCACTCTGACACAACACTGCTTTGCAGAAGACAGCAACACAGTTAGAGCTTTCTAGAAGCAAGTGATCAGGTCTTTTGGCTGTTCCAGTTGCAAACAGGAACAGCAATTGCGATAAGAAAGGCTCCCCTTCCCGCCTCAAGAGTGTGCCACTTAGGCTTTTTCCCTTTCAGCAATAATGGATCGGTGGCCTCTCTAAAAAAGAAATCTGGGTGGATTACCTCCAATAACAGCTTTCTGTTAGATCAGTGTTTGATTTAATATAAAGGCCTTGGAGCACGTGGGTGGCTGTCCAGGGCTCGTCTTTCTGGAAGTCTTGTCTTAATCACATTCTGTCATCCAAGTTCCAAGTCATATCTTCTGTAGAAGGGAGTGAAAATTAGTTCCCGTGTAAAGAGGGCAGAATTCTGTTCCTGTGCTTTCCAGATATTTTAATTAGTAAAGAACCACTTGGGAAGAAACAGACGGCAAGTGGTGGAAATAACCTCCTCAACATGCAGAAATACAAGAATAGCAAGAAAATGAATGTCCCAGCAATTACGTTTCCACATGTAGAGCATATTTTGAACATTAAAAAATGGGTTAGTTATGGTTGAAGATCAACCTGGGAAAAAGTAAGGGAATTTCCCTCCTATTCCAAGGGGGATGGACTACCCTCGTGTTTAGATCTGCAGGCGCTGAGACACTGAGCACTGTGGTAGTTGTATTCCCTTTGGTACTCTCTACACCAGTTTCAGTTATGCTGCAGATACCAAGTTGGGGAATGCAGACAACGCCTGAGGCTGAAAAGAAACTTGCGCTGCCTCCAGGTGATCTTGTTTGTTTTGGTTTTTCACACTATTCCAGACAGCAGGTTAAGAGCAGGGGGCAAGCAGGGGGTACTTACCAATGCGGATGCTTGCTCCCGTGCCAAGATCAATGACACAAAATACCCAGAACTGCATGATTGCCACTCCATACACATGCACAGCTTGGATTTTCAGCTGGGTTTGGTCCTGCACATGCTCAGTGGCCATTCCCAAGATGGCAGATCATGCAAGCAAGTGTCAAGCCAAGCCAAGTACTCTCACTTTTTAAGTAAAACCCAGGTTGGGAGTTTTCTTTTTCCACAATATTATTGCAGGTTATCACCCTAGTATCCTGGGGCTATGGTGGGATTATCATCAACACATGTGGCAATCCCAGCATAGCCTTAAGATAATCCGAGCTTTTATATCCTGTCTGGATGCAGCTTAAGTACTTTAGTACTTAATTACTTTATTTTTTATATATATTTTTAGAATAACTCGAACAGATTTCTCTCTAGTGCATTCAAAATGTTTCATTCTGGTTTACGTGAAACAGCTATCAGTTCCTTCCATGCAGGCCTTTTCCATTGGAATTCGCTTCATCACAGCTTAAGGAGCCTACTAATGGAATAATTACGTTTGGCAGCTTTTTGTACTGAGCTGTTTTTCCAGAACCAGTTCTTGGAAAATTGGATGATAACAGCTGCACTGCAAAACTATTGGGAATGGACAAGCTAAACACATTTGGAGGTCCTAAGAGTTTCTCATACTTAATTTAAAATTTCCTTGTTTGTAGTCAGGCTCAAAGCTTTCTGACTAAAAAAATGGTGAGGAGCTGTTCATTGTCCCAATGCCAATTTATTTTGTCAGGCAAAGTTTTTGTTAGTGATTCCCTTTCACTTATTTTTCCGCTATAGTAAAAGCAATAAGGCTTTGTCCTCCTCAGTCTTAAGAGTAGATCTTGGCACTGGAGCAATTGAGCGACTATTACAAATTCTGCTACCTGAACTCATCAGGAAGCAATAAAGCAGGCTGAGGAAGCATTTAATCAGCATTTTTGGGAACCTTTATATATGTACAAAAAGAACAAACTAAGGCATCTGTGTTCTGTTTTAATTTTGCTTTCCCTGAATTCAAAACCACTTCTGTGACACGGTTATAAGCAACCTTATATGCTAAAGGATCACATCAGCTGGATATTTCCCATAAATATCATTCTCGGTGATAAACAGTGGGCTTTTTATCATAATTTAAACATGTCAGCACTGATAATGACTGAGTCTGTCGTCCATTAAGAGAGATCTTCATGTGCCATCTTTGGCCTTGTAGGAACACAAGGTCTGAGAGACTGTTCAAGCATAAATTCATTGAATGAGAACATAATGCATGAATAAGAAAGACACGTTAAACACTTAACAAATGTAGTGTGACTTAAGCTTGTGTAGATGACAGTCCACTTCATCAAATGAACAATGGGTGTACCCTGAGGTGGAGGTGGACATGAAATGGGGAGAAGTACAGATACAGTTACATGACTAACAGTTTCAAACATAGACAAACAGCATTTTTAAATTCAATTTACACAACACAACATTATTGCTAAAGCCCTTTATCTAATCCACACACTGAACCTCGTGGTGCACTGCAATTCCATGGCTGCAGGCTTCCTGGGGTTTTCCAAAGCCATTTTAGGATCATCTATAGAATTTCCTGAGAGTGTGATATAGGAATACTTAATGCATCTGAGTTAGTGGGTTTATATTTGTTAGCCTTCCTTTTTACTTGCAGTAGATGAACAAGGTTGCTCCTCTTGAAATAATGTATGAATGCTTGCCGTGTGGAAGGTCTTGGGACATCTGAAATGGGCTTGATATTACAAAAGTAACTTGGTCACAGACCATAATAAATTTAAGCTTAAGTGTTCATGAAGAGGAGGTATTCTGAAAGAAAGTGGGGTAATAAAATATTTCTGCAGACCCTCAAGACTTCATCTGTACTTCTGCCCTTGGTGAATTATACAACTGAGTTAAAAATGTGCAGATCCCAAAGTAAAATGCTTCCGGAGGGAAAACAGTTCTCCCCTACATATTAAAATATTCCAAATTTTAAACATCTTTGTGCTCAGCTTATAGGTCTGTGCGTTCTCAGGAGAAGGAAAGTTTTTGTGCAGTTAACCCAAATGCACAAGAAAATATGGAGTAACAACACAGATGTCTCTAACAGTACCATTTTGTAAACTCAGAGCATTGGGTTATAATGTGCAACATCTGTAGAGAATCGTAAAACCTGACTGGCAAATTGAAAGCTGCTGTGCATTTCCCGTGCATTTTTAACCCTACCGGGATGCAGCCTTAAGTTTTCAATTGGCTTCTGAATTGCCTCAGTGAATGTGTTGTCCTCTACACTGGGTTGGTGCTCCAGAAGCTGCTAACTGTAACTCAACTTGCCTGTTCTCACCTGTTTGCCAGGAAAACTGTCTAAAGAGTGACAGCTTGTTGGCCACATCTGGTTTAAAATCAAGGGATTTCTTCTGTTGTATTATTCTATTGTTTTTCAAACCCTATTATTTTTCCAGGCACTGAGAAACTGTTCATGTTGAGATTCAGTAGAGCTCTAAATATCAAATAATAGGGATAGGTAATGCGGGACAGATATTTCCCTCATTGTTATTTTTCAAGAAACATCTGGCTGATGCTTGGACTGGATGGACCTTTACACTTATTCATAGAACAGCTTTTGTGTTCTTGCTTCCCTTAATCTGTTTACATCGTTTTTTGCTGCTACACAAGCTATCCTTTCTTCTGCCCACTTCTTCCCTTTGAGATCCTTCTGAGAACCTGGTCATGTCTCAAAACATTTTCCTCTCGTGAAACAGGCAATAAAAATATCATGTAACTGGAGTGTGAGATGCCACCAGAGCTGGTAGTGGAATTGCAACCTTATCTTCAGTCTGAATTAGGTTTATATAAAGTGCACCTGGCTATCCATGATTGCTCTGGATGGCACACAAGTAAAAAATGTCGCTAGATAAATACGCAACATGGTATGATCTCTGTGGAACAACAGCCCTCCTGTCTGAAGATGTGTGTGGTTTCTTCCCCCATTAAAAATAAAAGTAAGGAAGTGAGGTAGAAATACTTGCTTTTGCACAAATACAGATGCTTTATTCTTCCTTTTTCTTAGGCTATGTTGTCCCTTCACATAAGTAGACAAAAATGCTCTCATACAACAAAGTTACAGGCTCTGGCAGCCGTGCTGAATCTCCCAAAATATTGTAGTTTGGAAAGACTGATTACAGGCATTCATATATAGTAATCATTATTTTGGCAGATCTGTTGATGTGCAGTCTGATGGCCAAATATTCTTATGACAAACTTATTACTTGTTAACATACTGAGACAGTGCACATTTTGTTCTAATACTATGTCATGCGATCGTTAATTGATGGTGATTTGGCAGAGTTAGATTAAAGAATTCAACATTCAAAGGTCAGGGATGTGAAGTTGGGAACAACCTGGAAGCCAGATACAATTGCCCAACTAATTAGATCCTACTACATTGATACAGGGGACATTTGTAGTTTCTTGTGTCTCTACATTCTGTATCCATGGATATGGTTTCCATTTGTTTCTTCACCTTAGTTATGCCACAGATTCCCGACAGTAAATAAAATCAGCTACAGATCATGTTTTTGAAAACATAATTTTCTCTGGTCCAGACCACTCGGGGTCCAGACCAGTTTGTCATCTCTTCCCAGCAAAACCACTATTAATTCCAAGTATTAACAATTTCTGCATAAGATCTCTGTGACTTCAGTGATTCTGAATTTAAAAGGTGAAATCCTTTTTGTTTTAAGGTGCTATATTAGCTTTTCAAGACTGTTCCTAAAAGTATGTATTTTTCTTTAAAATACATGCTTTACTACTGTCTTTCTGCCGTCTGTATCTTTCACACTGTCAGTCATTGGCACCTTGTAAGAGTTAGGCCATGAATGTAGCTTTTTCCAGTTTATCTCAATGGGGCAAATTCATCTAGGACCTAAATTTCTCGGTTCAGCAAAAATGTTTTGAGCCTGCTGATATGGTAGTGCCCAGTCTTTTCTTTGCCTTTTGAACCCTATTTAGGTAGGACTCCCAACTTCTCAAACTGAAGGCTAGGAATAATGGGAACTAAAACTATTATAGGGTGCAATATTAGGCAAGGCTTTTCCTGGTGGCCATTTTCTTTTCTTTTTTTAACTCCAATTTAAAATACGTACAAGCATTGTGAGGCCTGTTTTCTAAAGAATGTTAAGGCCACAGTTAACTGTCCTTTAAGCAAGGGGAAAGGGGTTGGCATGGGAGTGGAGAGGGGAAAAAACAATAAGAATTTTAATAGTAAAATTTTAAAAAAGAAATCATCATAACTTTATGTGATTGTTTCACACTTGAAGCAACTGTGCCAGTGTGGCAGGTCAGCACCCTTTGATTGTGTAAATATCCTGCTATTTCCTATTTTAATGTTCTTCAGATTTAGTACTTGTAAATAAACACGCGCATCAAGGAGAGATTAAACATTTTTGCTATATATAATGTGTCTCGTCTGCCTTTGTACCTTTTTTGAGGGAAAGGAGGGAGTAAACTGTGAATGTAAGTCACGGACAGCTGTACATTGTATTTCACCACAGGTTTTGCCTCTAATTTGTATGAGAACTGGCTCATTCTCACCCTGAAGTTACCACAGCAATATCCGAAAGTGTAGGTTCTAAGAAGAAACCTGGAACATGACGTAACAGCCCCAAAACTGCTACAGATGAGATTGAATCTGGCAGTGAACATACAACCATCCCCACCCTATCTATTTGGCATCATGGGCCATATTTTCCACTTAGAGCCATGGAGATAAAATCTAACGATTCACAAAGGGCCAAGCAGACACTGGGTTCCTAGCAATACCTGTGCCCAAAGCTAAGTAGGTATGCACAGTCTGAACACCATTACAAATGATAGGCAATCTTACAAAGATCAGGAAGGAAAGTATGCTAACACCTGTGAACACACGTCTCCAAGCAATGAAATCTAGATGATAAACTGATGAGTTTTACCCTTTCAGTCACCCAGGAAACATTCTTTCAATTACAGTCTGCCAGCTATAGCTTTGGCTAGGGACTGAGAAAACAACTCAGAAATTTTTATGGCTGGCCAGATGGCCTGGGTGCGTTTGGGTGGGTTTGAAGCTGAACTTGATGCTTCTTTATTTTTGCACTATATGTGTATTTTTCTTCATGGAGTTGCTGGTCTTGCAAAAGTACTTGCAGTTAGGAAGCACCCACCCATTTCCCTTTGGTTTTTTACACACTTCATACAGGTATTTTTGCAGGAGTAGAGAGTCCTTGAGAAAACAACAGGCAAGGTAAGTAATCTGGCACAATAGAAACACAGCATCAGAGCTGGATTTTCCACAATGCCTATATAGAATATTTTTGGTCTATTCTTCTGGGAGTATTTTGGGATTACAAACAGGTATGTATGGCTATCCCAATATAGACCAGGGAAAATAATGGCCTTTAAACTGTGTCTAGAGATACTGTTTGCATTGTCTCAGGGACATCTTGCCCAGGTCTGATTCAACCCTAGTTACATTAAGGAGTTCAATCTTTAATGACCGAACTTTGCAGCATTTAATCAATATAAAGTTAAGTTGCAGTCCATAGAATTACTTTCATTTTATTTCACTAATCTAATATATCCATAGGTTGGATTATTACTACCACCACTACCCTAAATTCAGCACAGTTCAGAGGAGATCTTGGCATAGTGATAGGTGGGTCAATGAGAAATTCAACTCACTGTGCACTGACTGTACATATTAGCCACAATGAAAAAGCACTGAAAATAAAACCCGTATTTCAATAATTCTGTAAAAAGATAAAAACTGGAGCAACTCTTTGTTTTGCAAAGTTTTTGACTACTGCTACCAGGACTGGAAGGTTTAGGCAATGTTCTTAACTGACCACGGAGCAGAATTTAAAAAGAGTCAAGGGTTGTGTCCCCCTGCTGGCCATCTAGCACACTTTGGGTGCTGTTTGGGCATGCATGGGCTGGGCACGGGACCAGGAATGCATTTTGGGCGCCCCCATGAGATTCCCGGCAACACGGGACAGTTACAAGTTGGGTGTGGATGGTGGCGTCCCCATGAGAACCATGCCGAACCCTGGTATGGTGGAGCAGCACCGCCTCCTCTCCGCCCACTCCTCATTGGCAGCCAGATTGTCGTCAGCCCACCCCCTGCCACATCCCCCCTCCCTTAGCAGCACAGACAGCCGGGACTGGGATGGAAGGCACAGGAACAAGTTAAAATAAAGCTTCATTCATAAAAATAATAATAAAAAATTAAACGCCAAAAGCCACTACGAGGTTTAGCAGCAGTAGGTGCTTGAGCAGTTGTGCACACCTCCGCTCCACTGGGGACTGCGAGAACGGCCGCAGACTGAAAATCAAGCCTCTATTGATGATCGCCTTCCAGATTGGGGAAACGGGTTGCAAATGGAACAGAAATCAAGCCATTATGCAGCCTGCCTTGGCATTCTTGAAATGGGGTTGGAATTACCTCTGTGGAAATGGCAGAAAATTTAAAAAGCAAGCCATTCTCTACCCTGCCTTTGTGATCGGCATTTTAAAAAGTCAGTGGCCACAATCTTCAATGGACAGGGCAGGATCAGCAAGCACACCCTACCTTCCAATGGCGTGAGTGCAAATATCCTCCCCGTTAGCCCGCTAGTGTCCCCATGTGCGTTCCCGGCTCACTGAGCAATGCGTACCAGTCCCCCAAAGCGTGCCGAGACTTCTTTTTTCAGGTATCAAATTTGGCACCCTTCTGGCATGGTTTAGGAGGGGTTGGCACACTTTTCGCAGACCAAGTCCAAAGTCCATGGGGACGGACCACGCCGATTCCGTACCTGGAACCGTGCCAAAGAGCCATGGGGACAGGGCCAAGGAGTGACTATAATGATGAAGGGACCCAAAGAACTGTTGGGACTTTTTAATCTCAACAAAGCTGAGCGAGAGGAGGCAAGATACAGGTATACATAATTATGAACAATGGGGACAGAGCAGATAAGAGCCTTTTCTTTCAAAACTCTAGCCATCAGAGACAGATAATGAAGGTGAACCTTGGAAGAGTCAAGAATGATTTTAAAAAGTATATTTTTCCCTACGCAATGCATTGTTCATCCATTTTCACCACCTGATGTGTTGGCCACCAGAATGGAAGGCATCAAGAATGATTTGAAGCTGTTCCTGTTGGCTAAGACTGAATGCCTGCTAGCTCTGATGGTTTTATGACTTCCTCTGATGCAGAAGACAGTATGCTGGGAAACACAAGTTTTGTCCTTAAATCCTGCTTGTAAGTTCCCAAGTGCAACTAGTTTCCACTATGGGAACAGGCTGCAGGACAAGCTGGACCACAAGTCTGAACCATTCAAACAGCCCAGTTGAAGCTGCTCTGGCCTTGTAGCATCCACACTCACAGCTCCAGGCTGATGATGGTGTTCAGGTGAGGTGGGTAAACACAGGCAGCAGTTTTCTCTGCAGCAGAAGACACAAGAGAGGAAATAATTTTCCATTGTCTTCCTTGGGAATGTTTGACTTCTTAGGCTATGTTTCCACAGGCTATTCCAACTGCATTGGAGGCTCACTGAAGTCTGCCATTCTCTCTAGCACCTCCCAACCCCTGTTGAAGAGGCTTGGGTGTGGGTGGGTGTGGGTGGGTGGAGGGGCTTCAATGCCACTCCAAGGTGTAAAAGGTCCCATGTGTGAGGAGATGTTGGGCTCTTGGCACTGCAAAACACACTGCATATTATGCATTTGCATGGGGGCTGACTTGACAACCTGCTGTGGCAGAAGCCACCTCATTCTGGGACAGCAGAGAAGCCTGCAGGTCTGGGATTTTCCTTCTGCCTGCCATTGAAACACTAACCAGCCTCAACTGTCCAGTTTTAGTCTGTTTTGCTTTGAGACTAGCAATGATCCTGGCTTTCCCACAGTAGCCCTGCTTACCTGTGTTTCTGGTGAGCAGCATCCGTAATTGGCCTGAGAGGGATTACTGTAAACCAGCTAAGCATGCAAAAGACTGAAAAGGGAAGCAGGCAGGTGCTTGGGTGAGCCAGTTTGGTCTAGTGGTTAGGGAGCCAGACTCTTATTTGGGAACACCAGGTTTGATTCCACCCACCTCCATTAAGCTAGCTGGGTGACCTTGGGCTAGTCACAGCTCCTTATGAGCTCTCATAGCCCTACCCACCTCACAGGATGTTTTAGTTTTGGGGAGAAGACTAGAAAACTTTGTCAGCCACTTTGAGTCTCATTAAATGGTTGAGAAGAGTGGGGTAGAAAAGCCAGCTCCTCCTCCTCCTCCTCCTTGTTCTTCTTCTTCTTCCAGTAGGCCCTCTCAAGCCAGTCATGAATGCTGGTGGCCAGACATCTAGGCAAGTTGAGGTTTGCTGTTCCTGTCTGGCAGGACATGGCAAAAAACCAAGCTTCTTAGATCCTGGTAGCCTTTTGCTGTCTGGATGGAGCACAAGTATAGGGGAGAAGTGATATAAATACTATAAATAAATAACAGTGCTCTTTAAAAAGCCAGAATGGTTGGCGAAATTTAAAGGGAGAGTACATGTGATCAGAATGCCAGGATATTTTATTATGCCCAGCACATTTCAGAATTAAAAATAAATAAATTCTACAGGGCAACCCAAGGGGCATAAAAACACATATTTATCTACATAAATGAAAACATAAGCTCATTTTATATAAATCCAACAGATTTTAAATAGAACAATCAGCTATTTGCTATCATTGCAGCAGATGTTTAAATTACCCAACAGAACTTTGCTAAATGTATACTAATATTAGCAAGGATGTCAGTGAAATATAATGGGGCTTTGGAGTTGTTTGCATCAAGCGCATTGGTGTGATCTGTCCCTCTAGGGTAATCTTTGCCAGGCTTGATGATCCAAGCCTGCTAGTTTGCACAGCACAAACTGTGTGAACCACTGAACTGGGCAAAGCTGGAGACCCTTTTGTGGATACAGGAAAACACTGCCAGATTGCTCAGTGCCCCAATGGTGACACAGGGTGTTTTTCCACTGCAGCCCTTAGATCTGGATCTAAGAAGATCCGTATCTAAGGAATGGGTACATTTCTTAATCCGGATCTAGTAGATCTGGAATAAGGGAAGCACCCAATGTGTTTCCACAGGAGGTGTAGCACCCATTAGGAATGGGTGCTAACACCCCTGCTGTGGAAACAGCTTTGCACCCATCTGGGGAATCCGGATCGACCCAAAAGGGGTCGGTCCATTACCCCAGGTGTTTTGGGGGGCAGGGGGTGCAGTCTTCGAAGCAACTTCGAAGTGATTTTGAAGTGACTTCGAAGTCAGCTTCGAAGTCACTTCGAAGCATGAGCTCAACTTTGAAGTGAATGTGAAGTCAACTTCGAAGTGACTTCGAAGCCGATGTTGGGGGGGGTCCCAAAGGTGCATCCCCTCCCCCTAGCCTCCTCTGGACCTCATTGCCTGTTTCCAGTGGAAACAGGCTCCCTTTAATCCGGATTTTCTGGGAGAAGACCCCATTGTAGACCCCTTTAATGGGGTCTACAGAAAATCCGGATTAAAGCCCAAAATGTATCCATTAGATCTGGATTTCCCCAATGGCAGTGGAAACAATCGGGTCCCAAATGGGTGCCGTAGTGGAAATGGGGTCATCCAGCTCACACCCAAATGGGTCCTAAATGGGTGCAAAAATGGGTACTTTTGACAGTGGAAAAACATCCACAGTGACACTCCATTACATTATAAGAACATAAGAGGAGCCCTGCTGGATCAGGCCATGGCCCACCTGTCTCACACAGTAGCCCACTGTGGTGCTGCCGGACCCCAGCCCAAGGCAAGTTTTATTCTGGCCCTTTCTTCTGTTTAGAGGCTTGAATCTATTTAGATGTGGTAGCAAAAAACGCAGTGCCAGCCATGCTTCCCAGCCTCACACATGGGAGTGCA
The DNA here is from genome assembly GCA_014337955.1 of Aspidoscelis marmoratus. Taxonomy (NCBI): domain Eukaryota; kingdom Metazoa; phylum Chordata; class Lepidosauria; order Squamata; family Teiidae; genus Aspidoscelis; species Aspidoscelis marmoratus. Next base: position 29,243,595 of record MTQE01001141.1, on the reverse strand, counting down.
CCACCCTCCTCCTTTTTCCTCTATTGAAATAAGTGGTAAGCATTTCTAACCAGCCCCCTATGGTTCACTTTCTCTGGATCTCACTGTCCCTGTTTCTTAAAGCTAAAGTAGCCTTTTCAATGTATCATTCCCTTTAGCCTTTTAATAAATTACTATAGGCAATTTTCTTTAGAAAAATGGAAGCCTCAAGCTTTATTGTTACAACAGTTGTGATTTGTGAAGTAAAGCAGATTAGTTGCTAAGTTTATCAAAATTCTTAATCAATGCAGGTAGGTTTTCCCTAAGGATGTGGAACAGTATCACCTGAACCGCCCACCCCAAAATCTCCCAACAAAGAAGAATCTCTTCTTCTCTTGGCAGGTGGTTTATATAACTCTTGACTGTCATGAGCCTTCACTGTCATTGGCTGCACCTGGAGTACTCACTCCCCGCTCCTTTATGCTAATTAGGGTACCAGAGCCCTGCTGCTTACCTGTTTTCGCTAACTAAGCATGTTACAAAGGTAATTGTTACAATAAATACATTTACATACATTCCATACAACAATAATAAATACCTTAAATAGGCAGAGCATCACACCCACCAATTGCCCTTGGGGATCTCTAGCAGAGACAAGGGCAAACCTCCTGCTCTCCAATACCAGCAAATGGCCTTAGAAGTATCTTGCTTGTCCCCACAGCCTGAAAGTTGTACCTAAGCATTCATTCTAGTAGCCATTGATACGTCTGTCATCCATAAATTTGTCTACCCCTTCCCTAAAACCATCTAGGCTGGTTGCAGTTACCACCTCTTCTGGCAGCAAATTCCATAGACCAATAACCCTCTGGGTGAAGAAATACTTCTAACTCTCCTACCCATCAGCTTCTTAGTGGGCAACACTATGCATCACCCTTTAAGGCTGGATATAGAACTGATTGAGCTGATGCTCTGCCAGCAGGGCCCCAGCAAATCCCAGCCCAAATGGGAGAACATTGGCTTTTCCTGATAAGTGCAGGGCATCCTACACCTACCTTAAGCCAAAGCAAGGAAAGAATGTGCCCAAAGCACAAAGACATGTGGCTGAGCCTGTCTGTCAACCAACTGCAACACAGACACACAGAGCTACTGTGGGTCAAATCGATGGGACATGATGCGATCACTGCAGGAACTCCTGCTCTAAGGTCCATACGCCCTGCTGCTCACCTCGGTGGTGACTCGATATCAGTTGGAGAAAGGTGCTTAAATCTCCATTCAGGGGGTGATAGAAGCACCTAGATGTGGTCTTAATTTAGAGACAAGCTTCTCAAGTTACAAGCCTCAACATCACAATACAGTATCCTGGAGGGGAGAATAAACTGCCATTCTGGCCAAAAGCCAAGACATATGTCTTCATTGATCTTCTAAATATACACCTTATGATGCTTGACACACCTCTGAAAGGAAGGTTTTCCTTAGTCTAGGTTTTACTTCCAGGAATGCTGTAACCTTATGGGAGCTTACCTTGGACAGCTCCTGGCAAAATCTACATAGGCTATCCTATCTGTGCTGCTCTCTTACAATGTTCACACGGGCAAGTAAACACTCTACAAGACTGGCTGTAAGTAAACTGCATTGGGTATTCAATTCTGCTACTCAGCAGCTGTCACTGTGAGTTGGAGAATAGAGAGAACCTAATCAAATGTTGCTTCTAATGTTCCCTGAATCAATTAGTTCACTTAAGAAGCAGAGGCAGATAAGCTAAAGGGACCTTGAATCTTGGGAACTACATGAATGTGTTGTTGCAGGTTTTGGGGGCAATAGTGCTGTTTTCCTCTGTGTAGAGTCCAAGAACTTCAAATAGGACCCTACGGATTGCAAAAATCTACCACTGAGTTAGTTCAGCTCCCTGGCCATACAACTCACCCACAATTCCTCTTCCCCTACATGCAACCAAAAGCTCCCCCTGCTTCCTGTAGCTGTCTAAAGGAAAAAAAAAGCCCAGCTAGACTCCTCAAGTTAGTCTGAGGTGAAGGCAGAGAACAAGTTGGCTGCCCTACTGTCTAGTTTCCCATCAAGAAGCTGTTGTGGATGAAGAGCTGTTGTGGTAAAAGAACAACGTTGTTCTCTATACTGGAAGGGCAAGAAGCAAACCAGGGAATGGTGCAGACAAGGCCATCTGGCACAACTTTGTACTTCAACATATGCATCTGCTCTCTCACTGGCCCCTGTCTCCTTAGTGCTTTCAGTATCACGATGTTGCAGTGGTTACACCTGTGTGTGCAAGAGGACACAGAAGGACCCGTGTTGGGATTATGTGTTGTACTGCAATCTAGTAGCCCAGCATTCAAATTGCTACTTGGCCATGAGCCCCACTGCTGCTGGAGTCGTCAGCTGATAGCCAGCTCTATGTTGTGGCTTTGGGTTGGAGGCCTGATGCTTCTCATCTGGGGGATTATGGCTATGATCTGCTGCCTCCTTAAAGGTTAAAATCCTATGAGTTCCAAACTTGTGGGCCTCATCAGATCAGGAGTTGACGCAAGAAGTCTCCTGGGCTGTGTCCAAACAAGTTGTCCAAGTCAAGCCGTCACACTCCATGAAGCCTCAGGTAGGCCTAATGGCAAATGGCAGGGGTGGGAAGGAAGAGACTGGTCTGATTGACTGCAGATAAATGAAACCACGGTTACCAGACCAGCAGATACAGGGCCCAACTGTATGTTTTAAGGTTTTGTTTATTTATTGTATGTATGATGCTGTTGCCATGGTGGCCGGATGATGCAGTGTGCAACCACGCCTATGCCGCTGGTCATGTGCTTCCTCTACACCTCTTCCGTCTGGCTGCTAGTGTAGATGTGGAGCTGCTTTAACAGCTCTACACCTATATGTGCAGAGGATGCTTCTAGTATAGATGTGGCTTTGCAAAATGCAGATGCACCGTGCTATAGTGTCCCTGGGGTTCACCACAAAGGTAAGTGCCAAAAGGTTCAGAGGCTGGACAGGCATCTGTCTAGGATGGTTTAAGTATTGAGCGTGGGGTTGGACTTGATGATCCCAGAGGTCCCTTCCAACGATATCATTCTACGATTCTATCATATTGATTCATCATATCAGAGCATGTTTTAAATCTCTGGCATTGCAGCACACAAAAATGCATAAAAACAGTATATTACCATTCCATGTTTGCTTCAAGACCTTTAAGGATCAGTAGCCAGCTAACCATTTTCTGAATTGGCCGTATTGTTTAGTCAAAGTCCCCTTCCTTGTCATCAGAACTTCCAGCCATCTAAAGAAGAGAGGGGACCCTGCAGCCATAGGCTCTTCTGTCCTCTCCTTGATCTGCCACTGGAGCAGCTGTTAATGGTGGGGCTGCCTGGCATCCCATCGTACCTCATTCCTCCTGCCCGCCCTCTCCTTGTCCAAGCAATGCTTGCCTTTCTCTCCCCCACTGAAGACAGGCCAGAGAGAGAACTCCTGCTGCCTTGCTTGGGGGCAGGTGAGAGCAAAAGACAGATCTGCCTGTTTCATCACCAATTTCTTCAGTTTCTCAAGGATGCTTTTACTAACTTTTTAAAAAAAATATTAAAAAAACACATAGGGTTTTGTTCTTCAGCTTTCAAAGCTGCTAAGGCTTTTGATCAGCTGCAAAGGAAATAAATCAATTATATTGGGAAAGAGGCAAAAGGAGATAAATAATTGGCAGAGCTAGCTGTTTGGTTACCAAGCGCTGGGATCAAAGAGGCCAATCATGGAGCTTCAAAGGCGAGGGCGGGACTAAGGGCTGGAAGGCCTTTAATGTGGCTCTAGGCACTTACGTTCTCCTTTTCTTCAGCCTCTGCATTATCATCTTCATTTTCTTCTGGAATCTGAATGTACCTTCCCTGCCATTTTCTCCACTTGTCTTAGCTAAAGCCAGGATTGCAAATTTTTGCATCCTTTATGAGGGCAATTTTTGCTTTTCTGCCTTCATGTTACAGAAGGAAAACTTTCTGCCAAACAAATACCTCCTATTGACCAAAAACCTTACCTTTGTAACTTAAATTTTTAAGTTATGGATTCATTCATTCATTCATTCATTCATTCATTTACTTACTTACTTACTTATTTTCATTTTTATCTCACCCTATACCCAAGGGTCTCAGGGCAGGTTACAACATATAAAATGAACACATTAAAACCAGTAACATATTAAATATATTAAAACCATGGCACTGGCTGAATGTGGAGAGGAAAAGGCTGTTCCTTTACTTAGCCAAAGGCCAGGGTAAAGAGGTGCATCTTCACAGCTCATCTAAACACAGAGTGGAAGGTGCCTTTCCAGATGCTTTTCCAGGTTGATTATTCCTCTTCGCTCCCCAAATGCAAATATGAGCTACCCTTACTTCACTCGAGGGTGTACTCCTCAGGCACAGTCTGTCTGCCCATCTTACAAATTTGAAGTCCAGGAACTTCTACTCCCTGCCTCTGAAGCTGGACCAGGATGGATTGTCTGTGGTATAGACAGCTCTTAGACCAGGCTACTGGTAGCCCTGCCCACCATGGGCCAGGCCACTTGAAGTGGACCACCATGGTGCGAGATATACCAGGCAGTGTGGAAGTGGTTATCCACCATCTTTGAAGTAATGGATAAAACAGCAAAGTTGCTTGTTTTTAGACTCAGAAATGCACTTTAAAACTTTAAATTATAAAGTCCATATAGTGATGCTTCTAGTACCTCTATTTCAAGATGGAGATAATGGTGAGAAAGCTCCTGTGATGCTATTGGGTCTGGGCTTCCCAATCTTCTGTCACAATTCTGCATCCTATCCCCATAGTAGCCCCCTGCATTCCCATGGAAAGCCCTCAAAAAGCCAAACACACAGTCATGTCTTCTTTATTGAATTCCTCAGCAGCAGGTATTTCTCTGAAGCTACCATCACCATAAAAAGCTTGGGTAGCTATAGAAATAACTCAATATTGCACCAGTGCAGGCAATCCAAGAAGGGAACATCTTTGGTTTTTCTGGTGGGACTAATCTGTGTGCCTTCTGAACTTCTCTGACTGAAGCTGAAGAATGCCCATTCCATTCTCCTAGGCATCCCATCCTTATATTTGGTTTAGTGGTTAGGTAGCCAGACTCTTATCTTGGAATACTGGGTTTGATTCCACCCTCCTCCACAGAGCCAGCTGGGTGACCTTGGGCTAGTCACAGTACTCTTCTGAGCTCTCACAGCTCCACCTACCTCACAGGGTGTTCTGTTGTGGGGAGAATAGAAAAGCTTTGTCAGCCACTTTGAGTCCCCTTAAATGGCTGAGAAAAGCAGGGTAGAAACGCCATCTCTTCTTCTTCTTCTTCTTCTTCTTCTTCTTCTGCTGCTGCTGCTGCTGCTGCTGCTGCTGCTGCTGCTGCTGCTGCTGCTGCTGCTGCTGCTGCTAGGAAAAGTTCCTAAGTAAATCCCCAAGTAATCAGTCTACTTTATATGAATGGAATCCTTAGCCATTTTAGGTCAGCACTGTTTAAACTGGCAGCATCAGAGATGCTGGGGGTTGAAAACCTGCACAGCATGTAAACAGGTCCTGAAGTCCTCTGCTGAGGCCCTCTGCTGGGGTAGTGCAACTCTACCCGGCACTGTCACAAGGACCACACAGCTCCTCCATTCTTGAGTTAAGTAAGTCTGTCCTTAGGAAGAACTGCGTGATGACAGCTCACTGTGTGTCAGCTGTAAAGGTTTAAGCTAAATTCTGCAAGAAATGAGAATTACACTTCTAAGAATCACTTCTTCTTTCTCCTAGTGCTAGGGAAAAAAGAGCTGAGTGGCAGATTTAGGAAATAGCATGACTGAGGAAGTGGCAAGCAGGCATTTGAGACACCCTGGAGAAGGGGTATTATGAACACTGAGTGCAGAGCAAGGCTTAAAAAACAAATAAAAAGGAGAAGGCATCAGTTCCCCATTGCCAGTGTTTTGACAGGTTCATCACTGCCTTATGTGTTCAAGGGGCATGCAGTCTCTGTGCAGCTAACAGGAAGCCCTATCTTTGTGGGCAAGGATAGTTACCAGTCTAAGCATAGGCTATTTCTTCATAAGAAGTCAATACAGAGTAGAATCCAGTTCCACCAACAGCCTTAGCCACTAATTCCCCAGTCCTGTACTGTAGTAATTACAGTGCCTCTAACATGATTAGGAGAAAATGAAGCAGGATTCCTTTTTTCCTTCTTTTCCTTTTAGGGGACACATGCAGACACAAAGGATGTAAAGCCCACCACCAGAACTGGCCCATTAAAAGGGGTGCAATGGTTCTGTTTGCTCTTGCTGCTTCTCTGCTCGCTGTGATGGACGGCTCCTTGCTGTTTGGTCCTTTGATCTTCATCTGTTCCCCTGCCCCCCTTCCACTAGGGCTGCCTCCTTCCTTCCTTCCTGCTGCCCAATTATCAAAAACACAAAGAAAGCAGTGAAAAACGCCATTATTCCCTGGAGTCATCCCCCACCATTAGCAGCGAGCATTGATTACATTTCAAACGGATTTTCTGGGGATTCTGTTCTGCTCTGTTTTGTTTTTAAGGCCTCCTGTCACCAGAACGGGATATAGATCAATGTGACAAAACTAGTCATCAGTCAAAACACATTGACATCGGTGACTGTGGGGCTGAACGCACAGCAGATGGGCAGTTAGTGAGGACCACGTGGAAGCCAGGAGCGTTTTGTTTTTGGCGTGCTAAGTTGGTGCCTGAGTCCCACCTATTGTTGAAACGCTTGTCGCCCGGGCCAGGCTGGCCATATAGGTGCATTATGTTTTGCTTAGTATTGATTGTGATTTTTGACATGATAATGTAGCACACTCAAAATGCCCCATTTGTCAGGGTCCCCAAGAAAGCTTGAAGAGGTGGCATGTTAAAACAGTTGGGATCCCCCATAGTCTTTTTCCTCTATTAACCTTCCAAGTAAATGAAAATGGAAGATCATGGAATATTTGCTGCCTCAATGCACATACTGTGTTATCTGGGGGGAAAAAGCTACACTTACACAACAAGATAGTGGTGGATGATGAAGTATGCAGCAGGTCCTACAATACTGTATCTTTGTTGCCATGCGCTGCTGAGGCAAGACTGATGTGATGTTATGTAAGTAATGGTCAAAAATGTAGAATGAATGGGTGAGGATAAGAAGGCTATAGATGCTCAGGCAACCCATGTAAGTCTCTTCCTCTATGGAGGGGAAACCCAATCTACCGATGTAAATAGATGTTGCTTCAGAGACCAAATTACTTTATTGCAAATTGTTTTATGGACCATGTAAAAGCAAAGCTCTGGAATATAACACAATAGTACATGAGAGATTATAGGTTTTGGGTTTTGTTTTTGCCACTCTGGAGATAAAATTCAGCTGCAATGGTGTAAGTAGTGGTTAGAATAGCCTTTTTCGCTGTAAGCTGGGCATCCTTCACTCTAATGCAGCAGTTCTCAACCTTCCTAATGCCGCAACCCCTTAATGGAGTTCCTCATGTTGTGGAGACCCCCAACCACAGGGGCGGAGCAGCTGGGAGGTGGGAGGGAAGGGCTGCAGGAGACTTATCGTGAGCCTTCTGAAAGGGTAATTCAACCCCCAAAGGGGTACCGACCCCCAGGTTGAGAACCACTGCTAATGTGACTAGAATGAGAATGGATCCACCCAAGAGTGGTTTGCAGCTAGAATAGGGGGCAACATGGCACCAAGTGTATGTGGTTCATTCTTGAGGCCACTTCATTGCCTCAAAGCCTTAACACTGCAGAAGTTAAGCTCAGTAGTTATGAAATTTTTTGTCAGACTAGAGATGGTACCGGAAGACACCCAATGGCAGGAAGTCAGCCATTTTTGGTCCAGGCAGGAAGTCGCTTCATTCCTCTTTCATGACTCCACACAGAGAAGGAGGGTGTGTCTTAGGGGTAGCCAATGGCTCTGAGAGTTGTAGAATCAGCTCTGCAGGTAAGCTAATTTCATGGGTGGGTGGAGTGACCAGGAATTGGTTGGGGACAGATGCATGTAAACTCCCCCAAGGTGGCAGCAGTGTTTATGGCAGCTTAGGAAGGAAAGAGTTTATAGGATTAGATAAATTGTAGAATCAGATAAATTCATGGAGGACAGGTGTATCAGTGGCTACTAGAATGGATGCCTAGGTATTTCATCCAGGTTGTAGAGATGGGCAGGAAGCCTCTAAAGGGCATTTGCAGGAATTTGAGAGTGAGTGAGGTCTTCTGCTTGAGAATGGTGGGCTGCTTTGTGAGAAAGGATGCTGGACTAGATGGGCTGTGGTCTGATCCAGTAGGGCTCCTCCTATGAAAGAACGGGACATCTGGGTGGATGCTGCTCTCTTCCCCACGCTGAATGTACAATGAGAATTCCCTTATTGCTTATTCAAGGAACCATAAAAGGGTTGTGCAGATTCCCCCACTGTCTGAAAGAAAAAGAAAGGTTTAAGGAAAAGAAACTCCCTGGTAACTTCAACTCTTAAAAGGACCTTAGTAGATTTATTTGTATTTATTATCCCATTTTAATGTTTAAACTGCTCTGTGAACTCAGCATTAGGAGCCATATAGGATTTTAAAAATTAAAAATGAATAAGTAATAGAAAAACCTGCAGCCTGTAAACTCTGAAGGATGCATACATGCAGAATAATAAGGAGCAGATTCATAATTACTGGGCTATAATCCTAACAGGCTTCCTGAATCTATAGAAAATAGAAGTTCATTTCACTAATGTTTAGTCTAATCTAGTCGTAGGTACCTCAACAGCAAAGTTGCTGGTACAAAGGCTTATATCAAACATTAACAGCCTGGTGCTCAAAAAGAATAGGTTTATTTATTTATTTATTTATTTATTTCTATTTCTATCCCGCCCCATA
>MTQE01001141.1:29220133-29232513 GCA_014337955.1 Aspidoscelis marmoratus | reverse complement strand
TCCTCGAAGTGCTTCGCAAATTTGTCACAGCAGATATTACTTGGCCCTAGGTTGCTTCTCAGATCCCTTTATCTCAGAGACATATTCACAGATATAGTTTTATTTTTAGTTGATGACCCCCTTTAAAACAGAGCCGTTAAACTCACAAAAAACCAAAGCTGCGCATAGGTTAACAGTTACAGCCAATATTAACTTATTCCCCATTACACACATCCTCTATACTTTACGGTATACATTCTTTTTATGGTATACATTTTACACTGAACATAAACAGTAATGTACTGAGCTATGCATTAAATGCAGAAGCTCAGAATATAAAATGCTACATATTTCTAATATGACTAAGTTAATGTAGCTCTTGCATTCTTCATCTTAGAACTTGCTGGCTACTAGTACTGGCACACAGAAAAGTTCAGGGCTGCAGTAGACTAACTTGATTGCTTTAAAGTTCATTCCATCTGCATGTGGAAGTGAGTTGGAAAGAGAACCATGTATAGGAATTTCAAATGAGGTTTGAAATGTATACCTCAGCTAGGTAAATGTTTATATCCTCAGAAGTAGATCTTGGACCTCAGGATTAAAGGAACCTTTGCCAGCTGGATGCTGTACAGTTCCCACCAGCTCTGAGGAAAGGTGTTCCCGGTTGCCTCAATCTGGTTCAAAGCAACTCCAGTTCAGTATTGGCTGTGTGGCACTTGCCACAGCATAGGCTGGCAGTTCCGAGTCTGTTGCTCAGGAAGCTGCCTATGGGTCTTCCTGCACTCACCTCTCTGTGGTCCAAACCAGTGGGTCTGGGTTAGCCAGGCCCACCAGTTTGTATGATGGAAAGGTGTTGTGCACAACAGCACTGGTTCAGGCCTGGTCCTGAGTCTAAGGCTTCTGGCATTCCAGAAGGATAGGAATGAAAGTTCCTGGCCTCAAGGCCACCAGTCAACCCATTTTGGGTTCCCCTAGTAGTCCAGAAGACAGCAGCTTCTGTGTTCTTGACTAGGCCATGCTGGTCCACCAGTAGAACTCAATCCAAACCAGGACCTTCCTGATCAGGATTATGTTCTATCTGGTGCAGACCAAGTGTGTGAGTGGTGGGCAGGGGCTCCCAGATCCACACTGACATGTGGCCAGGTGAGGTCCCCAAAGTCAAGCATGGGGATTCCCATTCCAGATCACAGGTAAGTGCAGAAAAGGCCTCTGACTGACCATTGGCCATGTGTTCTGTAGATATGACTTTTGCAAGACTTGGGGATGTGGAGTTACTGTTCCATAGTCCAACTCAGCATAGTCCAACTGAGAACCGGCCACACAACAGGAGAAGCAGGTTCCCCAGTGTGGATCAAGAGACTGCACTTGAGCTCTTCAAGCAGGCCATTGAGCTGCTGCTAGAACACATCAGGAAGTAGGGGAAGAACCAAAAAAACTTTGGCAAGCTGTGAGGAACAAAATGAAGTCTCTTTTTGAGACAGAGTATAGCAAGCAGTTAAGTCTTGGAGTGGTTATGAAGCTAATGACCTCAGTAAAAAAGTTGTTTTTCAGGAACATTGTTATTTTTTGGTGGTGGTGGTGGGAGTGTTTGCTTAAAAGGGCTTTAGGATGACTGACACAACTGTCTTTTCAGTGGTAGCCCCAGGTTTGCACCCTGATGCCTCATGAGGTCTCTTGTAGACACCAAATTGAAATATTTATTTATTTATTTATTTATTTATTTATTTATTTATTTATTTATTTATTTATTTATTTATTTATTTATTTATTTCCATTTCTATCCCGCCCCATACCCGAAGGTCTCTGGGGGGGTAACAACAGATCAAACAGCATTTAAAAAACATATTAAAAACAAGACACAGGTAAAAAAAACATATTAAAACTGGATGATTGCTCCTGGCACGTATGCTATAGCATTTTAACAATGTAATTTTGTAGTTGTTGTTTCTCTCTCCTCTAACCCTTGTACATCACCTTGGCTTGCCTTTAAGGGGTTATACATGGTATCAGGTCCCACACAGTCCCATTTCCAGACTTGGAGAGTCTTTGGGCAAGATGTCTGAACTCTTTGCTTTCCCCTTCTTCCTTCAGTGGCTTGTTCCCGTGGACTTATTGCTGAACCCAGTCACTGCCTCTTTTCAGCAATTGAGGAAACATGCCATGAGAAAGTTCCTGTGCTGTTCTTTTATTTATGCCACTTATTGATTGCCTACAGCAGGCAGGGGCATAGATAGCAGTAGCAGAGCAGGAAAGTGGAGCTACAAGACTACAGAGGTAAGAGTTTGCTTATACTAATGCTGGAGAGCCTATATCTTACAATACAGGAGGAGGGAGGAAGGAGGGGTTGGCTTTTGTACCCCACTTTCCCCGCCTTTAAGGAAACTCAGAGTGGCTGACAAGCCTTCTGTTCTGTTCCCCACAAGAAACACGCTGTGAGGTAGGTGGGGCTGTGAGAACTCAGAGAGCTGTGACTAGTCCAAGGTCACCCAGCTGGCTTTGTGTAGGAGAGTGGAATCAAATTAGGAGAATATCAGACAAGAATCTGACACTCTAAGTGCAAGACCAAACTGGTAAACCCCCTTCTAGACACTCAGGCACTGAGGTCTCCCCATATGGTAAGTCCCATGATAAGAGACTATATCAAAAAACTGTGGACTTTCCAGCATTAGCCTAAGGTGGTTCAGTTCTTCATCCCTTGCAGCAGCAGAGGTATGCTACTGTTTCAAGTGAGGCCAATGTTGAATCAGGAATTTTTTCCCCCCCAGGTTCAGCGTTTCTACCTGGGGACTCCTTTGGAGAGCACAGGAAGTGGGTTGTGGAAGCCGTGTCTGTTTTAATCATTTTACCAGAGCTCTGCCCGTGTGCAGGGAAGCTGTCAGGCAAGCCCTTACCTGGGCAATTGCATGCTCAGGCAAGGGGGAACAGTTGTGATCGCAGCATTAGCAGTGGGGACAGCGATAATAACCCGGGAGTATCCCCATGCCCCTGGGATAACCTGTTCTTGCCCCCTAATTTGGGGTGAGAACAGTTATAAAAGGGGTGTTTTTTGGTCTAGTGATTAGGGAGCCGGACTCTTACCTGGGAATACCGGGTTCGATTCCACCCTCCCCCATGAAGCCAGCTGGGTGACCTTGGGCGAGTCACAGCTCTCTTCTGAGCTCTCACAGCCCCATCTACCTCACAGGGTGTCTGTTGTGGGGAGAAGAATAGAAAGCTTTGTCAGCTGCTTTGAGTCCCCTTATATGGGTGAGAAAAGCGGGGTAGAAAAGCCAACTCTTCTTCTTCTTCTTCTTCTTCTTCTTCTTCTTCTTCTTCTTCTTCTTCTTCTTCTTCTTCATGTAGCCCGAATTAGGGCTTTGCATGGGGACTCTCCTGAGGTGAACTCACATTTGCCTCAGAGTATCCTTACCATGGGGACATGCCCCAAGATGTCAGAAGAAAATGAGATGATTACACACATGGGGTGTGAGAGTTAGGCTTGCAAAGAGCCTTCACATCAACAGTGGTCTGGAAACTCTGTGCCCTACTCTGAGGGAGACAACAGCACAGAGAAACACTGCCTACATTGTCATGCTATCGTAACTAGGTGTGTGCATGAATGCAATTTTTGGGATTCATTTTGATTTGAATCAAATATCAGAAAATTTGAATTGATTTGAATGTTTAAAATTCAAATATATTCACATTTGATTAGATCTGAATACGTTTGAATCTATCTGTGCGAATTTTCAATTCAGATTTGCAAATATGTATGTTGACAACATTTGCATTCCTTATTTATCCCATATACATCCTGTTTTCATCCCATATGGATCTGTACAAATGCGTACGGATGCCGGAAAGGTGCATACAGGGGAGTACACATCGCGTACGTATCTATACACATATGAATGTATGAATAATTCATACAAATAGATTCAAAAGTTTGAAATTCGTTTGAATGTCCAAATTTGAACAGATTAAATCGAATTTTGAATGTTTTGAATATTCGTGCACATCCCTAATTGTAACTGAACAATCCAAGGAAAGACGGACCCTTTTTATTTTATTTAGTCTAATGACCGTTCAAGTCTCTTAGGGTTAGGCCTGTGTTCTACGACCTGAGGGGACACTGAGGTCTGTCTTTAAGTAATTCCTGAAGAAATGCTCTGGGTCTTTGTTCAAACAGGAATTAACAGGATTTTAAAGCAAACAAAACACATAAACAATTTCAGTTTCTTTCTCAAGGCAAACAAACAAATATTTTACGTGTCTCTCAGTTGCACACAAGATGGACGCTGACTGGAACACTGAAGCTTTAGGCTCTTTAATTTCTCTTCCTTCTAAAGATTCAGCTCTCTTTGTGCCTCTTTGTGTTCAGCTTGGTGGTTCCTGCTGTTGCTTTGATAATGCTTTGTTGTTGCTTTGTTACTGCCTAAGTTGCTTTATATATACCTAAGTAATTAATAAGGATGGCCTAAATACTGCCTTTAACTCGAAGAACATAGGTGTTTCTTATTCCCTCTCTTGGTAAACTCTCCTCAGTAAAGATCTGGAATGTATCAAAACATTTCCAGATATGGGTGTTCTCAAAGCTCCACCCAGCCAGGACTAATATATTTGAACCTGCACTGAGGGGTTTTCCCTTTAGAACTCTTAACTTTAATGAGCAAATTGGGGCAGGGCAGCGGAACCGTAACATTTAGCGTATGGCAAATTCACATTGTTATACATTAATAAAACAGCTGAACTCTAGACAGAAAATAGGAAAAGTCTGTAAAGATCACATGGTATAGAGAAAAGATGTTTATATTTGTGTTTTGCATAGTTTAAACAATGCAATAGAACCAGGAGATTGCTAAGATTGTCTGGTTGCCATACCTTCAAGGTTTAGATAGTGGCCTTGAAGTGACTGCTCTTTAGGACCACCCAGGGAACACGTGTGACTTAAGGAGCGCCACAGATGCAAGCAGTCGTCGGACCCCATTGAACCCTATAAGTGCACCCAACAAAAAATCCTTCATTTTGTGTTTGTATTTTGCTTCCCATAGGGTTGACACATGAAAAGGACTGGAGTGCTAGACCTTTAATGGCTGTATAGAAGAAGCAGTTTCAGCACCTTCGCTTGTATGCTGTAATTGCCTCTTCTATACAGCCATTAAAAGCGTAGCCCTTCTGTCCTCTTTTCCTTAAGGGAACGCTAGCTCCTCTATCATATTTCCTAATACGTAAGGGAAAATGGCAACAGTTATTAAGCCCCATCCGGACTGATTAATGAAGCAAAGGAGGACTTCCTTACTAGCCTCCCCTATTTCTTTCTCACTGCTGTGCACCAGCCCTTCACATCGCCTACACAGTTGCCAACCAATTTCAGCCCTGCGCAAGGGTCAGATCAAGCACAGAGCCCTTTGCTGTGGTGTAACCACAAGCCGTTCTAATAAAGAGTGCTGTCCAGGTCAACCAATCAGCTGGTTCACCACAACAGGAACTACTGAATGGCTTAGGAAGCCCTTTGTACAAAAAGGACAGAGGGCCATTGTTTAAGAGAACAAAGCTTTTTAGCACCGAAAACAGCAGCTCCTTTGGATAAAATTCTTCTGCGTTAAATCCATTGTTGAAGCAAGCTTATTTTAAATTATCACTGGAGGAAAGGAACAGCAGTTTGTGATACGCAGTATTCTTTTGTGTGTGCTTGCCTATTAGTTTTTAGATATTGATTTGCAAATGGTTGACAAATATTTAATCTGTCTTCATGCATAATCCGTATACTTAGGATGTGATCAGACATATTTAGTGAGACACCCCTCTGGGCAAATTTGAGGCAGTAAGGGCACACATAAAATCCTAAAAATGCCTCACTCTGTCCTGAAGGCTGGGAATGTGTAACCCTTCCTCATAACAACCAGATTGACTCCTTTTTCAGTTATGTTGGGCAGGAAGCTTCACAAGCAGAGGAAAGGGAAATGTAGACAACCTGAGGATGGGAACAAACACTGCTGGCAATCAATGAATCAGGACCCTGGAAGGCTGGGTAGGTGAACTAGCCAGTCAGTGGCGAGCACTTGTTAGGAAAGCAATGCCAAACTCTGAGGCAAAGGAAGAGCAACGTATGGAAACATGAGGTAGGATTATACTTTTAACTGTCTGAATGCCTTTTTTCAGTCCATCTACAGAAGAGATGCATTTTCTAAAAGGGACAATTGAAAAAAGCCCTGTCTGACTGCACCCTTAGAGATATTCAAGCAAACATTTGAGCTAAATTTAAGTACACCCTTGAGTAGAGCTCACTTCCTGGAAAGCTTTCTTGGGAATTCTATGGAAGTGGCTTGCCAATGCCTTCTTCTGGTAGAAACTAGGGATTGAACTGTAGACCTGGTGCTCTGTCAGCTGATGTCTCAGCAAAATTATGCAGTGTTAAAACAATTATATTAAGCAAGTTGTAAAGGATGTCAGTGCAGTCTATGATTTTTCTAATTTTTGACATCATCTACTTTGGGGTTTCGGTTGATGTTTTCTAGCCTTCTGTTGTCCTTCCTAGATGTGCAGAAGATATTACTGTGCATGTCCATGCTAATTCCATCTAGCCTTTACTGTGACCCTCTTGTATAATGATCACAATACAGTTTTGTCTGCATGGTTGGTGCATCAGCATGTGGCATTTTATAGATTAACATACGCAGACCGTATCAGGAACTCTCCAGAGTGAACCTTTGAACTGCAAGCAGAAGCTTTTCGGTCACGTGTCCGGGACTGGGCAGATCCTGCCTACTCATGCTGTTCACAGGATCCTTTTTTCGGGGGAAGAAGGATAACAGGGGCTTCCTCTGCTCCTTGAGTTTTCCATTTGAGCCCTGCTGTGCTCTTGCACTCTACCTTATTTCTTGATCTTAGGATCGGTTTGTCTGAAGCCAAAGAAGATATAATTCTTTCGCCATTCTGTGTACAAAGTCTGACTAGACTGGTGGTTAAATTTTACTCTGTCACCCAGAGCTCTGATAAAACTATGGGACCATGAGACAGCGCTGCCTGACCTCTAAACTAGTTTCCACACACACTTGAAGCACATGCGGAGTGGTCTTTTGCTCTCCGCTGTTCCCATGGGGATTTGCAAGCCGTTCCTCTCTCCCTTCTTCCTGAGCATTATCTGAGCTCTCCCTTCCTTCTCCTTCTCTCACTCTTCAACCCCTTCCAGGCATGTACATACCTCTGGTCCTCCCCTCCATCTTTCACTCTCTGACCATAGGCAGTGCATCCCCCTCCTTCATTCTCCCTGTCTCTGAGCACGAGCAAAGTGCACACTTTCCCTTACTGGATTGATTTTATACTTCATTTCACAGTCTCAGGGACAAATCTATTCCTAATTGGTTGTACTTCTGAGATGTACGCTCTAGTTTGCCCAATGCTCTTGAGACTGGTAAATCCTGAGACTGTTATCTTCCTTTGTCTTGATTGCTTTTATTTTCTTAATTAAGTTGTCAGAAGAAATATATGGAGGGCCTTTGCTCTCCCCCTGTGCCTTCACCTGATTGTAGTGTCCCTACGTTTTCTTGCCCTAATGAATCTGAAATTGCCACCAAAGAAAGGTTAAAGAAGGGATTTATGGCCTTGCAGGCCCTGACAGCGATAGGACAGACATCCATGCCTGCAAGAGAATATTTCTGTTCTTACTAGGCATGAAGGCATCCTCCTTCTTGTAGGCAAGAGGCAAGAGTCTCCTTTGCTCTTCAGTATACAAATTCAAGGCTTGTCAGGTTTTGCTGTAATTGTTTACTATAATAAGCAACACATATTGTGGGGCACTGATAGGTAGAAACAGACATTTTCTTTCCAAACAGCTAGTTTTTAAAAATTATTATTTATGCTGTTCAATCCTAGCTTCTCTGTGCCGGTAAGGGCGCGGGGGGGGGGGGATATGGCATTTGGTGGCATTTCCCAGTAATCGCTGCAGTGGGCAGCAAAAGGGTGAGGGTGATGTCAATCCGGCTACCAACCAGGAGAGAGGGGGCAGAGAGGAGATGGCATTATTTCCCTGTGCTGGGGTTTAGCGCGGTTTGCATGGGGACGGCCGTATACAGCCCATGTTATTGGTGATGGCATGGGGATGGGCAGATTCAATTTTCGTCCCAACCTGGTAAAAAAGAAGCCCAAATCGCTTGCATGGGGATGTGGCCAGAGCGTGCTGTTGTGTGGAGAAGAATAGAAAGCTTTGCCAACCAGTGAATCCCCTCAAATGGGTGAGAAAAGTGGGGTAGAAAAGCCAACTCTTCTTCTTCAACAAAATTCCAGTAAACATACAAAGTCTCATCCCCAATTAACATCCAAAACAAACTTCAAAACGGTAAACTAATACGTCTGCTGACTTAACCACCACACCTTGATTAGACTCTCCTGTAATATTCATGGCACAGACAGATTCATGTGATCTAACAACTTCCGCCAAATATCCCCTGCGCTTGGATGCATGCGGCCTCCTGCCATGTATGATACGATCTTCCCCGAAGAGATCAATTTTGTAGATATCAATTATACAATCGTACCATCTACCCAATGTCCATCAATTCTTATCCTTCCACCTTCTTGTTAGCACTAACTCTGCAGCCCACAGCAACCCAACAACTAACTCCTGATCCCAATAAAAGCACATCTTGACCTTTAATGGACCATGTGTTGCAATGATTTTGAATCAGAATCTTCCTATTACTGGCTCTGGCCAAGTTTTTTCATTCACAATTTGGCAAGACTGGTTATTTCATTCTGCTTAGTGCTTACGGGGACAAAAGGAAAGCTACTTGCCTTCTCTGGCTAAAAGGAGCTGCTTAGGAAACCTGTTCCACATGAAAGATGTTAATGAATGAAGCGCACAAACACTGTGTGGCCTGTTTGCTTCCTTCCCTATAGGATTTCCATGTGAGCCACGCACCAAATAAGGTTTTCTCTCTCTGGCATGAAGTGCCTTCCACAAAGTCATTTGCCCATATTTGTTTCCCGTTGTTTCATTATTTTCCAGCAGTTTCTTGGAGCTATTTCTCTCCCTTCATATTTGTTCTGTTGTTTTGCTATGGATTAAAGTTTAAAGTTGCTGGATGGTTATAAGGGCGGGAGGGTGGATGCTCCCCATGTGTCCAGGACAAATTGTAATACAAATTGCAACCCACATCGCTGGGGAGTAGGAGCTCCTGGCAAGAGGCCATTTGCCTCCAAAAAGGAGCAATAAATGTCTTTCTTTGTCTCCAAGTTCTAGTGCACAGCTAAGCAGAAAAAAGATTATCAGGGGCTGAGAATGATTGTGTAATCCACAAATGCACTTTGGTTGATTAAATGATAAAAAAGGGAACCTTCCCACAGCAGCAGCATATGCCATGGTTATGGCCTGAGGCCAATAAACCCCGAAGCAGGGGCAACGGTGGAATTAAGACCCCAGCCCTCTGGCGCAGGAGATTGTTTTCTGCTTGGCGGTCCCGTCTAAGGCTGTGCTAATCGCACCAGCAAATGAAGCCCCTGTAGTTCTTGTCTTCTTGCGACTGCTCCGGAGTGCTTGGCATATGACCAGAATGACACAGAGTTAATCTGAAAGGCTATCAGATTTTCACAGGTTCAGTCACAGAACTGAGCTTGAAGGGATTGATGGGCATGTGCTGGAGAAAAGGTAGACTTTTGAGAGCAGCCAGTACCACTTCAGATAGCAAGGGTGGAAGCAGCTGCCTAAACCTGCTGTACGTCTAGATCTGGGATGGGTTTTACCTAATTCACCTAGAAATAAGCCTCATTGAAAACCATAATTCTTGCTTCTGAGTAAACATATTATTAAGAAGCATGCCACTTCACTGAGCAGAGAATTATTCAAGAGGCGTAGAGTTGACCTGCACTTAATTTCCTCCTGAAGGAGGCTACAGGAAGAATAATTATGCTTCATAATATCTGAGGGACCATTTACGCTCACTTGCTTGTGCATGCAAAGAGGCACTGTGTTCAGTTGTGCAACTGGAAGTTTAATATGGAGAAACTGCACAACCAAATGGCAATTATGCACTGGTGAAATCCATACACAATAGGTGAAAATGAAATGCTAGCCTTAGCCCTTGTTAACATACAGTGGGCACATTGTGCTTATGAGATCGCATCTCCACTTACCTGAATAGTGTGTTTCAGTACGTTCAAGAAGGCACCTGTTGCCACCCCATCTCCATTTTTGGTAGTAACAGTTCCTCCGAAGCTATCACACATGCTGTTTTGCAATTGCTCACAGAGGTGTCTTTGAAGCTGGGCAAATTCCTCCCACCTTGCATGGAAAATGGTACCTCCTCACTTCAAAATGGTGCTCCAATCTTCCCAGAACAGCAATCCTGACAAAAATATGGAAATCCAAAACATTTTGTGCAGTTTATCCCCCCCCCCCCAAAAAAAACAACCCTTAGGTTGATCCTAAGTTTATTGGTTGAGCACAAATTGAGAAGCTGCATGATCTGGGATACTTTGGATTCATTACTGTTGTGTGAGGCCCAGGTGGTGATGGTAGCATTCACATCAGACATGGGAATATCCTTGAAGATAAGCTTGGAAGCTGGAAATAGTTCAGGTGCTGTGTCCTGAATACTGACTGGAATCTTTGACTGGAGGTACATCATACCAACCTTGAGGATCTGCACTGGTTACTAGGGATGTGCACAAAGTTATTTTTGTTTGAATATTTAAGGTGATTAAAGGTCAAGGCTGTTTGTGACCTCCTCGTGTACCTGGCTCTATTCAGTTACACATACCTGGCTTTATCTGACTTCACCTCTCTGCCTCCGCCTCACATGTCCACCTTCACTCTTTACCTTAGCTTAGGAGTGAGTGAGGCCAGGCAAACCCAAACCCCATTCAGGTGTGTGGGGGTGGGGAGCAGAACAGGGGGCAGGCAGGCAGGCAGGCAGGCAGGCAGGCAGGCAGGCAGGCAGGCAGGCAGGCAGGCAGGCAGGCAGGCAGGCAGGCAGGCAGGCAGGCAGGGATATGCTTTCTATCACATTAGTACTTTTGCAAAAGCAGTAATTCTACAAAGAAATCCCTGGGTTTACCCCGGGATTGTCTCTTGGCATTTGGCAGGGGTGGCTAGAGGTGATTGCAGGATTTTAAAAAAGGTCCTGCCATTTCCTTGGAGCATCCCTAGTCAAATAGTTCAGATGAAAGGCACTGTGAAAGAAACAGCCAGACAGTCATTAAATCAGTGATGGTGCAGAGGGAATGCTTATTCGCACTAGGTATGCTGGGGAACTCCAGAGACACATGCTCATGTTGCCTCAGCATCAAATGGAGCCATTCTATACCATAAGTGGCTCTGCGCGTGCCAAAGTGTTCCCCACATGTATAGGAGTGGAGCAGTTTTTACTGGCACATTCCATTCACACCTCTTCTGGGTAGTAGCGGTTGGAATGGAGCACGTGAGTAGATGGTACAGGCACAATTGCACACTGCATTGCCCAGTAGTTGCGGTGAACATAAGAGGAGCCCTGCTGGATCAGGCCACAGCCTATCTAATCCAGCATCCTGTCGCACACAGTGGCCCACCAATTGCCCATGGGCATCTCAAGCAGAGACAAGGGCAAACCTTCTCTTTCTCTCGAATCCCAGCAAATGGCCTTAGAGGCCTCCTGCTTGTCCCTCCAGACAATGGTGCTGCACATCTGTGTTGCTGCTGTTGCTGAAGCAATGTGATCGCCTCCTTAATGGAGGTGATTCACACTTAGCAAGTGAGTGGTTAAATGCCAACTAAGTTTCAAACGGTTTGGGTGTCCTGAGGTGTGGATGCCCCACAGCTTCACCTCCCAGGAACATTTTCCCAGTGAAAGTGAAGCACAAAAATTCCCCCAGTATGTCACTGGCCCTGTGAAGGGAACTTCAGTCCCCAGTGTAGGTCAAAGGCAAATCACATTATTAAAAGTTTCTGGGATTGCACATTTTTACAAAAACGTGTAAAAGCAAAACCATGCTATTATTTTTTTTAAAGGAATGTAATACAAGAGCGTCCACAATTTCTCAACTATGGAAACTCTGATATACAAAACCACGTTACATTTTCATACAAATTTTCACAGATAATTAATTAAAATCTGCAAGGAATTAAATTCAACAATACTGAACGAGACCCACAATAAAATAAATCAAAAGGATGCACAGATACACAGGTCATGGAAAGAAAGAAGCAAAACAGTTGCAGATATAAGCTTCTAAAAAGTAAAAACTGTTAGCAAAAGTTAGTCAAATCACCCAAATAGTCTGTATAGGGTCCCAGCTACATATTCCATTTCCAAGAATTAAGAGCAAGACAGACTTCTGACTAGTGAGGTTCCCAGCCAAGATGGAGCTCGTTTCTTCATTCACAAATGGAAAACAAAGGACTCTGAGGGCGCGTCTTCATGGCATGTGTTATTTCAGTTTAAAGAATT
>MTQE01001141.1:29185923-29218250 GCA_014337955.1 Aspidoscelis marmoratus | reverse complement strand
CAAAACGTTTTGAATTCGAGATAACTATGCCGTGAAGATGAGGCATGAGTGGGGAAAAAGAGAAAATCAATATGCAAAACCAATCATGCACTTTTACTTGCATTCAGGCATGTCCAGGCTTTTTAGAGAAAGAGAATCTGTCACGTCTTTGTATTCCACATTAGAAGGCGCTTTCCAGGACTCCTGTTGTGAAACCATGTGTCTGTGTATCCCGTCAGACTCTGAAGTTTCTGAGGTCGTGTGTGCACCACACAACACCCCCACAATATGTCTTGATGTAGGAGTCACAGCTAACTCAGCCCAGCAGAAAGGGGTGGCATTAACAAGGTCACTTGCCTTATAAGGATGTATGTGAATTCAAAGCTTCAACAATTTGCGCATGGATCAAAAGGAGCCTACATTTGTAGGTCCCTCTTCGTGTGTGAATCAAACATATTTAGCCTTGGTCAAAGCTTCTCTGGAGCTTCAACTGGAAGGTCAGAGGCCTTACTTACCCCCCACCTCACATGTTCCACAGTTGCTCCCTCCCTTATCCTCCACCCACCACCATTGCATCCCACCTCAGAGCTCTAAGCCCTGCCAGAGGCATGCACGGGGCTGAAATGGTGGCCTGATCCCCCAGGAATTGCGGGGAATCTCGCATGATCTCCGAAATCTTGTGTGATTTGTTGCAATTCTCAGAGAATCGTGTGAGATAATTCCTGGGAGATCAGGCTGCTATTTCAGCCATGCACACGTGTGTTCAGTGGTGTACATGGAAGAGTGTGGCAGGGGGCACAGTGGAAGGTGAGTGGGGGTGAGAGAGGGGATGGGGGCTCCAATTCACACAAATATTCTTTGGATTTTGGCACGCAGATTGAAGCTCCCTATATTCATGGGGACGGGCTTTGCACAAAGACAAACATTAAATCCCTTTGATTCAAGTTGAATCAAAGGATGTGCTTCCAACACCCTCCCCCCCATTCCCCAGTCAGCCGAGAGATTACTGGAACGTTTGTGGGTGGATGCTCATTTTTTGGATTCATGACAGCAGTTCATCCATTTGGCTCGCAGAGGCGATATGACCACTGAGGTCTGAATCGGGGACTATCTTTTACTGACCTCTTGGAGGCAGTGCACAGCTGTCCTTGTTGGGGCTCATCAAATGGCAGGGGAGGGTACTTCAAAATGGTTAAATCCCACTCTGAAGTTACACACCCTGTCTCCACTCAAGGCATCTTCAAGAAGGCCCATGGTGGGGGATCATCTAAACCCTGCATCCTGTTTGCTTCCCTCTGTCAGTCCTAACGCATCCTTCAGAGATGAGTGAAAACAGCCTGATATTTTCACAGACATTGCCTTCATCATTGGAAAAACGTCTTCACAGCCACATGAGTTGGGGGGGGGGTATAAAACAAAGGCGAACCTTTGGAATATTCAGCAGATTGGGGTACTGCCCAAGGACACACCTGCCGCATAAATACTTGTGAAAGGGATCATTGGTAAACCAGAGGGAAATAATTATTCTTCCTCCCCCTCGTTTTCTTACTATTTTGTCCCGAAGCATCAAGAAACGGCCCTTTGCAGCATGTGTGCAGTGCTCAATGCGCCAAAGTAATCTCCTTAAGCTGTGTGCAGGGTTGAGCATCGAACAAGCTGCGCTCACAGCGGCTGTTCTGAACAGCTTAGCCATTAAAGATGTCATTAGAATCAGCCTCTTCTTAGACTTAGCAAAAGGCCAGGGATGGGGCAAGAGAAGATCAGTCACTTACTGGTCGCAAAGCTCCGGAGACCTGATTTATGGGGCTGCCTATTGTTCTTATGTCACAGATGTCCAGAAGGCCTTAATGCGTTAAGGGATAGATTCAGGCTGTTTGTCTGGAGCAGCTGCACTTTTTTAATAAGTCTGCTGCCTGTTTTCTCATGCTCTGAACTGGCTGCTGATTTTCCTGAGTTTGGGCCTTCTGATGTGTGGACTGCAGAAAAGCCTTGGTCGTTCTTTGTGGCATTGACTTACATGATCGTTCTGTCTGAAATCTTTGCAAGATATGGATCATCCCTTGGTCTTCCGGGCTTCAAGGGATGAACAGTTACTGAGAGGAGAGACTAATCTTTCAGTCATTAGGGATGTGCACGAATCCCCCCCTCATTGGTTTCGCATCAAAGCAAATGGGGTGGAAATTTGCATTTGTGCGAAAGGAGCCACTTTGAGTGCGCTAGGCTTCACATTTGCTTCGAATGTTCATTGATCCCTGCTGCCACCAGTAGCATCTCTGAATTTGATCCAAATCTGCTCTGGAGGAAATCTGGCAGCCACTTTGAGCGTAACAAAGCTTCTAAGGAAGGCACGAAGCTTTCAGTTTGCATGCAAAGGTGAGTCTTCAAATATAGCCAACATTTGATATTCCAATGCAAAGGTGACAAACATTTTTTTTTGCCTATCCCTAGTCAGCATGCTAAAGAGTTATCCATTTCAGTTGGGCTGGGATATAATGCTGGAGAATAGGCAGAAGCTTAGGAGACTGCAGAGTTACCTGCCACATGGAAGATGGTGTGGTTTGCATCCATCTTCTTGTCCAAGAGTCTAAATAAGAGGAGAGGAAAAGGAATACTGCACAGTCCGCTAACCTGACAGCTTCTCTGCCATTCTTCAGCTTAAGTAGGAAGAAATAAAGAGTGTTTTCACATGTAAAAGCAGCAAGAGGGATTTGGATTTTCAGAGCAGTGAACACACATTTGTGTATGAAATTCATCGCTGCCAAGAGTTTTATGGAGGATATTCTGTGCCACCAAAAGAGTGCTTTAGGGAACACTGAACACGCCATTGCAAACCCGTTCTTCTCAAGGGTTTTGCAAAGTCTGCTTTTTTGTTTCTTTTTAAAAACAATAGGCATTACATCCAGGTCTTTTTGTACCTGCCCCTGCCTTCCATGACTCGCTCCTCATTTCTTCCGCTCCTGATCTTCAGACAATTCACAGCTCTAAGGCTCTGACAAGAGGGCTGCCAGATCAGTAAGTAAGTTATACGTGGCAGCTGCTGTGTCTGAACCACAGTACGTCTATTATGTTTGGTGGAAAATTGAAGTGCGGAAATGAAAGGCAAAGGGCAGGAGTAAAGCTCCTTTTGGACAAGCTGCGTAATGCTGCCAGGTCATGAGGAAAGGCCTCTGGCTTCCAGATCACTGAAAATGAAGCCTCATGCCTGCAACGTTAAACAATCTGTCTCTTCTGGGACTGCTGTTTGCTCTTTGGTGATGTTTAGAGCGAAGCCATAGATCCATTAGCTCATTGTTAGCAGCGGAAAGAGCTGGGTGGGAGGGGTGACACTCAAAAGAACTGCTTCAGCCAATGCTAAATCATAGCACCACAAATGTGCGTGATGGATGTCAAAACCAATTTATCACAAACCAAAGTCGTTTGAGAAATACTATCCTAGGAAAGTCAAGTTTCTGACTTGCACTCTTTTCTGTCAATCCCAGGAAGACGCATGCATCCTGCCAGTGATAAGCAGGCCTCCAGTTGCCAGGACCCCTGACCCTTTCCTCTCACTTCCTGGCCATTTGTGTGACAAACCAGCTATATATAGGAGACTTAACAAGTCTGGTGCTTAAGTGTTGATGGGAATGTAAGTAAGCCAGCAGCAGTGCCTACACTGCCATTCACACAGGACAATGTGTTGATCTGTCTATGCTGGTGGAACTGAATGTACATAACCTTCAAATTAAAACCAAACAATAAACCATTCCAAGTTGGTTATTGCTGTCAGTTTGTCCACTGTGCTGCCATCTTTGTCACTTCTCTACTAGCCTCCATTACAGATGCTGCCTTCCCCCCCACGTGCTGATAGGACTCTGCTGGGAACTACTGGAGTGCTATGAGAAATCAAGGTTATTACGGTGTGGGCATGATCTGTAATGTGTGACGGATCTGAAATGTGGGACTCCATAAGACCTGGGATGGCTACCTCACCCTGCCTAGGGTTGAGGTGGTACTGAAGCAACTTGAAGGACATGTGGGAAGATGGTCTTCAAAGGAACAGTCCATAGACATTCCTCTGACTGATGCCATATTTGAAATCCATGCATCCGAGCATTCATGCATCCATCCAGCTTTTTAATTTTTTTTTTGTAAATTGTCCTGAGGGTCAAATATAATTTTTAATCAGTTTCAAGGCCATCCTCTCTTCTGAGGTATCACACTTAAAAAGCTGTTTCTGTTTCTTTTCAGGACTTTCTCTTCCCAATTTGGATTAACTTGTAATCAGATTTTTTCCCAGCACTGAGGCCATTTCAGCTCATTAGTTCATTTTGACCTTTTTGATACTGGACCATGTTGACTTGTACTCTGTTTTGTTGTCAGCTAAATTATTCAGTTTTGGTTTTTGCTCCCTTGCTCTAGCTCCATTTTTATTAATTGGTATCCTCTGTAACAGTGGTGCTCTGCTGAGCTCACAAGCTGCCAAAAACTGGAAGAGGACCAAGCGTTAAACAGCTTGAAGGGAAGCTAGGCCTTTCCTGAGCAAGATCAGCACTCTGACCAGTGGTGAAGTGCTACAGAACTGAACAGCTGGTAGCTGATCTGGGCATGGCAAACAGGATGCCCAGATCCACATGACTGGTGTCCTTCCAGGCACCATGAGAGAGAAGCAAGTATCAGAGGGCCAGTAAAAGCTGGTCCTGAGGTTTTCTTAAATCAAAATCTGTTGACCTTTCTCTGTAGGAGAAAGTAATCTTTCAGAAAAGGTAGACTGACCACGGACAAAGCTATTCTTAAGCCTATATTTTCTCAGGGCATAATTCAAGTTTACTTAGGGAGTTTGGGATGAGAACGCAAATTTCTTTTCAGAACCCTAAGTGTCTGCTACTTGAATTACTTCAAAGAATATCTTGTGATCTAACTGCCACTGTCCTCTTTCGCCTATGCACGATCCATTTGGAATATGCTGGTTGCCCCCAGGGACACAGCATTCGCTTGCTAGAACAGTTTCCGTGAGGCTTATCCTCCTAGAATGCTCTGCCACAAAGGTCTTTTGCTTCAACAGTTTCCTGGTACAAAACAGTGCTTGGGAGCACTCCAATGGAATAACACTAGTATTAAAAGGGAAAAGTAGCTGAAAAGTAGCCTCAAATACCTCTTCGGAACACAACAGCCTTGTAAAATTCGTTCAACTGCATAATTACAGTAATTGGAGCTTGCTGACTCTGCTGTAAGTTTTGCCTGAAAACTGCTATGCTTTGCCTGTTATTTTGATCATTATTTAATAAAAAAATGTTAAATTTTGGAACTCTTGGTATTTTGAGCTCTGCTTTCTACATCCACTGTCCTTACGAATCCATGTCAGACCAACTGTAATTTATGTTAAACCAACGCTTCTCATGCTAAAGGTCCAACATTGTGAATTGGAAGCTAAATTCTCCAAACCCAGTTAAACCAGTTCACATAACACCATTACTCTTTGAAATGCCCAGTGGTGAACAGAATAAAAAATTTCTAAACTATTACAAAGGGATGTTAGCCACTAGGGTTTGGATTGGTCCTTTCCCCTTGATCAATTTCCCCTTGTTGATTTTGGCCAGGCCTCTTGCTTGGATATTCCTATTCATGCTGGCAATGGTCCAAGCCTGAGTTCTCCAGTGGAAAGCCATGTGGGCGGCTTTTGGAATCCTACACCTGCCAACTCTGGGGCAGTAACAGCAGGAAGGAAATATCTTCAAGGCTAAAAATATTGAAAAGAGGTGGGCTGAATGGCAATTTATTATAAAATGAAGGAAATGGATGAGCATCAAGCACATTCCTAGCATTCAAGACAGATGCAGATTGATTCACACTTCATATCAGGGTGTAGCTTAGTTTATCCGTACTGAGCTCTGCCTGGGACTGCTAGACTCTTCCTATGCAACTTTTGCTTTAACCAAGAGAAGTAGCTACAGTAAATCCTGCTGATGTTGATCTAAAGGTAGGCAGGTTATATTCTTGAAAAATTGCCTAGGGGCCTTTTAAAAAATTCACACTGCTTCCTCGAGCCCAGCATTGCCAAATTCATGCAGTATTGCAGATTCCACTCTTATTTTAAAACTAAATATTGTCCCTCCTGTTTTGCATACTCACAATTTTTTGTTGTTGAATAAAAGAAAGAAAACGAGGAAAAACTACTAGTGAGCAGAAGTATTGGCAGGGAAATTAATCTGAAAAGCTCTCTCCTTTCCTGCTGATGCATTCCCATCTCTGCCACATTTCATTCTCTCTCTGTCACTCAGATATCATATACCTAAAATCTGACCAGCTTTCATTTACCTGGTATGTGTGACAGCATGTCAGCATTCAGAAACAAACTCAGATACCAGTGCAAGAATCCCCACTATGCTAGGCAGTGCAGCGCATTTCAATTATCACATAGTTTGCTTCTGAGTGGATTTAGCAAGCCAAGTCTATAAAGAAAAATGAATAATCTAGTTCTTCAGACACATAAGATGTAATACTCGAAAGTACCTTGAGAAAGTAATAAAGCTTGAGTGAGAAGGAAAAAACATCAACCTTGTTTTAACAAAATTAGAGGGTTGATATCTTAAGCTTTCGCTTAGCATTCAGAGCTTCTTATTTGGGCTCATTTTATTATTTTAACAAGGCCAAAAGTCACTAAATAGTGTGCTAGATGGCCAATCAAGTGGGTTAGAACAATATGTTTAATGTCTGCAGTATGTTTTGAAAGCACCTATATTTGAAAGTGTCCCTTCTGTGCGGCAGTAGAATTCATTTGGACATTTGGCACATGTGAAATGTTATTTTCTTTTACATAGTGGGTGGGGTGGGGGGAGATTTTCACCCCCAAGTCAAAAAGGCTGAAAAATTAACAGAAAATTGGCCTTGGGTGCATACCTTTTTCCCCTACAACTAAACCATTCAAAATCTATTAACTCTTCTTAACTCCAAACAGCATCCCCATGGGCTCCGTTTACTTCGGGGTGGATTTGGGGCAGCCCCAGTCCGAATAATAGCTCAAACTAAGACGTCCCCATGTGATTGAGGACAGCGCAGGTTCAAGCCGAATCCACCTGTTCCCATGAAAACCATGGTAAACCCCTGCAGTTTCAAGCAGCTTGTTGCTGGAAGCCGCGGCTGTGCTTCAATAACCATTTTAGTGGAGGAGAGCACCTCTGCTTGACAGCGGGCATACCTCCGCCTGACAGAAGCTTCTTCTGATCTTGCTCAGCTGAGTGCAGGGAAGCTATGTGCTGTCAAGTGCTTGTGCACTAAATCCAGCCCTTTACCGATGCATGCCTTGCTGATCGGGCAACCAGGCAAGGGGTGTGTGTCATCCTTGTCATGCTTCAGCTGAATTTCTTTGAAGAGATTCCCAACCAGTTGAGATCGCAGCGCCAACGGCAGGGACAGCGAAACCCTGCGTGCTAATGCTCCGATCGCCAAACTCCTTCCCTAATAACCTGAGAGCATCCCTATGACTCAAGATAATACATGCTTGCCTTCCTAATTTGGAGTGAGAACAGTTGCAAAGGGGTGGGGTGGGGTTGCCGCAGATTTGTGACGTTTGTCCCGCATGTAGCCCGGATTAGAGGCTTTCCATGCAGAGTTCGCCTCAGAGTATTTTGATCATGGGGACACACTCTTTGAGAGATGCATACTGTTCAATTCACATTTGAAGAGATGTTTACATTGAACCAAACATGCAATGAAATACAATTTAATCAAACATGAACGATTTGATCAAACTGTGTTCTCTGTGTTTTTGCCATTGAAAAGGGATTTCTTCAGTGGAAAAATGTACTTTCTCTTTTTGAACAAGTGCAGAACTGAATGTAAAGAAGCATTTGTTCAATTAAATAGTTTTGCTGGCAAACCATTTCATTTGTCGAGCACAACCATACTAGAGATTAGTCTGTTACTGTTTGTGAACAATCACTTGAAAATGATATAACCTACTACCTTCAAACCATACATCTGTTTTAATTGCTAATTTATAAATTCATTTTGCTAAATTGTATAAATATTGTACTGTTATTTATATGCTGGTCTGTGACCCTAATAAAGTATATTCAGTAATACATATATTTAGAGGTACATGTTTTTATTTCTGTGGAGAGAACCTAACAGTACCAGAAAAGAGTTAACTTGCTCAGAAAGAGTTAAGGAGATGTGAAGATTTTTTTAAAAAAATGTCTGAATGCACCAGGTTTCAAAAAAATGACCCTATGGAGGTAATGACACTCTGGAGTTAACAAACCTGGAAATATATTAGTACCTCTAGGTGTATTTAGCTATCATTCAGGCTAAGGAGATGCCTGACTTCTATATGTGAAGATGGTGGTGACCAGACATGAGACCAGATGCAGATGAGTGTCCAGGCACATGGGGAAAGACCCCTGGGAAGTTTAATAAGCTATTTTGTAGGTTACTCCCTGAGTGCGGTTTATGACTGTGATTGTAAAATGAAAGATCACACAACAATCAGCTTCCCAGATGACCTGGAGTAGGAACAGAAATAAAAAGTGTAAATGAGTATTTATGACATTTTAGTATTCATATCCCAGATGTCTTCCAAGGACCCTAATTTTATTCCCAGAGAACCAATGATTACTTTAGGTATGAACAATTACATGTAAAAACCCTCTAAATTTAGCCAGATATATCTCTTTAAATTTGATCTTTGGGGGCAAAGGAATTGTTAAGGTGAATCTCGTTTCTGCTGTAATCTATGGGTTGCATGGGAATTTTTATACATACTTGGCAAAAAATGTCAGAAAGGTAATATTTTTAAAATGTGGGGTTCCAGACTACCAAGGATATCCATGAAAGTGGAAGAGGTTCAAACTGAGTGTGTGACCGGACAACACAGCCGCGGCTGTGCGCTGCATCACTCGGTCACTGAAAAGTTCTATTAGATCAATTATTGGAAGCGAATAATTATTTTTAAATTCATTGTCTGTATGGAATCAGAAATATCAGTTGTTAGTGGTTGCCCAGTGGAAATTTTATAATGTGTAGTAGGATATTTTAAAGGCTCACATATGTATTTATTTGTTACATATATGTTAGTCTAGACCATAATGTCTCAGGATGTTTTACAACAATTAATATACGTAAAAATAAAATTAAAAGCAATTAAAAATAATCCAGGAAGGAGGAGAATGGCCTGTTGGTTCAGTCTGCAGGGGCTTCAGCTGTGGGAAAGTCCCTAATTACTAGTGAAAAATATTAATTCCAGTCAAATAAAAAGTCCCACAAACAAAGTTTATAAATACATATTAATAACACTCAGAATCATAGGCTGTGTTTGGACATAACAAAAGGGGTGCCTCAGAGAGACAGTCATGTGAGGCCCAAGTCTTCTCTAATCCACAGAATGTTCATGAGAGGAGGAAGGCAGACAGAGGTGTGAACAATCCCATCTCAGAGCCTTCTCTAAGCCACCTCAGATATCCTTCCCCCACTCCTACCCCCTCCCCGCTCTATATCTGATCACAGTTGTGGAATTTAGTAGACAAAAGGCTTGTTCTGCTCCATTTTGCCTTATTAATAGGAGACGTTTCTCTCAATGAGTGGTTATGACTTCATCACAAAAACAGAGCCTGTGTTGCCGTAAGGTCTCTATAATAAGGATATGAAGCAATCAGCTTCATGGTTGGATATGCAAAGATAGTGATACTTTATTTAAACACGTTTTGCCAATGCTCTAAAGTAATTTCTTCTTGGAAAGAAGTTATTAGACATATAGAATTTCCTATTAGGGCAATTTTCAATAATTTTAGATGTATATTTGCTTTCCTTTCTGTGCCTTGGAAACTGATGGGCAACAAAAATGGATGGTCTGTGCTTCTCCAACACCAAAAGATAAAAGCTTAGTTTGGATCATCTGGGGAAATGAAGACATGCTTGCATTTTTTTTTTCATTTGAATATAACTTGACAGACTTTGAAAGGATATTCATATGAATATTTGGTCGGCTTTTTAACCCATTGACACTCAGAAAATATAGGATAAAACCATAGCAATAATGTCTCATGGTTTAGACTCTGCCAGTTTGGTTTAGTGGTTAGGGAGCCGGACTCTTATCTGGGAATACTGGGTTTGATTCCACATTCCTCCATGAAGGCAGATGGGTGACCTTGGGCTAGTCACAGCTCTCCTCTGAGCTCTCACAGTCCCACCTACCTCACCGGTTGTCTGCTGTGGGGAGGAGAACTGGAGGTTTATTAGCTGCTTTGAATCCACTTAAATGGGTGAGGAAAGTGGGGTAGAAAAGCCAGCTCTTCTTCTTCTTATACTCTTGTGTCCATAAGCCTTCAGGACTAAGGATATTGCCACCCTTTGTCTTAGTATTGCTTAAATTTTACTGGACCCTTTGCCAATTCTCCAGGAAGGGGTTAAAGTGTTCCTATCACTTATCAGTGTGATGGCCAGAGAAGGGCAATCTGCATTCTGGCAGAATGCAGGATAGCCAATAGTTTCATTTCAGAATACAACTATTCATTTCAACTATTGAATTCATTTCAGAATTTAACTATTCTCCTGGGACTTTCTGCCTATGTGAAACTTGCACGCCATAGAAAAGAAAATTAGTTGTTCCCCCTTTTTTCAGTGTTTGTGTTTCCCCCCTTGGGGCAAAAAAAATGAAATGGTATATTCTGAAATGAAACCACGAGAAGACCCATTCCACCCCATCAAATGCACAACCTGCGTGAACTGATGTAACATTACAGCGTGTTATGATTACATTCACTCAACTCCTACACTCCTTGGGCACAGACAGTGGAGGTTTTACAACTCAAGCTGGTATGAGCAGAGGTCCAGTCTCAAGGATATGAGAAATGTCAGGTGGTAAGCACCTCCACCTCCATCTCCTTTGCAGAGGCAACAGAGGATTGCCACAGGAACAAGCGAAATAACATCACTGGGTGGGTCAATGTCAGAACCAAAGGTGGTAACAATTCTGAACAATGTGTGAGTCTGCACAGGTTTTCTACCTATAGCCTGCCATAGAACAGCTTTCACCAGAGTGGAATGCGCCACTTGGTCAAGAAAATGGCAAAAATTTCACTCTAAGCCACACAATACAGAAATGCAGCACACTCTTGCATATGCTGCTGCCCACTTGGGTGATGAGACTTGCACAGTTTTCACAGCTACCTTCCCACTTCCACTATGGATCTACCCTGGAAGAAAGTCAGCTGTTTAATTTCCAAAAAATCTACCTGGAAATGTTGTGTATTTTCCCTTTATTTATACCACCTCCTCCATAAAAGTTTGCAAAACCAGCTGCGTTCCGCCACTCTGCATCAGAGACATGGAAAGGTGCCACAGTAGTTCTGGGCAATGCAACAAATGTGTGTTTATTATAGGAGCGTTCCCATTGGATTTAATCAGATCCTTACATAAATTCAAAACGGCTGAAGCAAAAGCAAATAAAAAAGTAACTCATGCAGCATTCAATAGCACTGAATTTCACCAATGCCCATTAGAAAGGTTTTCATCACTGGTTAGTGCAGCAGTTGTATCTGTTGCATTTACACCAGTTACGGGAGAGCATTTGGAATTGGGGGAATCTGAAGTTTGCATCGTACCAAAAGGAAAGAAAGTTATCTTATATTAACTGTAGCTGCCTTCATTGACCCTGGCACAATTTTATCCTGATTTTAGATAATATGAAACGAAGGAAGTATTTTTGGCATCTCAAAATCCTTTAAATTCACACAACCTTCTTCTCAAACATTCCGGCTTTCTTTTGCTTAGAGCATATAACACAGGTTGTAGTTATATTTAATTAATAAAGGCGAACTGGGATTGTTTTGTCTGTTTCCACCTCCTTCTTCTCTGATCTCGCCATTGAAAAATGCATGGAAGGCAACAGATGTTCTGACTTTGTAGCTTGAACCTTTCTTAGCTTTTTGAAGATGTGATGTAGAGTTCTTTGAACATCAGTTTCAGAGGAGACTGTCTTGGTAACGGTTGCCATGCAGAATTCATAATTAAAGAAGGTTCTAGGGTGATGGTGGGTTTTGCAAAACGGTATTTCATTAATTTGCTTAAAGATATTTAATAAGATGAGAGAAATGGTTTTATCTGTAGAAAAAGAAGCTTCAGCAGGAGCCTACTGGGGATTAATCAAGCAGACGCCTCCAGACAGCATAGCAAGGTGGTGGTAGCCGCAAGCGTTCTTCAAACTGCCCACAGGGCATGGAGGTATCTGATGTGGAATTTGACATGAAGGAATTAGCAATCTGCCAAGTCCCATGCATACTGTATATTATGGTCACCTTTTGCAAGGGAGAATTATGGTGAAAAGAAATTAAGCCCAAGGAACTATGCTCAAAGAACTGGAGTGCTTAATTAATAGTTCAGCAATGCTCTAACTTTTGTTAGTGAACTCTGAATCTCTCAACTTGTAGGACTAACTAGATGAAAAAGCATCTTCTCCCATATGTACATCTACATGGAGATAAGCATGGTACAGAGATGCATCCAGTGTTACACATGGGGGAGGCCTTTTCTGCCACAGTGCTATATATGGAATGATCTTCCTCATGAATTAAGCTACTTCCTACACTTACCTGTCCATGGTCAGGCATAATGGGTTTGGCCATGGAAAGGTGTGGTCTGAAATAGTGCTCTCTGCATGATGGCACTGGTTCAGATCAGCCCATGCTGTGACCTCAAAGTTCACACAGATTTCGAGGTCAGATTCCCACACCTCTGAATGCTAGGAATAAAGGTTCCTAGGCTCTGCTTCTGGGGGACCTATTTTGGCAGTACACTATGGTGCACCACTGAAATGTGTCCTCTGTTAGTCCAGAACATGAGATGCATGCCTTCTGCACAATTCCTGTACTCTGGATCAGGGCCTTCTGGCGCATGGGTAGACTTGATTAAATGGGTATACCGGTGGTCCTGAACAAGACCTCCCTGACTTGGATCACACCCCATACTGTGTGAATGGAGCATACTGGAGGAGGACAGGGCCTCACAGAGCTACTTTTCCCTGTGAATTGATCAGGCCCAGAAGCTTACTACATGGAGCCTTATTCTGGAATTAATGTAAGTGCACAAAGAGCCTAAATCAGAGAAAGGTAACTCTATCAAATACCCATCTGAAATGCACTTGTGTTTTCAGACTTTTGCTGGTTGCTGGTGAGATAACTTTTTATACTGTAGATGACTCCTTTTTGTTTTTATAAATTTATATACTTTTTACTATGTTGCATCTCTTTTACTTTGTGAGCCATTATCTCTGGGTTCCTTTTTAAATGAAGGGTGGCATTACAAATGTTTGCAAACAAACAGGAAATGCAGTCCTTGTGTGGGGTCAGGGGAGGGCCAGAGTAGCTGCCTTCACCTTAAGTCCAGGAGAATTAGGTGTGGTCACACCTTACCTTTTACTCAAATGGAAACTATCTTGTGTTTGGATGGAGGGATCAGATGTGAATGCCTGCTTTTGTTTTTCTGTAGAGTCTCTTTCTGCTGCAGGAAATGAACCCAGGCGAAGGGCTGCAGGGAAAGAAGTTTGACCCACACCAGAGCAGGTAGGACCCCATCCAAGCCACCACTGCCTGGAAAAGGTAAGCTTCAGCATGGCAATGAGGGGGCCTTCCCCACTGCTGCTGCTGCTGCCGCCACCCCAGCCAATCCCATATAAAACAGTACCTGCTTTCACTTCAAACGAAATTACTTGCATAAATTATTTCCCCTAAATCTCCAGTAAATTGATTACTCTAACAGGACTGATCAACTAAGCCCATGTTTGCATTTGGCACCTGGATGATTTTACAATACCATATTAGCCTGGTAAGGCCGAGGTGTGGTGGAAGCTGGATATTGATGTTGGTGATGGTGTTGGTAGTGGTGGCGAAGAAACTTCCCAAAGCTTCTCTCCAATACATTCTCTCACAATAAAAGTGCAAAAATGACATTTCCATTGACTGCTAAACACAGCCAAATTCTTCCAGTGCTCTTAGTAC
This sequence comes from Aspidoscelis marmoratus, assembly GCA_014337955.1. Lineage (NCBI taxonomy): Eukaryota > Metazoa > Chordata > Lepidosauria > Squamata > Teiidae > Aspidoscelis > Aspidoscelis marmoratus. Next base: position 29,204,304 of record MTQE01001141.1, on the reverse strand, counting down.
CACAGGTGAAGGGATAATGAAATACAGGACTTGATATCCAAGTAGCAGACATAAGGGAATCCCTTTTTCCACATAATGAAGGACAATCAAACAAAATATACCTTTCTTTGGATGGCAAGAAACTTCAGGGGTCCCAGAACATAATCCTGGTCCGAGTTCCTCAGAAAGTCGCTGAAGACAGAGGACATTTTCTAGTATAAAGCAGGGGTGGCCAAATGCAGGCAATACCACACAGAGGTAAGATGTTTTAAATTCTAAAAGCTATTCATAGGGACACTAAATGCCATTTGCAGGGATTGAAGAGCACATGAAGGTTTTGCCTTTGTCTCCTGCTTGAGATGTCCAAAAGCAATTGGTGGGCTGCTGTGTGAGACAGGATACTGGACTAGATGGATTGTGACCTGATCCAGCAGGGGTCTTCTTATGTTCCTCATTGTCTTTTTGTTTGCCCTGCCTACTTTAAGCTGGAACAGGGTTTGTAGCCATCGATGTTACCATGTGAAATACTGTCTTCCTCTCCTCCATTGCCCCACCATACTGAGTTTGCCAGAAACAGTGAGCATGGGTTGGAAGGTTCACTTGAGATCCTGTCTTCCATGAAGTTTCAAGGAGCACTCAATGGTATGGTACTGGATGCAACACAGAGAAAAGCCCAGCTTCAACTTGTTTTCCCCAAACAGAGAGTCATTACGGTGAATCACCTTCAGCACAAGTTCCCATGGTTCTTAATTGTTCCACTTAAGCCACTCTTTGTTAATTTTACAGAATATATCTCACTGTTCACTCTATTTTGATGTGTAGTTAAGAAGAAAAAAATGAATGGAAGAGATAAAATGTCGGCTAAGCATTCAAATGAAACAATACCAAAAAGAAGAAGAAGAAGAAGACACAAATAACAATAATAGAAATGTACAAATGCAGAAGGCCCATTAGCAAAGGAACACCTCAATGACAAAAAGTCTAGCTGAAAAAGCATGTCAGAACATGATGCTGAAATGCCTGACGCATTTCAGGAGGAGAAGGCAGTCATCCATAAGTTGTGCCAGGGCTATGGACAGGAAGGTATGCCACAAGTTACTGTCATCAAAATCCCAACCCTGGAACCCTGGCTGTGACAGGAAAGAACAGATGAATCTTCACACTGAAGCAACATCCCTTGAGAAACTGGGGTTGATGCAGTGAGCAAGAAGATAAGGCCTTGCAGCCTGTACTGAGAGAAATGCCAGTGCAGGGCCATACTCACAGGTGTTTATAGCTGAGGTTTAGGCCCCCAAGGCCACAGTTTGAACTGGACATTGTGGCAAATTCTCCACCAGTACAAACTGGAGATAGTGGAAAGGGATAAAATGAGGGTGCTATAGAAAACTGATGGGGTGGGGAAAGAGCAAGAGTTGTGACATTCCACAGGTAGAAAAGTTTTTTTCCTGGAAATCCATGCTTGGCTAAGGCCCATTAAATAATTATTTGAAATTACATAATATTCCTCAAAAAGTTCCTGCTCCCATGAAAACTAGGTATCTTTACTCAGCTTGGAACGAAGTAGTTAATTAGATAGTACACAGAGAACAACACTTTAAATGTGTTTAAAGGAACTACAGCAAAAAAGTCCCACTGAGTTCAATCAGGCTTCCTTCCCAGTAAGCATAGAGACTCCAACAATAGGCTGCAGTTACGCAGCCAATTGTACCATATTGCTGGCAGCAAAGCAACATCCAAGCAGACATGCTGGCAAAGACACTAAAAGTTCCAAAAGGCTTTGCAACATTAGGCAGCAGCATGAGATGCATGTGGAGGCACTGTCACTCCAGCAACAACCAGTTAGATGCAGCAGCCACCCGCCAAGAGCCACTAGCACTAGTGGCAGCAGTAACCAAGTCATGCATTTAATTGGTGTCTATTGGATTTCTCCCCCTGCAGCTACACTTTGTGCTACTTGCTTTGACATGGAAGGCAGCAGTTTCATCTCGTATCTGCATCTGACTCTGTGGCTTTTTCTACCCTGGCATTTGGCCTCTCTCCTGATGGTGCTTTTTCTGTTTCTCATCCCACTGAAATGCAAGAATATTCTTGTTGGAAGGAACTGATGCAAGTCTATAGATGCAAAGAATAAAAGGGAAGATAGCTTAAGAGTGTGGTCACACTGGGCCTTTTTCAAAAGTCCCATGTGTACCTGACCAAAACAACCCTGAGCATTCATACAGGAAAAATAAAATCCTACCTTATGTTGCTGTTCCTTCACCTTGAATCCTGATGACCCCTCCATAGCAACCCCCAGATGGATTTCTGGGTCCCTGATTGGCCAGCCCTTAGAAGTCATTTCTATCAGCTACAGGAACCTCTGCATCTTCCCACCTCATCCATCCCAAAAGGACTTGCTTTGAGAGTTATTCTTTCCCACCTGTGAAAGGGGCAGAACATTGAAAGCTTGAGGACACAATAGATGTTCTTCTTAAATTTTCTGTCTCTGTTCCTTGTGTCTAAAATTCACCCTGGGGGCATCTTTAACCATGTCTCTGAATAAATACTTAGTTGCCGCTACTGTTCAAGTTCCTTTGCAGATTTCATAGTGTTACTGTGTTTTTGTGTTCTGCCATAGTAAAAATGCTACATTCTAGAAGTACGTCTTCAGTGACATCAAATTCTGTACAGTTCGGCAGCTTACTGATATAAGAAATAAGTAGGGAAGTATTGAAGCAACATATTATGTTCAAATCAGAAGTTCTTAAACATTTTTTTTTAAAAATTGTAATTCATAAAACAATGCATAACATCAACAAACAACAGCACTAGAAACATCAATTGTGAGAATGTGAAAGGAAAAAAAATCATGTTCCATCTAACCAAGTAGCAATTTACACTTGCGTCATCACGTGGTTCCAATATATAATGGACCTTAGAAATTCCCATCATGTAACCCTAAATCTGTTTTCATATGTATTTTTGCAACAATTTAGTTTGTAGTTCCTGTACAAGTTGCCAGATTTTGAGATAATTGCATATAGCACATTTTTTTGAAAGCTCCTTTAAGTTTATTGTAGACTATAGTAACCACTAGGTTGTTTAGTCTTTCCTCCCACTGGCTTCCTTTGCTCCAGCCCTTCAGTTTAAATGAAGTCATTCGCTGATAAGCCCCGAGAATAAAAAGCACCAGGAATTTTTCTCTCCATAGACTTGCATTACACGCTTGGCACTGTCCAAGGTGCTGAACTCTTTTCACTCCATGCCAATGCCAGAAGGCAATAACGATTCTCAGCTGTGTGGAGAAAAAAACAACAGCTGCCCTTCTCTTTCTGTTGAGGATTTTTCTTGCCATGGACCAGAAGATGTGACATCACAAAGACCTCTGACCTGCCTGACCCCAGCCTTCGTCCAATCACCTCCCCACACCCTCTTTTTGGCTGTATTTAAAACCCTGGCAAGATTAAAATGCTGTCTTTTCCTCCTGATTCCTGCTCCAGACTCTTCATTTCTCACCCATTTTCTAGCCTTTTCAGGTCAGCTATTACACGTGGCTGACCTCCAGGATCGATTTGGTTGAAACCTGGGACCTATCGTAACAAACCTGGTTTAGAATCGCAGCAGCATCCCTGTTGCCGAGAACTTCCCTGAGCCAAGTTGTTGGTTGCATATCCGAAACACGATAGGAGACCATGTTCCATTAATCTATGCAGCCGTTGCATTTTATTTAGTTTTGCTTGTAATCTTTTCAGTTTTGAACAGCTCCTAAATATTTTTGACATGATGCCTCCCTTTAAGATTTCACCAGAGCTTCGTGTCTCCCTTTGTTGTCATTAAAATACTACTACACATTGATACTTTATATTTTAGAAGAAGAGTTGGCTTTTATACCCTGCTTTTCTCACCCAGTCAAGGGGACTCAAAAGCAGCTCACAAAACTTTCTATTCTTCTCCTCACAACAAAAACACTCTTTGAGGTAGGTGGGGCTGTGAGAACTCAGAAAAGAGTTGCGACTAGTCCAAGGTCACCCAGCTGGCTCCATGGAGGAGCGCAGGGTAGAAAAAACTCCTCCTCCTCCTCCTCCTTCTTCAATCCATCTTCAGGTGTGACTGTGCACATCTTTTCATTTTTATCTGTTTTATCTGTGAAGTTTCCATTCAGAAAAGTCCAAATAGAGGGTGGAAAGTCAACAAATAAAATGGATAAAAATGAGAAGGTATGCGCAGTCAGACCTGAAGATGAAGAAGGTTTAAAGTGAAGGTAGTGACCATGGCCTTTCTGAGTAATGCTTAATTATATATCATCACCTTTCAGTAAACTTCATAGTGTGTACATTATTCTTCAACATGTTACTTCAGCAGAAGGCTGTGAGATAGGTGAAGAAAACAGTGTGATTCCGTGGTTAGTGCATGTTGCAACAGAGCTAACACAAAACTTGTTTGAACCCGGAATCACTGATGATGGTGTAAAAAAAGATGGTGAAAAATGTGAGGAACTAATAAGAGGTAGTACAGGCACAACTTTAACTGGAACCCTGCAAATCTGAAGGCATGCACACTCAAAGTAGGATGTTTAGGATTCTGTAGATGTTACCCATTCCTGGACTATAACTGAGAGAAATACTATAGGTCTACTGAGTGCCCTGGAGCACTGCACATTTTGCCATTATGGACTGACAAGACTCCAGCTGTATTTGTTATGGAAGGCATTTGTTCAGCATCTGCACTTCAGCTACGTTTCCTTTGAGGAAAGTCAACCTATAAATACTGAAATATTGAAAATGAGCACAAGGAACTGATTCAAGATAGCCTACCAATCTTCATTGGTGAAGGATTTGAACCCAGTCTTTGCCAGACCATCCCATGATAAAAACATCTTCAAGATGCAAGGCTTTGGTAAACTAAAGAACATATGCATCTAAGAGGTGGCCTGCTAGATCGAACTACAGCCAGTCGAGTTCGGAATCCTGTCTCACACAGTGGCCCACCAATTGCTTCTGGGCGTCACTTGCCCTTGACTTCCTGCAAATGGCCTTTAGAGGCATCCTGCCTGTCTCTCCAATCCAGAGGCATCCATTTTAGTAGCCACTGAATACATCTGACCTTAGCTTGGTAAGTGCTTATTCATTTTTCTTCCCTCCTGCTGTGTGACCCCTCTCATCAGAACACTGGCTCTTGCAACAAGAAATATTTTCAAAAACATAGCCATCACAATAATAGTGACTGCTGATGAACCATCAAGCTACAATCCATGCTCTTCCCCCTCCCCAACTCCTAACTATGCACATGGCTTAGAACTGCCACCGACAGCTTATGTGGCAGCAAGGAAAAACTATGCCTTCATAGCTGTGACAGAACTCCTTGTAAGGGAAGGGGGGAAAGGAAGAACCATCTGCAGAATCTAATCCTAGCAGACAGATTGAGGTCAAGTACTCCTTGCATTCCACAAATGGGGGGAAAGGAAAGGCTGTTGAGGGAAGATGCAATGGTAGGTAATGCCTAGAAGATGCTCTTCTTTACCTTGTAGCAATAGAATCATGGGCCAGTTGTGCCACAGCAGCCAAGAACTCACAGCTCAGGTCAAGCAAAAGTTCTCTGAGGGCAACCACATGTGAAGTACCTGAAGGAGGCCACAGAGGCATTCTGCATGGGCTGCCTTTTATACCTTTTCATTCCTTCCCTATCCCTTCACTTCACCTGGTATCATCCTTCTCCCTCCAGCTAAGCAGATCGTATGAACAATGGGGGTCTGCTCACAAACGATTGCACTCAGTCAGGGACTGAAGAGTAAATCAACCCTTCAAGCACCCTTTTGGAGCTGGCAAGGTTCAGAAGTTTAAAGAACCAAACTGATCTTTCAGTCAATCTCCACTTTACTTGCAGAAGATAGTGCTTGGCTTTCATCAAAGGTTTTGCAGTGGCAGTCACCTCCAGAAGCACTAACTGCAGGTTCTCAAATTTTAGTTAGAGATGGACCAGAACAGCCACCTATCTGTGAGACATTATCAGCATTATCATGTGCTGCTTCCAATCCCTACCACTTAGGGATGTGTGCAATTTTCTTTCCCCTCTTCACTTTGCATTAACATAAGAACATAAGAGAAGCCCTGCTGGATCAGGCCACAGCCCATCTAGTCCAGCGTCCTGTCGTACACAGTGGCCCACCAAATGCTCATGGGGCATCTCAAGCAGAGACAAGGACAAACCTATTCCTGCTCTCGAATCCCAGCAAATGGCCTTAGAAGCACCCTGCTTCCCCCTCTCCCAGCGTGACCTTTGACACTTACGCATTGGGGACCTTATTAGAGCCCCTTCCGGGAGGGCGCTTCTGCATTTTGGCACGCAAGACCTGTTTCTAAAACTGGTCTTGCCGCCGAAAACGGAGAGGCAAAGTCTGAAATAAGGTGGAGGGTACGTGTGTTAGTTTTATGTAATCACTTTGTCCATTTTTTTCTTATTGCTTTGCTTTGTTGTTTGTTAACAAAAAGTTAATAAAAATATTTTTTAAAGAATAACAAAAGGTTTGTTATATAGCTTCTAACAGCAAAGAATGTGAGGAAGCCCAGTCACTACTTTCAGGTTTCCTTTTAAAGAAGAGTTTGGATACTGACTGCCACCACACACCTGAAGGTTTAGCTCAGTATAAGAGTCATGCTCATAGTGAAGCCATTCACATTACTTCAAAAAAAAAAATAAAAATAAAATAATAATTCTAAGCAAGCCAGAAAGAGAGAGCAAGCAAAGAGAGAAGAAGAGTTGGCTTTTCTACCCTGCTTTTCTTACCCATTTAAGAGGACTCAGTGCACCTGACAACCCGGTATTCCCAGATAAGAGTCCAACTAACTAACCACTAGACCAAACTGGCTCACTGCATTGAAAGAGCAGAGGCAGTGAAGAGAGGCAAAGCTCACTGAAGATTTTCACCACTGTTTAACTAGGCACAACTTGACTTAAGCGCTGAGGGCAGAAGGTGCCAACTGATTTCTTGACCAGCTTCAGTAAGGAGTTTTTCTGTTAATAACAGAAAATAGCCCTTTGACTACTATTTCATAAATGCAGAATTCTAAACAATCAAGCCAATGAATGGTTAATTTGGATACAGTGAGGTGGTAATATTTTACTGGTGAGGATGAGAAAGGAACACAAGTTTGTTCTGTTTCTTTTTATTATTATTATTATTTTACAAAGCACAGGTAGGTTGCCAGATCATGATACAGAAGGAGAAAAAAAGAGGTGAGATAGAAATAGATTCTTTCTACACTCTACTGGTGACCCAGAGAGCAATGACAACCAGGCATTTGGGCACGGACATCCTGCCAAGCCTTGTTCCAGTGCAAAGAAAATTCCCTGCCAGAATCTGTTTTTCCCATAAAACTCCCAATATACAAAATCTAACTCCTATTTCCAAAGTCCTTTCTTCAAGATACTACCAATGCTTCCAGTGCCTAGGCCCACAGCAGGTCAGCAGGCCTGTAGGTCAAGTGGTTGCTCCACACTTCCCCTTGCTGCTATGGACGTCCTCCCAAGTCTTTGTTGATGTTCCTTTTCCCTCCATGCCCCACTGGGTTGAGAAGCCTGGTTGAGAAACAGCCATCTTGCAACTCTGCAGTGTTTCATTCTTGCATCCCAGGTCACTCCACAGTAGTAGCTTTCCGCAGAGGTGGACTTTGGCCCACCAGTTGCAGAACTCGTTGTGAAAGACAGAGACTGGCAGGACTGTGGGACAGATATTGACACAGGGCATGGGGACATATGGAGATGGAGAGTACCTGGGAAAGGGAGAGAAGAGTTTAGATTATCTGGCTGATTGGTTTCCAACCCTTCCCTCCGAAGCTCCCTCCCTCATTTCATTTTCACCCTTCAGGACTCACCTTGCCACTGCGACAGACTCCGAGAATGCTGTGCGGTCTGGCATCATCTACTACAGTGGCGAAAAGGATATCCCAGATTATTTGGGCATGGTAAATGGTTTCAGCTGTCTCAACATCAGCAAGGAAGAGGAAAGCATGTTTGGTAAGAATTACTGCTACACCCAACTGAGGCAAAAACTAAAAGGATAGAAAAGTGAACAATTAAGACAGGAAGCTGAGAACTAGTCCCACTCTGACAGCATACCAATATCATACTTGCAGTTCCTCTAAACTCTTGTTTTCCCCTCTGTTAAAGGTTGTTTGAAACCTGAATGCCAGCAAAGAAATAACGACAAACCTGGGAGGCTACCAGATTGAGGAAAGCTAAGCTTCATGATAAGACATGTTGACAATTATAAATACAGATTGTTGTAGCAAGAGGATAGAAAGTATGTGGACTTCTCCTCTTGGCATTTCAGATGTGATGGCACTGTGCTGAACAAGACTTCCAGCAGTCTGTGATGGAGCTGCAGCACTTAGATAGCTCTGTGTTTCTCCCTGGAAGCAGAATTGTGCCAAATAAAATTGGTATCATTTGCTGGTATTCAGTCTGCAGCATTTGGCTTTTCTTGGCACAGAGTTTGACTCATTGAAGTGCACATTAGAGCTGTTAAAAAGGAACAGCATGCATAATGCTGCTAGAATTTGGACAGCATACTTGTAAACCTCCCATCTACAGGACTCCTATAAAATGTACCTGTACAGCAGTGGGGAAGTCCCCTAGACGAGACCCCTTGAAAGACAAGGTGCCACGGGCACTAAGCAAGGCTGCATTTCCCTGCTGATGTGGACCGAGCTCTACAACATGGAACTGAAAACACAAAACACAAAGAGGAGACACCCAGTTAGAGTGTACTGGATTGTTTTCCAACACGTCCTCCCCGTCCAATCACTATTATTAAGCCCTGTTCACCTGTCCAACTGGCTCCTTGCCTCTTCGCACAGCAGCCAAGAGTGCTGTTGAGGGCTTTGGATTCCTGGAAAAGCTGTGCTGTGGCAAAGCTACAGCTTGGGCTTCTATTACCTGAGAGAGGAGACCTCCATGCCAATAGAGCTGGGTCAGACCGACAACCTGGCCCTGCAAATGGGAAAGAAAAGAGACAGACTAGTGATTTGCCAAGATTTGTGGAATTTAGAGGCCATGTTGTGAGTGTCATCCCCTCATGTTGCTTCTTTCTCAGGGCTACTGCGCACAGGCTCAGAGGACTGGTAGATAGCAAGGGAGTCCTCTGGGGTTGCATGCTAATGACACTTTGCCCTGAGGAACAGAGCATAAGCCTAAAGTCAGATGTTTATGTACCTCCTCGAGTCCTAGAGCAGAGAGTGCCATCCACATATGGCTGCCATCTTGCTGATAGCCTATCACTTCCATGCCACAAAGTCTTCCATGACGGTTGAACTGCCATCTTGGTTTCGTACCTTGAAGGTGGATCAAAGACAAGAAATGGGCTCCAAATCTCTAACTCTCAAATCTCTAATGCTCTGTCCCTCCAGGCCGAACCTACTTAAACCACATAGCTTTTTTGTTTGTTATTTTCTTCTTTTCCCACTTGTCTCAACCCACTCTCCCAGGATAGTTTACTTTTTATTTTTTATCCTAGGAGCCTTGTTCAGTCTTCAAATTGTCTCTGAGAGCTGTGGGCCAGATAAGCAAGCATGGGAGTGCATGCCAGTGTGAAGAGGATGGGACCTAACAGCCTCTGTGCTCAGTGGATGATCAAACTGTTGAGGAGAAGTAGTTTGCACTCCCAGTCTGTGCCCACTTCGCTTTGGGGACCAGGACAACTTCACTGGAGTTGTCTTGAGTCCCTGAAAGGAGGTTAACCATCTTTCCAGTAAATCATTATGGTTGATAATGTAATACATCATAGAAATTAGGCATCTTGTCCTTTGTGCAGTGCCTTAGTCCTTTTTGTTGTTGTTGTTTTAATCTTATTTCTGAGCCCATCCATCAAACACCTGTCCTTTTGACACCTTACTCTCATATGCTACCATCTAGCAGCATCTCCTAAATGTTTCACTGAAATACTGTATTCCTCGGAAAGCCACCCTGGTTGTATTTCTTCATTCCTAATACTCACATTTCATAGCCCAGTGGAAGACAGATGTCCCTGTCACCACAGCAAGGGTGTCTGCACTAAGCCATACCCAATGCTCAATAGGGTGGGGAAATTCCCACTGGTACTTTAAGGAACGCTGATCCACATCATAGACCTGAGCCAGATGTCCTGCTGGTAGGAAAGAGAGAGGATGTTAGAGGGTAGTTATGGTTTATGAAAACATAGCAAATAAAATTAATTTTGTTCCTCGATTTCTAAAGATGAAGCATTCCTAGTGCTATACTTGTGTGAGGAGCTGGATACTTCTTTGCACCTTGTGGTTTTAAGGGTTTGATCAAGCTAGGCAAAGAAAATTAAGTATATATACAAGGGCCATTTCTGCATTAACAGCTTGATCCAAATCAAAGGGCCTCTGACCCGGATTCATGGCCTCCTCAGACACACGTTAATCCAGATCAAGGAGCCACTGCCTGCATGAGACAGAGCCAGATCCACATTAATAGGTCCTTGATCCGGATCTATTCCAGATCACAGAGTTGTGCACAGAGGATGTTTAGAAGGATAGCAACACACGAGGACTAACTTACAAGCAGAACGGCTGCGAATAATAAACTAATGACTTACATTTTTTAATTCTATTCCAAGTATGGCGCACATATTTTAAATCTTCAACATTCATTATTGTTCTCAAAAATCTCTTAGGTACCTCATTAACCTAAGCTATGTAAGATAAGCTCAATAGTTTAATATATATTTTAGCTGGGTATGTAATTTCTTTCTGCATCCGCTGAACTGTACAAAAAAGCTGCCAGAACTAAATCCAGCAGACATAACTATATGGAAAATCTTGCTTCCCATCTCTTTGTTAGCTGCAGTCAAAGTTCACTTTTGTGTAATCTTCGTATTTTGGTTGCTGTGATATATTTTAACCCACCCTGGGACCACTGGGGAAGGGTGGACTATAAATGCGATGAACCGCACTTAGGCTCAGCAGTTCACCCATCTGTAGCCAAAATTACTTCAGAGACAGAATTCAAAAGATGACAGGGATAAGAGACAGGATTACCAGTGCATTAATCCAATCAGGTAAAGAGACAGTAAACTTTTATCTCCTCAGTAATGTTGTTCTGCTAGGACACAGCTCAAGAAATAAGAAATTCTCCAACCTCTCCCACTTTAGAATAGCACACTATATAATGCCAGTGGTCTAGATTTGATTGCTTTTTTTTTTTAAGGCCAGGCTCCCACTGAAGGATCTCTGAGCCCCTTTTAGGGATGCTGCTGCCTTTTCTCCTTCCATACCAAGATGAGCTCCAGAATTTACTCTGTGTGAATTTCTAAACTTATTTAATCACTCCAGCCTATGCTTGGGTCTGCTTCCCAATAATCAGGAATATCATTAATACCTCTAAGAGCCAGCAGAGGGCGACTGGGGTTAGCCAGCGCTCCTTCCACTTGGTGTAAAGTCCAGCTTGGGGGAGGCGGATCCTCCTTAGGAGATGCACGGGGATCCAAGAGGGTCAGAGTGTGCCTAGAGGATGCCCCGGGGGGGCTATGTCGCACACACAGGCGAGAGGCGGTGGTGAGGGTTACACGGGGGTAGGTGATATGTTCCGTTACAATGCCATGTAGTTGAAGCTGCAGGAGATGTGGGGAAAGGGTAAAACAGTTGCTTATCAGAAGAAGTGAACACAAAGCCTTTTTTGGCTGGGAAAAGGAATAAACACACACACGCTAACACACGGGAACGTATTCAACTGCTTGTACACTGTTCCGTCAAAATGAGCTCCAAAAACCAGGAAACATGAACCTCTTTAAGAAAACATGTTCTCAATCTGCAATGTTGTGCTCAGTGGCCATTTCACTCATCCCAGTGAGGGTACCCCCTCTTCATTGGATAACCCCAACCTACTGATTTGATATGAAAGGATTTGCAATACAGTTGTCCCTATAAATATGGATTTGTGTAACATGAGTTTGCTTCTACACAGCTGGTAAAATGGAATCCCTTTGTTAATGAATCAACAAGATGGTTTACCACTGAGGTGCTATTTAATTACCACAGTAAATTTGGCTTCCCCTCCACAGGGATCACAGAAGAATCACTAACACAGTGGATACATTCCATCCATACTCTATGTTTAATCCATTTTTAGGCCGTCCTTTGTTCTCAGGGATCACGAGCCAGAATGCCTTTTGTTTCTTCTCTGGACTATCCGTGCTCAATTCAAACTGTTGTGTATTCATATTATCCCAGCACTGAGGCCATTTCAGCTGCATGAAGACTCCAAGAGCAGAATATATGGCATGCCTTTCTCTCTCCAAAGCTGGCTTCCTCCAGACCATTAGGTTAGGGAGGGGTTGGGGAGGCCACACAATGCCTTCCCTGCCAAATTATCAGAGGGGGTGACCCAAAGTGGCCTGCCTGGTGCATCTTTGTCTATCCACTGCTAGCCACAATCTGGCTGCACCATTCTCAAAGCCACCTTACCTTGACCCAGGGAAGGGTGTCATTCCAAATGAATATTGGTGTGAACTGCCTATTGGTGTGAATGGCCTGAGTTTGTATTCCATTCCTAAAATTGACTAACTTCACCCCAAAATTGAGTTAAAGTGCTATTATTGGAAAACCTGTGACCAATGTTGAGTTTCCCAGCAACAGGATGGGGTGTTTTTTTTTTGGGGGGGGGGGGAAGCAGGGGTGTGTATAGGGTTGCTACAGATGTATGTGGCAACCACATGATACAGTGCCTTATTGGTGCTATATTCCCCCTGTCTGGATGGGGCCTGATTTACTCTAGTAGTTAAGGAACTTTTTTATTTTAAACTTTTCCAAATTTCAAAGGGGTTTATAGTATATCTAAACAAGTTGAGCAGCACTGAAATTTATAAAAAATAACTGTAGCATGAGAAGGTAGCAAGTGTGCTCTTTGTCAATCAGAAAACCAAACTAGACAAATATGACCTTTACAAAGGCTAAATTTTTAGGATTTCTGTGAAATAAGTAGCCTTCTTCTGATAATGGAAGAATAACTACCTGCACAGTACTGAAAACTGTGCACTTTGACTATAAAACCAGGTGTCCTCTAGTATAACCGCTACAATAAAAATGTATATTAATGCCAATTTTGGAAACAGAGTTTTTGTTTTTAATCTACAATTTCCTTGAAGCTTAGCTATCATGGCTAAGTATCATGGGAACTGTTTTGTCATGGAGCTGCAACACAAAATAGCCATGCTGGTCAACTGAGAGAGAGAAAACTAGTATGGGAAGCCCTTTGGGAAATTTTGCTATTATGTCCATTTAAAAACTCGGCATGTGGTTCAGTGAAGCAGAGGCTTTTCTCTAGGCAAGTGAGGAGTGGAAGCAGGGCAATGCACCCTGACCTCAGCAGCCTGAAGGACATGTGTGGTTGGGTAACTTAGGCAGTAATCGGATATAGTGAGTGCGTCCACTCATTAATAGTGTGCAGCAGAATACACAGTTGCTGTGGGGGTGTCACACACATTATCCCATAGCTACTGCACATTTATGTTAATGCTGATTTAACAGCACTCACAGCACAGTATTAACAAACTTCAAATCTTCCCACCAGTCTGGACAGACTGGCAAGAAGAGCCAACGAGAATAGGGAGGGCAGCTGAACTCCGATTGGCTGCCTCATCCCATGTGACCACGTGCGTTGAACCAAACTCTCGCAGCTTCCGATGAGGAAGCTACGGGAGGCTGTTCTAGTTCCGGATGCCCGGTTGCTGCTTCATAGCAGATAAGCTACGATTTCCCCCTTAACTGTGGATTTATTCTGCTCGTCTGGAAGGGGCCAGTGTGTTTGATTTTTAAAGCATCTTAGAGAAGGCTTTCAGGTAGGGTTGTCCACACACCAGTCTGCCCCTTCCCCATCTCCTGAACATTCCATGCTAAAAAAGGTGGATTAGAGAAGGGCTAGGAACACGGGGGTCACACGCTGTTGCTCTGAGGCCCCCTTTTTGTTATGTCTGAACACAGCCTTACAGAGAGCATTATTAAAAGCAGTCTGTTCTACATTGCTTATTTCCCCACAGAGGAGGGAAGAAGCGATAAGGGAATCTCTTAAACAGCGGTAAGGGAATCAGGAGATAAACTATATTTACATTGGCAGGACAGCTTCAATAAAGTTTTATAATTTTCTCTCCTGGTGTAATAAGGCCCCATTGGAAAAACAGAGGTGCTGTGTTTTGTGGCCACACCTATAGAGATATTCCTATAAGCAATCAATTGATTATTGAATTGCTGAAAAGAAGGTCTCTCATATTTTGCTTAAAAGCTGAAGGCTGCTCGCTTCGCTGGCTCGCTGCCCATATTTGCTTATATGGTGATTATTGATTAGGTATAGTCTGATTCTTAAGTCCATTTAGCAATGAACATTTTCATAGCACAGGCACAGTACATATGATGTAGCAGTGAACAAACTCAGGATTGCTACACACACCTCAATTAGGTTTCTGCTCTTCTTGCGTGTGCAGTGTTCCTACCCACCCCTGAGGAGATTTCAAAAGAGCTTCCAGTGAACACAAATTATGTGGACAGTGCTTAAAGCGAACACTCCAGTTCTCGGACACTGTTTCTATCAATAGATTCAAAAATGACTTTATCTGCTCCTCCAGCTTCTAGTTCTTCCTGCACAGTTCTTGACACAAGCAGAAGCGGAACCGGGTATTGCTACTGACCTGGGTCAAAACCTCCACGCAAACCGGAGACACAGACTTGCTCATTGCTTGATGCTCCAAGGCAGCCTGCAAAGACAAATAACAGCAGAAAGTGAAGGTGGGCGAAGGACAGAAAGAGCAGGGGATAAATTCCCTTAAGAAATCTGGGGAAGGACTGGAAGCAGGTATAGGGTGTAGAGCCGGCTAATTAAAGAACAGCAAAAAGCGCAGCTTGGAGGATCGACTCCTATCAAACAAATGCACGCCCATCCTTTAAAAGAAGAAGAGCTGGCTTTTCTACCCTGATTTTCTCACCCATTTAAGGGGACTCAAAGTGGCTGACAAAGCTTTCTATTCTTCTCCCCACAACAGAACACCCTGTGAGGTAGGTGGGGCTGTGAGCTCAGAAGAGTACTGTGACTAGCCCAAGGTCACCCAGCTGGCTCATGGAGGAGAACGGAATCAAATGCAATATTTCCAGATAAGAGTCCATCTCCCTAACCACTGGACCAAATGTGCTCACTAGGAAAAGGAAAAGTTTGTTCTTCCAACACTTACAGAACCAACAGCAATCTAGAATGGCTAGTTGCCCCTCCCCCCTCTGAAATCCCTCTTGTCTCTTCCCCAGGTGTTGTTTATATTGCCCCCAGGCCTACTTCAATTAGGACAGGAGAGTTTTCTTCAGACCTTCTTTCTTTCCTGCCCTCTTGGTCATTTGGTCTCAAATCAAAGGTCAGTATTCTGAAATGGCCCCAGGAAAGACCCAAAAGCCAAGACAAACCTGTCCGAGCAGCAGATGTCAAGCTTTTCTTTGGAAAACTAAAGAAACTTTGGACACCTTCAAGGCCGGAATAGTACTAGCACAATTAAGCTCTAGCCCGGAGTTATTTTTTCTGTGGCACAGAGAGTCAAGATTCCTAAAGCTATGCTTGAATTACAGAGCATTTATTTCTTTGGCAGGTGTATCTTAACTTTCTCCCCAAGATCTCAGGGCAAAGAACATCCTTCTTATACCTTCTTCTTTTGCCACAATAGCCCTATGATGTATGTATGTATGTATGTATGTATGTATGTATGTATGTATGTATGTATGTATGTATGTATGTATGTATGTATGTATGTATGTATGTATGTATGTATGTATGTATGTATGTATGTATGTATGTATGTATCCCCACCCTCAGGCTTACAATCTAAAGAGACAAAATACAAAAGGAAAATGGTGTGGAAGGGAAGAGGGACACTCTGGCAGCAACAGTGTCCTTGCAGTGATAAAAGACTTTTATTTTTTCTCCTCCATTCCCCACAGGCAAGATGGCTCCCTCATGGCCTGTATGGTGACAGTTGGGAGGGAGGGGTCAACGCTGGGAGCTTGATGGAAGGTGCTCACCCAGTTTCCTTGTCACTTCCTCTCCCCACAGGCAAGATGGCTCCCTCATAGCCTGTGTGGTGACAGTTGGGAGGGAGGGGTCAATGCTGGGAGCTTGATGGAATGACCTTGAGTTCCCATAAACACTGTGGTAGTTCCCAGCATAATGCTATCAGCGCACATGGAATTCAGCCACAACCCAGGGAAAAGGCAGCATCTGTAATGAAAACAGTTTGACTTCCTCTTCCAGTGTTCTGGATGCTTCATTCAGCTATAGAAGATTGGGAGTCCCTTTGGAGTACAGTAGAAGCTCCAGAATGAGCGGCAGGTGTCCTTCCATTCCTCCATCTTCAGGTGGAACCCTGATTTAGGTTATACTGTCAAGGAGTGGCTGGCTTATTGACAGATTTTTATTTATTTATTTATTTATTTATTTATTTATTTATTTATTTATTTATTTATTTATTTATTTATTTATATTGATATCCTGCCCTGTACCTGAGGGTTTCTGGGTGGCTAACAACCTTTAAAATCGAACATATCAAAACAATAAAAACCAATACAGCATTTAAAACCAACATGATAAAAATGATACAAAAACGGTTAAAACAGTAGTGTTTGCAGCGGGGAAACACAAGCAGTATTTAACCAAAGGCCTGGTTGAAGAGGTGCGTCTTTACCACCTTCCTAAACACAGAGACTGCCTTCCTGATGCACCTCCAGGGGGTGACCATTCCACAGCCTGGGGGCCACTACTGAGAAGGCCCTATCTCAGGTGCCCACCCGCCTAACTGCTGAGGGTGGTGGGACAACCAGGAGGGCCTCCCCTCCAGATCTTAGTACATGGGCAGGTCGATATGGGAGAAGGTGTTCCTTTAGATTGCGAGTGGGCTTTTAAGGCAGGATAGAGGTTTGAAGCCAGGCTCTCAGGTGTTCAGCTAGGCCAGTTCTCTAGGCAAGGATGGCTTACAGTAGCTCCTCAGGTGTGTCCTCCTTTGCTGCAGTAGGCATTAGGGATGTTTTTCGGCATTCAATTCAAATCGAATTGAATATTCAAAAATCCGTATTCATATGAATAGTTTGCATTCGAATGTGGTAAAATTCTATTCGATATGAATCTACTCGTACGTATTCATATGAACATTTAATATATATCGGATACGAATGAATACGTGATATGAACAAATATGTATTGATACAAATGAATACGTATCTGATACATATAACATAACATGCTCTGAAAACATCCAATCTGACCTGAATCCACTTTAAATATGCTGTCGATCCATGTCGAATGCAAACTGGATCCATTGTGGATGTGACTGGCTCTCCGTTCTTCCACAATCTCACAAATGCCCGAACTATTCATACGAATGTCCGGAAACATTTGTATTCGTTCGAATGTTAACATTTGAATATCGTAACATTCGATTTGAGTTTGAATGTCCGAATTCGGCCAAATTTAATTGAATTTTGAATGTAATGAATATTTGTGCACATCCCTAGTAGTGCTGTCTGAGGCTAAGACACAAGGGCAGCTGCCTCTAGGGGGCGCACAATCATCCAGGCACTCAGATCACCCAGGCACCACGAGGGGAGAAGAACATTGCAATGAAAGTAAATGGAAAATTGCTCCACCAATCAGCAATGCTTGTTATTGTGGTAAGTGAAAGCAGCACATGGATATTGCTTGCGGTTTGTTTGCTGAAATACTGCATTACACTAGGAAGCTGATTGGTGGAAACTGTTGACTCCGCCCCCTTCCTTCTCCCTTGCTTGCATGACCTGTTACTGCTGAGGCCGTTTTTCAGTAGAGGCTGGGTGGGGTGAAGAACCAGGGCTCTGTGCTTCTGGGCCTTGACAATCACTCTGCTCTCCCCACAACAGGGGTAGGTAGGTCTGTGAGGGAAGAACAGTGACTAGTCTAAGCTCCCCCCCCCCCGCCAGCTGGCTTCATGGCATAGGAAGAGAAGAAGAGTTGTCGTCTCTACTCTGCTTCTCTCACCCATTCTAAGGGGACTCAAAGCAGCTGACAAGCATTCTGTTCTTCTCCTCACATCAAAATGCTCTGGAGAAGATCTACTTGCTTTGTAATTATTATTATTATTATTTGTGGTTGTTACAAATTATTCATGCACTATAGTGAAGTTAAGTGACTGGTTTTTAACTTTCCAACTCAAGTTTACGAATTATGAAGATATTTTCGAATTGTATTGCCCAAGCTTAGCAGTGTTTTGTTTTGTTTTTTAAAGCAGGAGGACATTTGCTCTGGGCTGTCCAGGGAATCCAGATTCTTTAAAATCAGGTCCCCTCCTAAATTCTGTTTTTCAAGGCTGAATAGACCTAGACCAGTGGTGTCAAACTCAATCCAGCCGAGGGCCGGATTGAAAAAAAAAAA
>MTQE01001141.1:29170367-29184988 GCA_014337955.1 Aspidoscelis marmoratus | reverse complement strand
GCCGGGTCCGGCCCGCGGGCCGTAAGTTTGACATGCCTGACCTAGACATTGAAGCCTGATTTCATAGGGGAGGCTTTCTAATCTCCCATCATTTTGGTTGCACTTTTAAACATTTTTTCCACTGTATGCTTTCTGAGGTGTCGTGATCAGAATTGTGCACAATATTCCAAATGTGTTATCACAATAATGAGGCACAATTATGCTTTGCAGATTTATTTTCTATTCTCTTGCTAGTTATTCCTCACATTGAATTTGCTTTTTCGCTGATGCTGTGCAGTGGGTTGACACCTTCATTGACACATCTGGAGGGCCACAGGTGAACCATTCTGCTTTGTTAGCTCTCACAAAATGTAGCATGGGTTGCAACCTTAAGCTTACTCTCCTGGGAGCAAGCCCCCTTGAGGACAATGGGCTTACAACTGAGTAAACCTTGTATGTGTTTTGCACTGAAATAATTGTCTCTGAATTGCAGAACAGGGTTTATCTTTTAACTTAAGGGCCCAAATGAACCAGTGACTGGAAAACAAAACAAAACAACTCTGAAGTTGCACCTTCCAGTCAAGTTTTGCATGGGAAATGCCCAAATGGACTGAATGCGATACTATTGACTTGTCAAGATCCTGTATCATTTAACCGTGCTTCATGCCATTGAATTTTTTTGTATTTTTTTAAACATACAGCAAAACTGCATGTAAAAAGCCAAATGACAGGAGAAAGCGAGGCACAACCCTTTCTCTCTGGAGTGATAGTGATATATTTGTGCCTAGAATACACCTAGGCAGGCCATCTACTGTTTGAAATGGTATTTAACCCCTAGTATCCCTGTTCAGAAACATGGTCTGTTCCTGAGCTGACTTGGGCCCTTTCTGCACTTAGCCTTATTCAGGAATATACCTCAGGATAGGTGTCTGTTGTCCACATGCTATTGCAGACTATGGCAGGCCTCACCAGCAGGCCCTTATTCTGGTATATATTGTGGAATAAGGCTATGTGCATAAAGGCCCCCAGTCTCCCATGGAAAACACAGAGAACTCAATGACAATTATGGGCGTTTCCACACTGGTGGTATACTGGACCAGCAAGCATAGTAGAGTGAAGTTTCTATTAGACTGCACTAGGGAGGTGCATGAATGTTTTTTGACATTCTATTAAAATAGAATTGAATACCTGAAAAACTGATTAAAATCGTTTAAATTCGAATTTAACAAGATTTGATTCGTTATTTGCCAAATTTGAATCTATTCGTTCACATTTTTTATTCGAATCTGCACATAAGAATGTTGACAACATTCGTATGTGCCCATATGCATCTTCCCCACATCTGTACACAACCGTACGCATCCGTACACATCTGTATGCATCCCGTAGTTATCCTGCACGGATGCGGGAAAGATGCAGATCTTCAAGTACACATCGCATACAAACCTGTACGCGTACGAATGTCCGGATAATTCGAACAAATAGATCCTAAGTTCAAAATTCAATTTAAATGTTACATTTGAATTTCAGAACATTCTATTCGAGTTCAAATGTTGAAATTCAGCACATTCAGTCGAATTTCAAATGCCTATGAATATTCGTGCACATCCCTAGCCTGCACCAGCTTGCGGAAGGGGGTCTCCTAGTATGCTTGCTGGTCTGGTATAGTGGCCAATGCGGAAATGCCCTAAGTTTCAGACGATACGCATACGAAGGCAACTCACAACTGCAATCCTGGGTGCTAATTATTCAGGAGTAGTAAGCTCCTTTGAAGCAAGTATAGCTGACCTTTTAATAAACATGGATAGAGCCAGCTCATATGCATACTGAATAAAGGAATTAAAGGATTGCAAATTTGTTCACTTAAAGGCAGGACTTACTTTCTCCAGTGGCCCTCAGTCATTTGACAGTGTTCAGTATTTGGCTGCCTTGTCCTTTTGATTGTCAGGGGCCCAGCTATTGATACACACTGGTGTCTTATGCTCCAGGGGAAGGGTCCAATTTATGCTACTGTTTGCATGAGATGACTATGGCTACAGGTTTTGAATGTCACCATGCATTTTATCAAATAAGAGTGATTAATAAATCGTTACCATATCAGATGTATTATCTCGTTCATTAAACACTTGGCGGACAGTTAAGCTCACTTGGGAAAGCTGATTTAGAAAGGCCTCTTATTTGAAGAGAACTCTGTAAAATTTGATCCAGATCTTTCACCAGGCATGACTGTGCATGTCTATTGTACAATCCTTTTTTAAAAAGTTTTTTTTCTTGGGCTGAGACAGTGTGCTACATTGGATAAAATTCATACCCCTCCAAATATATAGGATTGCACATTAGTGAGAAGGAGTACAAAGTTGTTAGTCAGATTCTGCCTATCTTTCTCTTTTTAAAATAAGTTTGTAAATTTCTGTGTTTGTGTTCTTTAGAATAATATTTATGGTATTATTTCTTTGCAATGGTTAATGTTATGTATAAGCTATCCGCAAATGTCACCTTCTTGTTAACCTGATAGATACAAATCTTTTATAAAACCTATCACTATTAAGAAAAAAATACATTTTCCAGACTGTAAACTTTCCCTTTCCAAGTTAGGACTTGCTTTTTTAACAACAAAAATATGCAAAAACTTGAGTCCATAGAAGGGAAAATTGTATTGTCAATCTGCCCGGTTTCCTTTCTAGTATGATATCACGATCTTTGTCATGAGAACAACCTCTTTTATGTTCGTGGTTTATCTCTGAACCCTGTTTTTCCTAGAGAATCTGTAACCTGGGATAAAGAAAAGCTAGTCAATTACCATAGCTGTGGTCACACCTCCATATAATGGTCCACCTTAGGGTAGACTGGGAATTAAAATTGTTTTAGGCCTGGTCACACCTACCTTGAAGTGGGATTAAGTGAGGAGGTTCTGGAAGTGGCACAGTGGCAGTAGGTGGATGGGGGCATGCTGAGCAAGCCAGCTTGAGTCACCCCCACTGGCTATCAGGCCCAGAACCTACTCTCTGTCCTCCACACTGTGCCCATGCATGGGGGGGGGGCTTTCCCAGGGTGAATCAAGGCTGTTACATGGCTGATAATGGCCAGATTAAGTCACCCCCTCTGGCTTTGGGTCCCAGAGCCTGCTGGCCATTGTCCATGGTGATGTTGAGCTGGGCAGAGCCCAGCAGCCCTTCATCTGGGTTCATTTCTGGCAGCTAAAGTGGATTCAGTGCTGAGGTTTATAAATGAAGAATAGTCCCATTCAGGGAAGGAAAGCCCCCAGACCACATGGTAGCAGTGCTGCGGCATTACAACAAAACAGTTTTGAACCTTTACATTTCTTTTTCTAAAACAAGGTTTTCTGTCAGTAATGTTGTGGAGTTTGTTGTCTGAGTTCACTTTAGTGGAACTAGTTATCAGTCCCCCAGGAGAGATCACACCCTTCATCCTCTCACCTCCAGGATGCCCGCCATATTATGGAGAGTTAAGGTCTGCAGGAGTCCCCTTCTAGAACATAGAGAGCAATGGAACACATTCCTTCACAATGCAATCAAGAACTTCTTGGTTCTCTTTTTCTCAAGGCTTCTGGGGTGGCTCAAAAACAAACTGCGGCCTAAATGGGACTGATTTGATAAACCTGGTCCATGAAGAACTAAGGTGAGGTGAGACCATCTTTGTAACACAGGCAGAAGTTTTGATGTGGTAAAAGGAACATCCTTCAATGTGGTTTAATAGCAAAAATACAAGTTTACCCGTGAAGGTGTGGCACACTTCGTAGTTCTTACATAACGGAGTCAAACCTTTTATTTATTGAATGTGTGAGGTGCATGTTTTTGCTGGCTGGGAGGATGTTCTGGGATAGAATGAGTGAGCCCAAGGGAGCCTTAGCTCTGTGTTAATAAAGTTTGTTTGTTTATATATTGAGGCATAAATTTCCATGTGTTACTTAAGAGTTAGATGAAATAGTTTTCCCTGTGGTGTGATTATACAAGGGTCTTGCAGTTAGGTATGGCTGCAATGTAGCAATATACATAGCTGTCACCCCTGTTTAATGGAGTCTTCATAGCAGGATGGAAACTTCTGAAGGGGATGACTCTGTGAGTCTAATGCAGTAAATACAATAGCTATTGCCTTGATGCCTTGCAGCACAATCTTGAAACCCTAAATACTGCATGTTCCTAATCTTATTCTGGCCAGGGAGAAGAGCTACTGCCACCACAAAAGGAAAGAAAAATCTCTGAGTGACTACTACTGTTTTTCTCAGTCATAAATGAGCTGGTGATACTAGCAGCCTTATTTGACTCAAATGAGCTTGGGAACAGGCAGCTCACCTTGCCTTCCAGAAGGAATGGTACATTGAAAGTGCCTATTCTGCACTGGTAGTACCAGGGAAGCTGGTGCAGAATTCACAACAATTCCTAAACCTTGTTAGCCTGGCAAGGACTGCTCTGTTAGACTAACTAGGGTAAATGAATCATAGAATGATAGTTAGAAGGGACCTCTAGGGTTATTGAGTCTAACCCCCTGCTAAATACAGGTTTTCCTAAATCATCCCAGACAGATGTAAGTCCAGCCTCTACTTGAAGACCTCCAGTGAAGAAGAGCTCACTACCTCCCATGGCAATCTATCTCCCATGGCAATCTATTCCACTGACTGATCTCCCTTACTATCAGGAAGGTTTTTTTTCCCTAATATCTAATCTGTATTGATTCCCTTGAAGTTTCATATCATTGTTTCAAGTCCTCCCATCTTGTGTAAGTGAGAATAGGGATGATCCCTCTGCAGTGTGGCAGCCCTTCAGATACTTGAAGACTGCTATCATGTCTTCTCGCAGGGTCCTCTTCTGCAGACTAAACATTTCTAGATCCTTTAGTCATTCCCCATAGAGCTTGTTTTCAAGACCACTAATCATTTTGGTAGCCTTCCATTGAACTTGTTCTAGTTTATCAATGTCTTTAAATTGGGGTGCCCAGAACTGGACACAGTATCTAGATGAGATCTGACCAAGGTAAAGAATACTTGCTTCTTGTGATCTAGACTCTATACTACTCTTGATATATCAGGAAGTGCTGGAGGACTCTAGCTAAGTGTGAGTTAACTCCTCAATACATCCACGGGTTAAGGAAGCAGGAATAAAGGAATCAGTTTCTTTCCCCAGTTTCTTATCTAAAGGGGTGATTTGCATAGAATCCCAGTGCATCCTGGGAGGAAGGCAAAAAGTCACTGTGAGCAGGAAGGAAATGGGGAAGAGCAGCCAGAGAACTGCACTTTATGTGGGGCTGCCCTTAAAGAAAATGTGAAATTCTCAATTAGTGCAGAACACAGCATTAAAGCTAATGATGGATACTCTGGGCTGGACGCATGTCATGATAGTCCTAAAGAAACTGCACTGGGCCTCAAATATTTAAAGAATCTGTCTATCAGTTAAAATCTATGAAGCCCTTTTGATAGTGCCATGTCTACCAACAGTTAAAAGTTCAAGGGCCCATGAGAGGGCCTTCTCTGTGGTAGCTCCTATAGGCTGATCTCACCACTGAGATAGATTTAATCTCTTCAGAGTATATATATTAGATGCATATATATATTCTTGCCTGAAAAGAGTGGAGAAGCAGCAGCAGCCTGGCTGCTCTGCCATCTTATTCCCAGCAGTGCACCTCCCTCCTCTAACTGCCATCACAAGTCTTGCCTGAGAGGAGAAGAAGAGAGGAAGCGGGTTGAGGAGGTCTGCCACCTTGCTCACAAAAGTGCCTCCTCCCTCTTTCAACTGCTCCCATCACAAGATGGCAAAGAGGCTATGGCAGCTAATCCACCAGTTGAGAAATCATTTGGTCCTGAGGCCGAGAAGGGGTGTGTGTGTGGCTGAGTAGATGCCGGCTGACCATCTCTACCATCATCCGGTTTGTCATCAATGAAGAGAAAATTCAAAGTAAAGAGAATAGGAAAATTCCAGCAATAAGAAATGAACAGAAGAATTGGAACTGAAGACCTTAAGTGCTTGCTTTTTGCTGTTCCCTGTTCCTTCCCACACCATTTTCCTTTTGTTTCTTGTCTCTTTAGATTGTAATCCTGAGGGCAGGGACCTGTCTAAGATTAATATAATATTGTAACCCACCCTGAGACCTTTGGGTATAGGGTGGGATAGAAATATTAATGAATGAATGAATGGTGAGGAGCTCTTTAGTGTTCAGCACATAAAACGAGCTGTTATAGGCTGTTTAACTGATTTTCAACCGTTTTTTTAAATATAAGTTTCTATTTTAACATGCCCAGAGATCTTTGGGTATAGGATGAGGTAGAAATATAAAGAAAGAAAAAAGAAAGAAAGAAAGACAGTGGGGTGCTGTTCAAGATGGTCCAGAAGCTACAGCTAGTGCAACATATCTGAAAATTCAATTCTATTTTGTAATCTGCCCTAATGTTATTAGGCATACAATGGATAGAAAATAAACATAAGTAAGGTTGCTCAAAGATAATAGACTGAAATAAAGTCTGTGGTTTCTATCTCAAAGTCTGTTTTACTTTTTTTCTTTCTATATTTCACTTTATCTGTGTCTGGATGGAATCTCCACATGCTAGATGCTTTTATTTTTTTCAACTCTGGGAACCTTTCTAAGATGCAGTTAAATCAATTCCCTTCTTTTTGATTAAAAAAGATAAAGGAAAACTACTTAATATAAAAAAGGTCAGTAGGATCTGGAAAACTCATTTCTCTGTTACCCTGACACATGTAGAATCTTTTGAACCAAGTCCTATAATTGTTTATACAGCATTGCTCATATTTTGGCTTGATTTTGTCAGCTTTTTTTTTTTTTTGCACTACCTTTGTAGAACATTTGACCCTAATTTTGGAGGTTGGGCAGAACAAACAAATAGGCTAGAATAAATAGGGTAGACACTCAGCTCATCTCTAAAGTTCTGGCAGTTTGATGGATTCTCAAAAATTGAATAAAGATGATGTCACCTCCAAATTTAAGAAACATTTTGGCCACTAGGAAGGGAGGAAAAAAAGTTCTCCTTTCATCCACATAGACCTAGGGCAGTGCCCTCATACCTGCAGATCAAAATATTTGTCTGTCTGTGTCCAGATAGAGCCTAAAACATGGGTATGCCCATGTGAACACAGTCATAGAAGAAAATATATAGCTATTTATTTATTTATTTATATTTCAATTTATATGCCGCCCCATACCCTAGGGTCTCTGGGCGGCTCACAACATTTAAAAAAGATGTATAAAAACAGTATCAAAAATAAAACAAATTTAAAAATACAGTTTTAAAAGTACAAAACAGTTAAAAACATCAGCGGTTTTCAGTGAGGGGAAGAGTGGGGAACATTTAACCAAAGGCCTGTGTGAAAAGGAACGTTTTCACCGCCTTCCTGAATAAGAACAGAGAAGGGGCCTGACGCACCTCAAGGGGGAGACCATTCCACAGCCTGGGGGCCACCACCGAGAAGGCCCTCTCCCGGGTACCCACCCGCCTAACTAAAGAAGGCGGAGGGATCACCAGAAGGGCCTCCCCTCCAGATCTTAGAACACGGGCAGGTCGATATGGGAGAAGGCGCTCCTAGTAATGTAGCTATGCCTTAGCCTGAGATCCTGAACATTTTTTTTTGTAAAACACTTGCAATATCTCAGTTGTCTACCAACTTGCAAAATGTAAATGATATAACCATTGGATGTTTAACTTTGTTATTGTTTCATTATCACAAGCGGCACTTCTTAAATGTCTGTTTTGAACCATCATTCTCATTATAAACACCACCTTGCCTAAAACACAAACTTTCATTCTGCTTCATGAAAGGCATTAAACTTGATTTAGCAGGTATCATTTTTTTCAAAACATTTACCATAGATTAACTCAGGTTGTGACCAAGCTGGGCTTAAAACCCTTGATTATCTCAGTACTATATTGGGATTTCCACAAGTATCTGTGGCAATCCCAACGTAGCATTGGCATATTGGGGTGAAATACCACCATATCACTATTCTGGGAAAAAGAATTCCTAACTTTTGTTGCATTCGGATTCTTAACATTTGAATCAAATCTAATGTTTTGACATTCGATTCCACTCGAATTCAAATGCAAAAAAAAAAAAAAAAAAAAATTGTGCACCTCTCTCGTTAACAGATGGTTACTGTAGGTTCTTCTGGACTCTATAGTCTCTCCAACAAAGCTACTGACTAAGCTGAGAGCTACGTATTGTATTTTCCAAGGGCAGTCCCATACAGATCATATTGTAAGAATATTTGGGGAACTTGTATTTCTTTTGATGTCTGTCCTCTCCTTTATCACTACCTTCAGGTGTTGAACAGAATAGAAACCAAACAAAAAAATTATGCTACCTGCCTCTCCAATTTGGAGGCAGTGCCTAGGTGCCTATTCTAGTAGCCATTGACACACCTGCCCTCCTTGAATTTGTCCAACCCTTTCTTAAAGCTATCCAGTCTGGTTGCTTTCACCACCAGGTATGAGTATCTTTGGAAGTGGGGGAAAATATATCTGTAACTAAAAACCATTGAAAGAGACCCCCTCCCCCAATTTGATGTCTGTCTATAAGATTTTTGCTCCTTTAACTCAGCATTTGCAGGCAGCTAAGTGGTGGACCTGGTGCTTCTCTCTCACACACAGGGAGAGTCCTGTGGATGATGAACCAGATGTTTTTTTTTTATTTTTTACTGTGCTTTTGGTATCCAATTAGTTATGTGCAGATGTGGAAACTGGTATAGCTAGTAGGCACAGAATGACAGCTTTTATATTTTGAGTCAAAATAGGCACTTTTAGAGTATTTTTGGTGGCAATAGAAGTACTTTGATATTTTGTCAAAATGTTGATGTTTTCTTTAAACCACAGCATTAGATTTGTTAAATACATTTTTGTTACTTCCTCAGCAAGCTTCAGTGTGAATCAAAAACCATATGTGTTCTATCAAGAAGTGGCACTAAATCTGCAGAACTGGGATGCAGACAAGAGGTGTGAATTTAAGGATTTTGAATCAGGCCCATCTGGTTTCACACCGGCGTCCCATTGCTGTAGCGAAGCAGACTAATTTCTTTTAATAGTTAACAATTCTGTTCTGAAGTCCTTAGAGAACAAAAATGCATTACCTGAAAATGGGGTGGGGGTTGAATGTAATCTGGTTGGTATTCAGGAGGCCATGTTTGTATTGGTGTAGTTTGAGGTGAAAAAAGCATGCAGACTCTTTAAGGGTGCCTCCAGATGGGGACGGAAGCAGTGAGGGGACTCTGCTGTTTCCGTTGCCTGCAGTATTCCACCCCCGTGCATTAAAAGATGCTGGTTTATCAATATCTTTGTAATGCATTTACCTTTGAATGCTCTGCTGCCACTGCTGATGACGGAGCTTCCCATCTGGTAAACAGGAAGCCACTCCTCAAGGACACCAAAGCTTCAGATTGCCTAGTTGGGCAGACTGGAAGCTGATACAGGGCCTGTAAGTGGGGCCTTTCAAGTATTGATTAAAAGTCTTATCTTCTGTGATGCAGAGCCTGTGAAATGGGCTCATTTTAAAAACATGGCAGCACTTTGCGTCCCTGTTTCAAAGTCTTACCAGAATTCTAGAAGCAGAGATAGTTAAGTGCCATACTTTTGTGCCTCATAATTGCTCTTTTAATTTTGCCTCTGGTGTTGATTCATGTTCCATTTTTAACAGTTGATTTATAACATACTGCTATGTACTATACTGGAAAACACCATTTGCTGATCTTTAACCTTTAGTTTTAATCCCTTTCTGGTCCTGCCTGCCTTGATCTGTAACACCTATAACACCTTTTGTTTTCTAAGAAAGAGTTGAAATGCCAAGAAAGAAAGTTGTTCACAGAGGGTTAAATAAGTGCAAAAGACTTCAACTTAAAATAAATCATTGTCTGAGAACATTGAGACTGCAGTTATTTGCTGTCTGGAATGAAGTTCATTCCTTACCCATCTCACATGGTCTGAATGCTCCACCAACCTAATTAGATGCTTGACCTTTGGATTCACACAGGCCTACAAAACCGAGTGCAAGTAGCTTATAAAAATAAAGAGAAAAGAAAAAAGCAAGTTAACATAGCAGGAGGAGACATTTTATGTCCAGGGGCCCCTAAGGATGTTCTAAATAGGTCCGAGAAGGGATTACGGTCAATGGGAGAATAAAGTTACCTTTAAAACCTAGTTGATTTGTCTCATTAGATGTTTGCTTTTGACTTTGCTGTCCATGTTATTCTTGCAGATTGTCCAGATATTCAAAATGAAAGGCAGTAGTTAAATGTTTGTGAGAATGCTTGTGACTGAACTTGCAGATCAGAGCCCTTTCTGAATGATGGAAGAGGGGTTCTTTTTGACCTTCACAGGCTGGTCTGTGGCTTTTGCAAATTGATTAGCTTGACAAAAGAGACCCCAAGTTGACTATTGAGCCTCCTGGTAAGTGCAGAAAGAGCCTGGGTTTCTGACTGTGTGAATCAGATTCCTGGGCATACCACCTTCCTTGTCTTCTGTTTGTCTTCTAGAGCTTTTGCCAGTTTACACATGTGGGATTGTAGTGTTAGTTCCCACTGATCTGCACCATTCTATCTTTAGAGAAGAGCTGCCAACACTGCCTAGAATATATCTTGCACTTCTGTTGTCCTTCTGATCTGGAGTACAGGAAACTCACCCAGGAACTGAATAACACTACAGTATTAAGGGTTTTTTTTTTTAATTTTATTTGATCAAACAAATAATAACAACCAATATAGCAGTTATTTTCATTTACAAATTTATTAAGTTTTAAGATAAGTTATTGTATAATAAAAAACTGTCCAAATGCATTCTGCTCACTCTTGAATTTATGTGAATAAATGTTTTTTTTAAATGACCCCTGCTGTCTTAAATATGTTTTTAAATGTAATTGTAAACTGTGAATTGTCATATAGTACGAAACCAATGCATCACTATCTGTGGATGTCCTGATGGTTTACAGAGGTCGGTAGGTTTACAGAGGCCGTATTTTGTTACTGAAAATTTCAAGGATTGCATTAAATGGGAGAAGCTGTAGACCACATCGGACAAAAACTGTGCTGTACAAAATGATGCTATATGAGAGGCAGCTATAATATATAACCAACCTCTATATGTAAACATTCCTGTTTTCCAACCTTACTGACTTCACAGTCATGAAAATCCTGAAGAGTGGAATGAAGCAGTTTCTCACACTCCGCAGCTTCCAAACACTTGCCGTATTTTTTTTCTTCTGCTTTCCTCTGACTCTTCTGGAAGTAATTCTTCTGATCATCAGAAGCTACCTATCAACTTCTGCATTTGTGTGTGTTCCTATAGCGCTTTTTGAAAGTTATGAGGAAAAGTATGCTTGCTGCTGTGCTTGTTCTAAAACTGGCATTTCTAGCAGCATATTGTCAGTGTCTATTGATCTTTTGGCTTCCTGGGACTGTCTGCAGAAAACACAAACGTGTTTATTTTCTAGAAGAACCATCTCCAGCATACCAACCTGTGCAAAAGAGTATCCCATTGTCCTGCTCCTTTATAAGCTGGAAGCAATAAATAAATGAAATAAATATAAATAAGGCTCATTTTGTCCAACATCCTGCCTCACACAGTGGCTCATTAATTGTTTCTGGGAATTCTCAAGCAGAAGAAAAAAAGCTCCTAACGTCCTGTAAATGGCTTCTAGAGACATCCTGTCTGTCTCTTCAAACTGGAGGGCAATACCTAGGCATCCACTCTTGTAGCCATTGATACACCTGTCTTCCATTAATTTATCTAATCCTTTCTTAAAGCTAATCAGGCTGTCACTGCCTCTTCTGGTAGTAGTACTCGAATGTATGGAGACTAGGGCTGTGCACAAATGCAGTTTTTGGGATTCGATTTGAATCAGCTACCTGAAAATTCAATTTGATTCGAATCTTTAAATTTCAAATTAACCAAATTTGATTCAAATTAAGCAAATACAAATATATTCATTTGAATTTTCAACTTGAATTTGCACTTACAAATCTTGACAATATTCATATGTGCCCATATGTATTGTTATGCATCCTGTATGCATCCATACACGTCCGTATGCATCCTGTAGTTATCCTGTGTGCAACCTGATTTCATCCCACACACATCTGTACAAGTTTGTACGGATGTGGGAAAGATGCATATCTGCAAGTACACATCGTGTAAGAACCCATACACATGTGGATGTCCGGATAATTCAAATGAATAGATCTGAAATTCAAAATTTGTTCAAATCTTTAAATTTGAATTTATGGACATTCAATTCAAATTTAAATGTCAAAATTTAGGCAGATTCAATCTAATTTCGAATACCTTTGAATATTCATGCACACCTCTAATAGAGACAAAGAATCCAAACACAACAAAAAGTCACAAACACAATTGACACAATATATAATAATGTTTCAGGGAATATAATGTGTAAAATATTTCAATATAAAAGTAACAAAAACTATTTTAAAATCACATATAAAACCTTTAAATAATTTAGTCCATGGGTGTTTCTGCACCGGCCACAGAAACCACATTAAGAACACAATAAGGACACATGTAAGACACATACAAAACTACCTTCTGCGCACTGGAGGACACATCAGGGACCCTTCCAGGCAGCCACTTCCACACAGTGGCGCACGAGATCCGGCCTTAATGAGGCCTCGCCGCTGAAAAAACTGTCCTCCGGGAAGACCTGGAAAATTAGGCCTTCAGTCTGTCCCCTTGCCTCGATCCATTTGGAAGCAGGACACTTCTGCACACGGAGAGGCGAGGGGATGGATGTGCCGGTGGCTGCCATCTTGGGAGGGTCCTCCGGAGCCCCTCCCCCGCACGCTGTGAGCCGTGGACCGGTGGAAACACATGGTGACTGGCAGTTGAATGCCACAGTCCTGTGGCTCTGTGGGTGGCTTCGATGGTGCGGGAGGCCGGCTGCCTTGGGGGATGGGTGCTGTGGCCTCCACACAGCACCCAAAAGGTCCAGCCTGCAGGATCCACCCTCCCCGCATGTGTGTGGATGTGTGAGGCCTCTTCAGATCTGTGCTTATTTTGGATGGATCCTCTGGAGGACAGATCGCCAGGAAACAGATTTTCTTCAATCTGTCTCTCAGCGGCCAGTGCAGAAGCACCCCATGTTTGTTTGTTTTTAAAGAGTTTATTTTATCAACAATACAAAGGTGAAAGAAAATTACAACATATTCAGCAATAACCAGATATACAACATAATAACAACAAACTTTCAATAATACAATAACAGAGCCACAGGAAGGTCTAACTAACATTACATTCTCCGCTTAACCTTTTAAAAGCATGCTAAAGCTCTAAACTTGGAAATAATGATAATAGTTTGGACTTCACAGGTACAATGGAATAAGGGGGTTGGTTTAAAAGAACAGTCTGTGATAAAATAATCAAAGGTGACCATTTCCCCCCAAATTCTGCTTGATGTTCCATAGCCTGTAGATTAAATTGTTGTGCTGTTATTAGTTCATTTATTATTAACCTCCATGTTCTCCTGGTGTACAGCTGTGCATATGTAGTCCACCAGCTGTAGAAGTTATCATTTAGTTGCCTTCGATCAGCTATCTGTTCTCGGTGTTTGGGACCAAAGTTATTCAAGCTGTTTTACTGGACTTGTCCTCGCTTTTGCCAGATGCTTGCAGATCGTCCCCAAGGTGGATAGCTGTGGAACACCAAAAAGTGCTCCACAGCTATATTAGCTGCACCTGGAAGAAACTAGTACAGCCCAGCATGCACCATTGGCACCAAAGGGTGCGTGGGGCAGAGTGGTGCAGTTGCAGTTGAGCACCACCATATCACAACTTAGAGAAGTGCCAGGTAAGTTAGGGATAGATCAGGTGTTTTGAACTGCAGATGTCTGATCCATCCCACATCTTCACTTACCTAGGATGATGTCCCAGGGAATGAAGGTGTGAAAAGACCCTGTAAGAAAACTGCATCAAGGTGCTCTTGAAGAGTTAATCGGGAGTTGGACATGACTCAGTGGTAATAATCAAGAACAGCAACAAACTTCCTAAATACTGGGCTCTTGTTGGAGTGTGTTACAGCTAATCTAAACTATGACTAGAAATGTGCTTCAGCTAAGCTAGCACTCCTGTGCTGAGAATGTGTTATAGGTAATTTAGGCTGTGGCTAGGTGCTTAGGAACTTTGGCTTCAAGTGGCATTTATAAGACAAAATGCTTTCCAGAATTCCAATTGTTTCACTCTCTCTATTAGTTTCTTATCAAAGCTTGCTCCTTTTCTTCTTTTACCTTTACCATCCTGCAGTTCAAAATGAACCATTCTAATTAATTAGTCAATGCTGGCTACAAGGGTGGAAATAACTCCTCTGTATAGCACAGATGCCGAGGAATAGCTAAAGGAAATGTGGCCTTCAAATACCAGGGAAAGTACACTTTGCATGATTGGCTTCAAAAAGGGATTTCATATGGCCGAAACAGCTTGATAGCGTGGTTTATCGTTTGCTTGGAAGAGGGTCTCCCGGAAAACATTCTGCAAGCACTGGTCTTGCTTTGCAAAGATGCAGTCTGGTTATGGATTTATTTTCAGGACTAAAGCAGAATAAACAGAATTGTTCACTTCCTGAGTGCTCCTTATAGGGCCTGTTCCCAAGGAATAAAAAGTCTGCCAAGACTCTCCTTTTGCCT
>MTQE01001141.1:29148151-29166865 GCA_014337955.1 Aspidoscelis marmoratus | reverse complement strand
AGGAGGTCCCCTCCAACTCTACCATTCTATGATTCTATGATTCTACCCACTTTTAGGCCCTTCTTGCATGCGGTAGCTGTGGAGCCGGATCAGTACATCCAGATGTACCAGATCTACTGATCTGGTTCAAGCCTTCCTGAGGCCGTAAAGCCCTCTTCTATTTAGACACTACAGAGGCCTGGAAATGGTTGTAACAAAGAAAATGTCATGCATTGTAGCACTGCAGAACTTGGCCTTGCTCCCAGAGTTAATAACATAAGAGCAGCCCTGCTGCATCAGGCCACAGGCCATCTGATCCAACATCCTGTCTGACACAGTGGCCTACCAATTGCTTATGGCCATTCTCAAGCCTAAAATGGAGGGGAAATTCCTACCTTGTTTCTCATAACGTTCACCTAGAATAGGGTCGTACACAGAGCCATTTCCCATATTCTATTTGAGTTGAATAGAACATGAAAAAATTAGGCTGTGGCCGAATTCCCCCCCCCCCCCGAGATGTGGAGGTGTTTGTATCCAGAATGAATAAACCCACTCCCCACCCCCACCCCCATTCCCACCCCTCCCCACTTACCTGAACACTGTGCCACTGCCACTGCTGCCATTTCCATGCCACTGCCTTCTCTGTGCTGCTGCCTTGTCCCCACCCCCCCTTCTTTTGGGGTTCCACAGGCGGGTGGGAGCACTCCCGTGGTGGCCCAGGCCTCTTCCAGGGCCCTCTGGAACCACAAAAGGCTTTCCAGGAGCTTAATACAGAACACCTGTTTGCAGTTCTGGAGAGCCCAGAAAGAGGCCTGGTGTACCACCAAAGCAAGTAAGGGGCCTCTGGGGAGGCCATGGGGGAGGGTGGCCAGGGGAGGGTGGACCCGGGGCATCCAGTATCTGTAGAAGCTTGTACTGAAGCTTCTATGGATACTGGATTATTCGATTCGTGGACAGATCCGTCCATGAATCTCGGAATTCGTCTGAATTCCGAATGCATGGATTATTCATGCACATCCCTAACCTAGAGGCATAGCAACCTATCCATAGCAATAAGACCTCACAATTTGTTGGACACTTGAGGAATTATTTCTCTGTCTCTGATTCATCTGCCCCTAACATCCATTTCCATTGACTACAGGGCCCTCTGTAGCTCTCTTCATTATTTACCCCAAGCAGAATTCTCACCCTGAGAACTTTATTTCCTGTCTATGAAATGGATGGATAAATGGAAGCCTGGGAGTGGGGTAAGTTTTTAAAAAAGTATGTGTCCCTAGGGTCTCAAAAATTGCCCCGGTCATCCAAAAATGTGTGCAAATGTACCCTAAGCTTTTCACTCTCCTTTTAGTACATCTTCTTGGGTCCTTTTCTTCATTCAAGGTTGCAAAGCATGTGTGCAGAAACATGTAATCAATGACTATGAGAATAATTTTTGTGCCTTTACTCTGCAGGAGCAGAACCACTGCATTATCACACAGGTTTTCTATCACAGTGTTTTTCACAGTCTTTATAATCCCTTTTCTCTTGGTCTCTTTCTCTCTCTAGCCAATTGCCTAGCATTTGGGTTGACTGCTAAAAATGTATAGGATTCATCTCCAGTAAGTGATAAGGACCACCACAAACCAGACTGTGTGAGGAGACTCTTAATGCTGCCTGGCATGCAGAGAGGAATTAAGCTGTCCTTATTGGTATTCCTGCTCTGATATTCTTTTTCTTGTGTGCACAGGGAGACCTTGATGGTGAGCATCAATCCTCTTTGGGAAAGGTGTGTCTTCTTTGTTCACTGTAAAAGTCAGCAGCTGTGAATTCTGATGCCTGCACTGCTAATTTTGTTTGTTTCGCAAACTCTTTTTTTCTAATGCAGAAGCATGAAAGTGATCGAATGCTGGATGTTGCTTTTGAAAATCTTCAATGGGAGACTGTTCTTTTCTGCCTTGACTGATGATGTGCTCAGCTCTGATTGCTGGCTGCTTCTGAGTCACCCTGGCTTGCTGTTGCCATATGCTCCTCTTGAGCAGTGGATTATGGCATATTGCCTTATTTCCGGAGAAAACATCTAAAGTGCTGAATTAAAAATACACTAATACCTCCTCTAACGGTCCAGCAAATCATTGCTTTGTAGGAAAATGGGTTTCAATGGAAATCCTCCATTGAGCTACCTTGTGGCAGATTAGTCCTGTCCAAAATAACATTGACTTGAATGCAGAAGGATTCCTAATGCAAATCAGTGGAGGAAAGGAACCTACATTCAGGGAGGGGTAGCAATGCCAGAACGTACAAATTTCCAGAATCAGAGAGAGAAACACTCTGATACCCCTCTGTAATTGCATTCGCACATATGAAAAAAAAAATGAAGGTGAGGCTTGAAGGTGGTTGCTTAGAGGGTGTAGCATGAGGACACAATTGTTCTGTTCCACCTCAAATCCACAACGAAGACCAGAAAATGCGTCCACGTGCTAGTGTCTCCTGATCAGAGACACTAATAAGTGGAAACTACCAGCCCTAAATCGCTTTCAAGCCATTTTCTTTTACAATATGCAGATGCAGCCTTTGTCCTGGATTTAGGATTGCTTTTGCCAGTCTCTGAAAGGGTTTATGTGTGCTTCTGGAGAGGCTAGTTTGTGCTTTGTTTTGTAGAGTTCCTTATAAGGTCCCTTCAGGACCACTAAATGCAAAGTGTCCATAAGCTTTTGAGATGTGCAGAAATGCACACATGTATTTTGTTTTGATGGCTCACAAATCTGTCTGCTTTTAACTGAGCAGAAACTATTTTGAGAGTTACATTGTGTGCATGAGGACCAAACATTCTATGTAAAAAAAAAAAAAATGTCTTGAAGGTCTTTTGTTCCTGTCCTTATAAGGCATCAGATACCATTATAAACTTGATCTCATGGGGCTAACTTTGCTCCTTCTCCCCCCTTGCTCCTTCCAAAAGGATTATGAACATTCTTACCAGGGCTCAATCTCATGTAGACACAAGGTCCCGAGGATAGCTCATGAAAAGCAGCTGAAAGCTGAAATTGTTATTGCTTTAACCTGGCCCTCGTTTCTGTAATATATGTCTCTCTTTTTGAGTCTTGAAAGAACAAATGAATTAAGGATTAGCCTACAGATAATTGGTTGTATGTAATGAATTACCTTCTGATATTCAGTGTAGCTAGGGTTTTCTTCTCGCCATCTTGAACTGAAAGAAGAAAATACAGGTCATAAAAAAGTTCACTAAACTTCTACATAAGTGCTTCCTTCCTTCCTTCCTTCCTTCCTTCCTTCCTTCCTTCCTTCCTTCCTTCCTTCCTTCCTTCCTTCCTTCCTTCCTTCCTTCCTTCCTTCCTTTTGGTAGCTAGATGTTTTTCTAAAAGTGATGGGAAAAATAATATGTTAAATGTACAAGA
The DNA here is from genome assembly GCA_014337955.1 of Aspidoscelis marmoratus. Taxonomy (NCBI): domain Eukaryota; kingdom Metazoa; phylum Chordata; class Lepidosauria; order Squamata; family Teiidae; genus Aspidoscelis; species Aspidoscelis marmoratus. The sequence continues at coordinate 29,163,494 of MTQE01001141.1, read as the reverse complement.
TGTCAGGGTTGAAGTTGTAATTCATCACAGCTCAATAATAATCTTTTAATACCTTACCAATTTGTGTTTTGAGGAGTTAGGCATCCACCCTTTGTAGACCTATGGCTCATAGGGGAAATCTGAAATTCTGTTGTATACTGTGTTCAGAAAATGGACTGAAAATGGAAGATTTTTTGAGGGAAGGGAAGATGGATGTTCAGTGAGAGAAGAAAGGGGATATTGTTTATCTCTGTGCAAAAGCCATAGAGGCTGTGGTCATACTTAAGGTTTAATCCAACTTTAGTTCACTTTCAGAGTGAGAGAATACATCAGCAGAGTGATGAGCTGTTTTTTCCAGTGTTAAGTAACTCAAAAAATTCACCTTTGCGATAAATAATGAGGAAATAAAATTACCAGTCACTTTGATGATGTGTTCTCTTGCTCTGAATGTAGAGAAAAGAAGATGAATCCCAGAGCTGGGCATTTTGTTTCAGTCAATTCATGTCCATGTGCAGGAACTAGAAGAGAAAACCTGAAGGGTTTTTGCATACCCCTGAACACCATGTTAGAGAATCCAGATCTAGGACATGCTGTTCCCTTAATGGATTGTCTGTATCAATGAAGGTTAGTTGGATAAGGGCTGCTGCAGTTGTTACCAATATTTTCAGCGCAGTTCTCTATGAATTTGGTTTGGTTATTGTTATGGTACTGGCAACAGAGAAATTCTCTAGGTTCATTTAATTGAATTTTTCATTTGTTGATAGTAGGTTTGTTTGTTTTTTTAATGTCTTTCTCTGTGAGTCTAATAAATCTTACACCAGGAGAAGTTTAAGATCCTGTACATTTTTGCTGAAGGAGACTAAGTTATCTACTCTTGTGCAAATTCTTCTGCTACAATTTCTGAATTTTAGTTAAGCTTTTGCATTTGGATTTTTTTTAAAGTGGATTTTTAACTATCCAAAAGTGATTGCAATAGGTACCAGAAAAAAGTATGTCTGAGGGAAAATGCATGGAATTAGTATTTAGACACAGTCAGTTAGAGATGCTAAAGGATTTCTTGCATAATCTGTTAGTTTTTGTCTTTGCTTCCTTTGGAACTGACATTCTTATCTATTTTCTTTCCAGGACGTTATTTGTCTAGTGGGACCCCATTTTCATGACAATAGGAGATGGCAGGCACTGTGCATTGCTGACTGGAGGGATCTTGCTGAGAGACTCCAGCCTCATTGAACCCCACTTCCATCTAAACCAGCAGAGCAGAGAAATTGCCTGTTACCTTGGGTCGATTTTTCATGCACTCTTAAATTGCTTTGTATTGACACACTGTCAGAAATGGATTGCCACATTAACCTGTGCTCAGCCTGGCCCGGGTTCTTGAGCATGTGCAATTGGACTAACGTTCTCCCTGGTTTGGACCAGAAAGATGGTGGCTTTTTACATTTCTATTCCATTCTCTTTCCTGTCTGGTTTTGCCTACTTTGTTTCCTCCAAAACATCATTACTTATCTGCACAAGATGTCCATCTCTTTCTAGTTTAAAGAAGATGGTTTAGCACAGTGATATTTGAAAGGATCAGGTAGCACTTAGTGATAAAAAACAACAACCCAAGAGTTATTTTCTCAAGATTTCTGCAGGGTGCTATATTAACTCTGTCCTGAAAAATAATTTCCACTCAAGTAGTCAACAATGAGCTAAGTGATTTCAAAAGATTTGAAATTATATTTTGTAAAGTGGGCCATAAATATGAATATAGCTATAACTGTTAATTGGGAAGATCAGAAGTCACTGGATGTATCTTGCCTCTTTCTTATCTACTATCGATTTTCTCTCTGTCTCTCTTTTTTACTGTATATTGGGATATTCCTAATAAACTTTTTTTAAAAAATGGGGTAAGTGTAGACCCTGTCTGATGCAGTCATCCTTTGTGGGGCTGATCAAATACAAGCAAAAATACGCTATTAAAACTTTGTTATACAGTTTTAATAGCATATTTGTGTTTGTATTTGATCAGTTAAATGCAACTTGTCTCATTTAATTTGATCCCAGGAACTTGCAATGATGAATGTTGGCTTCTGTGGGATCTAGATGCGTAGATTGGGTCTCTACAATACCATTATCTCCATTGCAGACTAGGCCTGGTCATGCTGCAGAGATGTTGAGTCCCCTATATTGCTTACAGCTAAGGAAATCTGAACCGTGTAAGTGGGACAGAAGAGCACTCATGTCTCATAAGAAATTGCTAAGCTCATAAACAGGAAACAATGAAAAAGGTTGCCAATAGTTGTGTGGGTGTTCTGGGATGTTTTTCTACTAGCACTAAGTACCCATTAAGGACCCATTAAAGACCCATTTGGCTCAGAGCAGGAAGACCCCATTTCCACTACAGACCCCATTAGAGCCACATTTGTTTTCCCCACAACTAGGGAAATCCAGATCTTATGGGTCCTTCAGGACCTATAATCCAGATTTCCTGTAGACCCCATTAAAGGGGTCTACAATGGGGTCTTCAGGCATCAAATCTGGATTATACAGAGCCTGTTTCCACCACAATTGGGCAGTGGGGTCTAGGGGGGCTCGGGGGGGGGCACCCATGGGGTGGTGGCCCAAAACTCAAAACTTTGAAGCCTGTGCACATTCTCCGAAGTCCCTCCAAAGCCGGCTCCGAAGTCTCTCTGAAGTTGCCTTCAAAGATTAGCACAGGCTCTGAAGAGGACCCATGCGAGAGCAATGCCTTTGTCAAAGGCTCTGGAGAATCTTGAAAGTTTGTGGCAGATCACTCCGGAGATTCTCCAGAGCTGCTCCGGAGGATCTTCAATGAATCTCTGGAGTGTCTATGGAGATTGCACCCCCTGTCCCCGAAAACACCTGGGGTGACAGGCAGGCCCCATGTGGGTAGATCCGGATTTGCCACATGGGTGCTCTGGCGTTTCCACTGTGGGCAAGCTAGCACCCATTGTTATTGGGTGCTATAGCACCCATGGAAATGCATTGGGTACTTTCCTTAATCTGGAGCTACTAGATCTGGATTAAGGGAAGTGCCCATTCCTTAGATCCGGATCATCTTAGATCTGGATTAAGGGAGGTCAGTGGGAAAACACCCAAAGTGATTCAGCAACCGACTTCACTTTCAGAATTCTGGTTGCCTCCAGACAGGTGTAAAACCCAGTAATATCCCAGAGCTATGTTGGGACTGACAGATGTCTCGTTGGCAATCCCAGCATAGCCCCGAGATATTGACACGATATTCCATGGTATAGCTATAGCAGAAAAAAGGACTCTCCATACACTTTCCCACACTATAGTAATATTAACCTACCTGCCTGGATGCTGATCCCAGGAGATGGCCACTGCATGCGTGCGGGGTCCCAAAATGGCAGCTGTGCATATGAGGGGATGGTGATTGCACACTTCCAGGTATTTCAGACTTCAAAATACTCTTGTTCAGCATTTGACAGCTTCCCAAGGACCTCTCTGGCAGATCTTAACAGATCTCAACTTGTAAGCAGGTCTATATGGGAGGAGGAATTAATCGGAGCCCCCAGTCAGTGTTAATGCCATGAACTAGGCTGAGTAGCAAATGGATAACCACTGCAGTTCTTTAAAGACTGTGGCCATAGTCACACTTTCACTTTTGACTTTCTGATCTGACTGCTCACATAATTGCATTTCTATCCATTTTATTTTTGGACTTTCCACCCTCCGTTTGGACTTTCTTGAATGGGAAGTCCATGAATAAAATGCAGAGAAATGAACAGGTGTGAACAGTCAGACCTGAAGATGGAGTGAAGATTTAAAGTGAAGGTGTGACCACAGCCTGTATAGTATGTATCAGTAGTAGTCATTAGTGGCTTTAAGCCAGTTTGGTGTTGTGGTTAGAGAGTTGAACTCTTATCTGGTGTTTCCCAGTTTGATTCTACAGTCCTCCATGAAGCCAGCTGGATGACCTTGGGCTAGTCACAGCTCTCTTTCTGAGCTCCCATAGCCCCCCCCCACCTCACAGGGTGTCTGTTGTGGAGAGAAGAACATAAAGCTTTGTCAGCCACTTTGAGTCCTCTTAGGGGTGAGAAAAACAGGGTATAAAAACTGAGTCATTGTCTTCTTCCTGCAACCTAATCCTCAAATGTTTACTTACAAGTCAGTCCCATGAAGTCCAAGAAGGCTTCCATATGAGTACATGGAACTATAGTCTTTGTGAGTTCATAGCTTTGCTGTTTGCTACGCTAGACCTAGTTCCTAAAAACATGTTCAAATGAGTTCTGAACTGTGCAACTGGACTGCCAGTATAAATTTATTTGAGCAAAAAAGCTGATGGAGTTGTCTGTTTCTTGCATGCTTAACTCATTTTTTTTTTGCCGAATACATATAATTTTGAAACACTATCATGTTGATCCTCTCAGCCTTCTTTATTTAGTCTAACACGATACCTTTTCAAAGATTAGGGAATGTTCCCTGACATCTAATAGTGTGCTTCTCACATAAACAAGGAAAATTGTCACAGCAGTAGCTATAATAAAAATAAAAATGAATTTCACTGTAATGAGATTTTGGTCTCTTGATAAAGTTGTTTTTTTTTTTTTGACAAATGGCATTAATTATTCCTCTTGCACTTCTTTTTCCTTTATTTACATTTTGTCTAGTACATTTGTATTCCGTCTTCACTCCAAAAGACTCACTGTGAGACTGCGTCCCCGTGCTGGTCGTCTGGCACACTTTGGGCACTGGTTGGGCATGCATGGGCCGGGCATGGGACCAGGAACACACTTTGAGCGTCCCCATGAGATTCCCGGGAATGCGGGACAGGTACAGGTTGGGTGTAGATGGGAGAACTGTGCTGAACCCTGGTACAGTGGAGCAGTGCCCCCTCCTCTCCTCATTGCCAGCCGGATTGAGGTCAGCTCACCCCTGTGCAACATTCCCTCCTCCCTTAGCAGCACTGACAATCAGGACTGGGGTGGGAGGCATGGAACAAGTAAAAATAAAGCTTCATTCATAAAAATAACTTTATATAAATAAAAATAAACACCGAAAGCCGCTACAAGGTTTAGCGGCAGTAGGCACTTGAGCAGTTTTGCGCATCTCCGCTCCACCGGGGACCGCGAGAGTCACCATAATCTGAAAATCAAGCCTTTATTTATGATGGCCTTGCAGATCGGGGAAACGGGCACTGCAAATGGAACAGAAATCAAGCCATTATGCAGCCTGCCTTGGCATTCTTGAAATGAGGTTGGAATTACCTCTGTGGAAATGGCAGAAAATTTAAAAACCAAGCTGTTCTCCAGCCTGCCTTTGCGATCGGCATTTAAAAAAGTCAGCGGCCACAATCTTCGATGGAGAGGGCAGGGACAGCAAGCACACCCCACCTCCCAATGACGTGAGCGCAAATCTTCTCCCTGTTAGCCCACTAGTGTCCCCATGTGCGTTCTCGGCTGAGTAATGCGTACCAGTCCCCCAAAGGGTGCTGAGACTTCTTTTTTCAGGTATCAAATTTAGCACCCTTCTGGCATGGTTGGGGTGGTGGTGGTTTGGCATGCTTTTCGCGGACCAAATCCAAAACCCATGGGGATAGAGCTTGCCGATCCCGTGCTCGGAACCGTACCAAAGAGCCATGGGGATATGGCCTGATATTCTTGGGAGGGCCCTGGGTGGTTGTATGTCTAAATACTGTGAGCCTCATATATACTTAGGGTGGAACTATGCTTCTGTTGTTCTTTACCGCTAAGTTGTGGCTGACTCCTGGCCAAATGCACGAGCAGCTCCATGTTCACCTCTGTGCAGTTTTCTTAGCAGAGATACAGAAGTGGGCTGCCCTTCCCCCTTCCATGAATAGGCTGGGAACTGAACCAGTAGTGCTCTTCTTTATTTGTGATTTGCATTACCACCGCACTACAGCTTCTCCTGTGGAACGATATAAAAAAAGTTAAATATATTTGCAATGACATATGTGACAATAATGAGATGTTGTTCCCATGAATTCAGCCGGCTTCAGTCAAGGAGTAGAGTTATGACTGTTATCTGTACATGCCCCCCTCTCATCAGCTGTGCAGTAATTCCTTTTCATATTTCCTGAAACATGCAAAGATGGAAACTTTAAAATGCAGGTAAGGCAAAGGACCTGCCTCTTCCTCGTCAGACCCTGCTCAAGTGCTGTGTTCATACCTAAGGTTTGATCCGGCTTCAGTCCACATTCAGAGTGAGGGGGTACATCAGCAAAGCAACTAGCTAGTTTCTTTCCACTAGGGATGTGCACAAATATTTCTTTTGTGTTCAATTCATATTGAATCAAATGCACAAAAAATTATAATATTCGTTCGAATAAAAGATCCCCTTTGGATATGGTAGTATTTGAATTTGATACAAATGTTTGATACGAATCCTATTAGAATCCCTGCTAAAAATCCCCTATATATCCACTACGTATCTGCTCTGAATGAGTCAAATCCGCTGTCAATCCACTTTAAATCTGCTTTGAATCCTCTCTCAGTCTGCTGCAGATATGACTGGGCAGCCACTTTCCTGCCTCCCCAGATTCACAAATGTAATGAAGCTTTATACGAATGTATTGAAACATTTGATTTGAATTTGAATGTCAATCTTCAAATGTCTCTACATTTGATTCGAATAGGAATGTCCAAATTTGTACAAATTTGTACAAATTTTGAATGTGACAAATATTTGTGCACATCCCTACATTCCACATTATCCAAATCAAAGGTGAATTTTCTGACTTAGATAATGCTGAAACAAACAAACAAAAAAAGTCACTTTGCCAATGCATTCTCTCACTCTGAAAGTGGGCTGGAGATGGATTAAAATTTAGGTGTGAATGCAGCCAATGTGAGGTGATCAGAAAGGAAACCTGAAATGGAGCCATTCAAGGCTGAGAAACATTGCTCCCCTGCTTTCCTCTTCCCTGTCTTCTGTTTGGTGAGGCAAATGGAAGCGCATTAAAGGTTAGGGACTAATATTTAAGAGCAGACTGCATATGCATTTAACAACAATGGGCAATGGAGGCTTAAACCAAGCATTCTGCTTCTCATGCGGCTAACTGAAATGCTTTTGGGGCATCCACAAGTAATTACTTCTGTAGTCATTTCCCAGCGAGTGGTATTGGGAGAAATGATATTTCAGAATGTGGAGTCTGAACAGATTCAAATGGAGAGCCATGTTTACTGTACTCCTTCTTTCCTTCCTTCCTTCCTTCCTTCCTTCCTTCCTTCCTTCCTTCCTTCCTTCCTTCCTTCCTTCCTTCCTTCCTTCCTTCCTTCCTTCCTTCCTTCCTAAAATTCAAATTGAGTTCTTTTGGTGTCCACTTTCTTCCATAGCTTCTTTGGTGTCTGAATATTACAGAGCTTTAGAAAATTATTCTTAAAGTCAAAAGGTGATTGCTTCATGGAATATTTGAAGTGTGTATAATTTGTCTTCTCTAATTTCCTTGTTCAGATGCTTCAGTGTGTAACTATGGTTCTCTTTTTCACCTCTCTTCACAAATCCATCATAATTCTCAGATGTGATGTGTTGTGACTGGGCTTGATTGACAGGGCTTCATGCCTGCCGTGCTGTTTCGCTCTGCAGCCAAAGATCTGCATTTCAGAGGAATGCTAGATTGCAAACTGCCGTGTGGGAGTTTCTTAGAGAGAAAACGGGAGAATCAAAACAGTGTCAAACTACTTCTCATTGCCAAAAGCTGTGGAAATGTCACCTGGTGTTACTTCACAGTGGAGGGTGGCATCACAGAAAAGTTCTGGAGAAGGTTGGAATGGGTGTGTGCCATCACTGACTACCTCATAAGAAATCCCACCTGCTATTAGGCTGCTTTCCAGTACACAGGGTATCTTTAGATTATTTCCTGAGAACAAGTGGAAAAGTCCTTAAGTGTCTAGTGCTTTTATGTACCTTGCTATTAACAGTTTGCCTTGATGAACGTGACAGCGAATGGGAAGTTTGGATTTTATTGTGTCACAATACTTCAGCAGACATTCAGTTCAGCTTTGAGATATCTCCATTCCTCCTCTGATTCTCACTTTGTCCTTTCCTTTTCGTGAGCCACCTTCTTCTGTTTCAGTGTCATCCCATTCTCTACGGGCCTCCTAATATCTTTCTCCCAATCCTCAGTCCTCTGGAAAGCTTGCTAAAGAACCTATTTTTTGGAATTCTTTTTGAGGGGCTGTTCAGTTGTCACAGTGGGCTGATGGAATAAAGAAACAGCTGCTGTCCTTTTCACCCATCTGCTTCTCCTGGAGCTACTGCCTGTAGATGTCAGACTGACCTACTTTCTTGGGTCTCTTATTCTGCTTCTTTGGAGACTGTAGGCTGGAGAAACTATGGATGATAAATGTGACTAGAAGGAAAATGTTTTGAACAAAAGCATACATTTTTGCACCCAAGAGATTAATTAGGTGGCAGTGAGTACAGAGGAGAGGAAAGACAGCACAGTTTCATACAGTGCATTAATATATAGAACTCCTTTCCACAAAATGATACAAATTTCCTTGGAAATGCAATACCTTAACTTCAGTCTTCAAGATTTTGCTTTGCCAGGATGTGTCTCTTCTATCTCTAATGTGCTAACACTTCTGTCACTAGGGTTTTTTTCCGTAATGAGCTCCAGCAAGACTACTCAATTTTTGGCCCTCCAAATGTTCCTGAACAACTCCCAGCATTCCATAGCATATTAGGAGGGCCATAGATTGAGCAGCCCTGAGCTTCAGTGTACAGAAATTATTCAGAGCTGAAACATGAGGGAAGGCATCACATCCTCCACAACAGGCAAGAGACAATGTATACCCCAGCCACTGTAGGCATTGTGTGTGTTTTGACCATCTTAGGAGAAAGGGATGTCAGTTGCTGATGGAGACCACAGCTGAGCAGGACTGGATCATTGTCTCAGCTGCTTTGGCTGAAATAATGAAACAGATACGGTACGAACTACAGATGGGGTGGTTCTCTTTGCTCACTGGACAGGCACGTCTGCATTGCAATTACCCCTGGCCCAGTGTGGGATAACCCTTCCCTGGAGCAGTTCAGCTGTGGACCTCTAAAAGGCAGTCCACATGATTATTAGGATTGCCTGGATTGCTCCTGGATGTCACCTCCACACCTTCTTCTGAGCATTGTGCAATGAGTCAGTGTTAGCTGCAGACCGTGGTTGTGCAGTTGTGAGCAGTAGGGATGTGCATGAAAGTACTTCCATTAGAAAGTTTAAGGTGGTTAGAGGCCAAGACTGCTTCTGACCTCCTCACATTCCTAGCTATTTTCAACTATACCTAGTAGTAGTAGTCACCTCACCATCCTGCCCACACACCCCATGTCCACCCTCTGTTACCTTCACTTAGGAGAGTGAGTGAATGAGGGAGGGAAGAAGCAGAGCAAGGAGGTAGGGAGGGACAATAATTTTTGGAAGAGAAGTGGATGGACTGAAGGCAGGAAGGGGGAGGGACAACTAGCCTTCGGAGCAGCACAGCACAAGAAGAGAAGCCATTGGAGTGGAGGGAGGGAGGGAGGAGGGAGGACGAGAGCCTTGAGGGAGTGATGGAGGGGTGTGGCAGAGGAACCTGCCTTGTTGCAGCAGCAGAGGGATGTGGCAAAGGGGTTCATACCCCACTCCTCCCCCCCGTGCCCCTCTGGCACACCATGGCAATATCTATTTATGCATCAGATGTCCCCTTGGTGATGTGGCAAGCTACAGCCTGAGAATTCACACTACAAGTGCCACTGGGCAGATATGGGGTTAGTTATAGTGCTCATCATGTGAATGGCTGCTGCCTTACTGGAATCTGGATCAAATAGGATTCAAAGGGCCCTATCCATCCACAAATTGGATAATCCAGTATCTGTAGAGGCTTTGGTCAAAGCTCCTAAGGATACTGGATGCCCTGGGGCATTCCTACCCCGGCCACACCCCGGCCACCCTCCCCCCAACCTTCCCCCCCATGGCCACCCCATGGCCCCTTTACCTGCTCCAGTTGTAGCACAGGCCTTTTCCAGGGTCGTCTGGAACCACGAAAGGAGTCCTAGGGCTAAATACATGAGGCCCATGCCGGAGTGTGTGCTCCTGCCTCCCCCGGATCCACTTACCTGGGGGAGTGCTCTGGTGGCAGCGTGGGCATTTCCAGGACCCTGTGGAACCACAAAAGGGTTCCGAGAGCTAAATACAGGCCTTCTGGTAGGCCCGGGGCCCACTTAGGGATGAGGTCCACTTGCTTATGTGCTCTGGTGGTGGTGCAGGCCTTTTTCAGGGCCCTCTGGAACCACGAGCAGGCTCCTAGGTTTTACCGGAAGGCCTGTATTTACCTCCTGGGATGTTGACAACGAGGAGGTAAGTGGAAAGGGGATGGGAAAGGAGGGGAGTGGGAGGGAGTGGGAAAGGAGGGGTGGGGGGATTTGTTCCGGGCACAAATATTCATCCGTGGGGGCATTTGGCCAGAGCTGAATTATTCTACATTCTATTCCACTCGAATAGAATGTGGAAAAATGGCTCTATGCACACTCCTATACCAGATCCTGTCCTGATTTGGTATTGTTATAACACACCAAGCCAGCAAGTACAGGCATACCCAAGGATTCACTATCATTAGCATTGGAATGAACAAATCAGTTTTGAGACCTACATAGAGCAGGCTTTTTTTTTCTTTTAACATAGACTTTTTGACCCATACATATAAAGATCAATAATAATTGTAACAAGAGGAAGGGATGAAAGGAGAAGAATGGTAAATTTGTGACTTTCTGCCACCTTCCCTTATGACAGTATAGGCCTGTTTCTGGCTGTGGGTATAAATAAGACAGCTGGGCATGAAAGAAAGGGCACTTTATTAAACAGCTGACAAGAGGTATTTCTGTTCATGCCGACTTACACAGGAGCCTGGGCTGTTTCTGCAAACATTACTCAAAGTGCCATAATGGCTCTGTGGGTTCTGGCAGCTGTCATTCTTGGAATATGCAGCAGTGCCAGAAATGGGGACTGACCAGAGTGTGCGGACAGCAAAACCATTGTCTCTGTCTGTCTGTCTGTCTGTCTTAGGGATGTGCACAAAATATTTTGCATTTGATTCATATCAAATTGAATGTAAGAAAATTCATATTCGTTCAAATAGATCCCCTTTGAATGTGGTCAAATTCTATGTGTTACGAATGTATTTGCATGAATTTGCACAAATATAAGATACGAATGCATACATATCCAATACACGTCCTGTAACATATCTGTTCTGCAAGTGTCAAATCCACCCTGAATCCACTTTGAATTCTCTGTGACCCAGAAAGGAACTGAAGGTACTTCACTATCACAATGCTTCATTAATGGTTTTGTTTTTGATCTGCATTCCTCATAGGTATTTTTTGCCTCCACATTTTAATTATTTTTCTGACACATAAACAAAAATGTTGATATTTCTGTGGCTCTGATAAAGTTCATTTTGAACTTTCTGCTCGCTCCAAAAGCCAAGCATATCCAAAATTTTTGCATGTTTCCATGTTGTTCCATGTCCATAGGCACCCGAGAAAGCAGAATCAGCCATCATGCTGGCAATGAATTGTGTGAATGTATTGTCGAGTAATGGGAGACGAGTTTACACCATGTGAATGGCCAACCACTCAGTATATTGAAGTGGCCTGTCAAATTTCTGGGAGGCATTCCTGCTCATTGATGTACACACCCCAGGAGAATCACAGGTTTTAAGCTGTAGCTGGAGGCACCATGAATTTTGGAAAAAATATTTTGTGGTCAGATTTGTAGGCATGATCTGAGTGCTTAAATATCCACAGCTACTTCCAGCAGGATCAGAACTATCTTGCCTGAGAGAGTAAAGAATACAAACCGGTGAGCTGCTTTCATCTTCCAGGATTGGCCCCTCCCTTCCCAAATGCCACCAGAGAAGTCTTCAGAACCACCTTATATCAACTACATTCTGGTGTTTTGTCCTATATAGCATTGATTCCTAACCTGGGATAGGCATGCCCCCAGGGTATGAGCAGGACATTTAGGGGAATGTAAAACATAATGGAATAGTGATGGAAAAGGGCACTTACAATATATAAATTCAAAATAACAGCTACTTTTATGAAGGGTACAATTTACATAACGGAGTTACCAAGGGGTGCACATAGTTGGGTATGCTTTACATGTTGTATGCATAAAGTTTACGTGTTTAACAAATTGTAAATCTATCCTTAGATTCTAGGGTATAAAGGGAAAAATGAAGTAAGTAAATAAATAAATATCAGAGGTAGCGTGTATTCAATGATTTTTCCTCTTTCACAAAATTGTTCCTTTTGTTATATTTGTGATTCTTACTTTGGGACCTCAGGTGTTGCCTGCAAAACTCTCAGTGAAGTAATCAACCTTTAGAGATTGCAGCATCTTTCACTTTTACTTCCTGTCACATTCTCTATTTGCTTTTGTGTTTAGCAGAATTTCAGGCTCTTCCTTCCTTCCTTCCTTCCTTCCTTCCTTCCTTCCTTCCTTCCTTCCTTCCTTCCTTCCTTCCTTCCTTCCTTCCTTCCTTCAGGCAGGAGGAAAAGAGAAGACTAAGACTTGGAAGGTCACCTTCTTTTATTTCTGCATACTGACTAGGGATGTGCACGAATATTTAAACATTCAAAATCCAATCAGATTAATTCGAATGTGGACATTCGAACTCAAATTGAATGTCTTCACATTTGAATTGACATTTGAATGGATTTTGAATATTCCGGAACATTCGTTCAAATGATTTGAATGTACAGATACGTATGTATTATGTATGCATCTGTACAAATATTATACATATCTGGATGCATTTGCGCTTATAATGCGGGATAAAACGGGATGCATACGAAATGTGTACAGATATGTACAACACATATGAATGTTTTCGAGATTCATATCTTTACATAGGAATCTAACATTCGAATGAATAGATCTGAATGTAACAGATTCAAATCGGGGATTTTAGCATTCGGATTTTAAATATTCGAATCGAATAGAATGTTTTGACATTCGATTCTACTTGGATCTGAATGCAAAAATAAATAAATAAATAAATAAATTGTGCACACTCCTAATACTGATAACCCAGTCCCCCCCACCCTTTAAGGGCTCCAACCTAAATCTCACATCCTTTTTACATCCAGGCTTAATTTTGGTCACCTCTGAGCCCAGATGAGTCTAGACCCAATAACTTAAGGGGGGGGGTGAGTAGCTGCCTGTCTCCTTGGTAGGACTGAACAGCAAGGTGACCCTCTACAAAAGCAGGAGGCTTCCTGTGTTCTCTTCTTCTTTTTCTTCTTGTTGGCTATTGTTGCTGTTACATAGCAAGATTTTGTCCAGACAATATAGTTTTAGCCTAGTGATAGCACAGGACTGCAACTGTGAAAGCCTACCTGCACCTTCAGCATTTGAAATAAATTCTCAGCTCTGTTTCCGTAATCAGTTCAAGAGCTATTCTCTCAAGAGGGCCCTCTTCAATCCCAATTCTATTTGGGCTTCCAAATTCTCTTTTCAATTGTGCTTGCCTGTCTTATAACACTGGCAGAGCAGAACTGAGAACTTCACCCTTGTGGAAAGGTTAGGTGATAAGAAAAGCAGGAGCAGTTTCCATTGCCATAAAATTATCTATGTAATGTTAAGGGTGCAGCCATTCTCTCCTGTTCAGAGCTGACACAGCTTCAGCATAATTCAAACAGAATTAGAAATGGCTAAACATAAAGATCTATCAAACACTGCCATTTTCAGGAAGACTCTGAGCCCATGTGATCATTTACACAGGGATCATTTAACTTCTGATTTCAGAGTTTGCAACCATTTTATTCATAGCAAGTGCCTATGGCATTTTAGATCAAGCCTCTCAGGCTGCCCTCACACAAGCAGAATAAACCCGCAGTTAAAGGTAAAGGCGCAGTGTACTTACCGCGCAGCGACAACCGGTCGTCCCAACTTGAAAAGCAGCTCTGTAGCTTTCCCATCAGAAGCTGCGAGAGCTGAGTTGGCATGGGCTGCCCTTCCTGATCTCGTTATTCTGTTCTCGCCGTTCTGCCTGGACTGGAGAGAAATTTCATATTTCATTTATACTGAGCAATGAGTGTCATTAAATCAGCATTAAGGTAAGTACGCAGTCCTGATTGGATAACGCGACACAACAATCCATCGATCATTGTGCGTGAGGCCCCAATCACGACTGAGCATTCCACTGTGCAGTATAAATGAGTCTGGACACAGCCTCAAAAGTGGTTTGCCTAAAGCGATAAAACTGAATAACTTAATAGGTATGCTTAATACAAGCAGTAGGAAAACAGAAAGCCTGCTAATAGGACACTTTTGCTAACTGGGCCCAATGGGGCTCCACATTCACAGGTGCCCTGCCTGCACTAGTGCCTTGGGCCAGATTTGGAGGCTCACATTAGCATTTGGAGTACCAAGGCAGTCCTCAGCCACCTTGGCTACCCAGAGTTTCAGCTCTCCATCATAGTTCACAGCTGCAATAGGCTGTAAATCATCCGTCAAGGTATACTACAGCCTAGCCCCAAGTGGATCTAAACCATGCCAGTGTGGTCCCAAATGAGGTCCTGCCTGCAGTGGAAAATATAGCAACTGGCATGCCTTTGTGGGACTGGTACTTGTCTCTCAGTTATACTCATTTAGTTCTTCGTGAGTCTTGAAGTATGGCAATTTCCGCAGGGGGCTGGTGGTTTGGTCCACAGGGCAGTCCTCACAGAAATTGTGGATTAGTTCACAGGGCATACTAGGCCACACTGTTCATGCCCTGGAGCAGCTTAGCAAAGGCCACACCCCTGCTAGTAAGCTCTGCACAGCATGCCACTACAAAGTGGGATATGGCACCAAAATGGCACCATATCTTGCTCCACTTTCACAGTCGTCCACAGACTGGCATACTGGTTGATGGGCTGTGTTGGGTATATTAAACTTGGCACCATATTGGCCAGTCACCATGTTGCCCAGCTGAAGAAGGTCCAGGCAGAGGACAACCCTTTGCGCTGGTGAGGGACTTATGAAAAGAAGAGATGCTATCCCCAAAAAGTTCCAAGTTGGACTATTTTATCTTTTATCCCCTCCAGGGCAAGAGCATGATGTCTAGTGTCTTTGGTTCTCTGGAAGAAAGACAGGATATAAATGCCATAGACTAAAGACTGATAGTTTCATACAGTAAAACTTGAGATAACAGTCTGGCAAATGTAAAATATAAATCTCAGTTATGCAAATCAGGAGTAGGGGCCCAAACATTTTACTAGAAAGAGATGTATCACTGTGGCAGAGATTCTTAAACTTCTATATTGTATTGTGGCATCCTAACAGGGCTCATGATCTCTTGACCATTGGCTTATTTATTTATTATTTATATTTATATCCTGCCCTATACCTGTAGGTCTC
>MTQE01001141.1:29133559-29148066 GCA_014337955.1 Aspidoscelis marmoratus | reverse complement strand
TATTTATTATTTATATTTATATCCTGCCCTATACCTGTAGGTCTCAGGGCTGATTACAAGTCTAAAACAGCAGGTTAAAACAGTAATATCCATAAAACAAACAGACAACAAACACAAAAATGTACAGTGGGAGGAAAAAATGGTCACATTAGCCAAAGGCCAGGGCAAATAGGTGCATCTTTACCACCTTCCTAAATGTAAACAGAGAAGGGGCATGACTCACCTTTTCTAAGCAGATGTGTTCAGACCCCCCTTTGTGGAAGGAACTGTATGTGGACAATGAACTGGTGTATGGCGTGTGCTTTTAGGAAGGTGGCAAAGGGTGATGTGATTAAAAAAAGATAAGCTATCTTTAGTGAAAAATCTCTTAGTCTCTTAGAAAAATCTCTTAGCATGTGCATCATCAGAATGAGGGATCTATAGGGGTGGCAGAGTGTATGCTGCACTAAATGCAAAATAAGGCACCTGCTATCTTCAGGAGATCTATTGACATTTTGGAAGGTATGATTTCTTGTCACTTAGAGATGAAATTTGCCAATGTCAAAATTCTGTTTTTGACACTTCTATTAAAATTGCAGGGGCATGTCTCTTTCTGCAGCTGGCCACCCCAGAAAGTACTTCTGTCCAAATTGATTCCAGCTGTGAGAACTCCAGGGAATTGCCTTATTCTGGAATGAATCCTGATGAATTCTGCCTCTTTTATACTCAACAAGAATGTTTATAAGCTTGAGAATGTCAGAAATAACTATGGTCCTGGCAAGGGTGACCTTTTTGCACTGAGCCTTGAATAGAGCTGTAAAAAGGTCCCTGATTGATAATTTATCTTGGCTAAATATCAGTTCAGCAGATTGACTTGGACCTGCTACTGGGGTCTTTTCCTTCTGACAGTGTGTGAAAAAGACAGAGAGTAATTCTTGTGCAGGAATTAGCAGTCAGTATGCACCTGTTACTACAAGAGACTCCAGCTGAAAAAAAAAAGAGGCACTTCAATTTATTGCAATTATCTCAATTTTCCCAGGATAAGGATCCTTGAGATATTTATCTGATTTACAAGGGTGTTCTGTCGAGGTGGCAGGCATGAGACCTTAAAGAGGCATTCATCAATTTCATGTGCGCAGAGAGAGGGGAAAAAGTATAGGAGAGACGTATGGCGAAAAGAGGTTGGAAAGGAACAACAGCTCTCTGTGCCTGTCTTCAATTATGATGAATTAAACAATTTGCTAGAAATGGGACCCAGGGAAAGTGAACACAGCAGTGGGGTAAACATTTCCCCCTCTTTGGAGACTTAGGAGGATAGTGCTGGAGTTCAAATGAAATCTCTAGAAGGTGTTCTTGAACAGACCTGTAATTTAGAGACTTGAGCTAGTTGTCTCTGACAAAAGTCTCTGTTTTTCTGTAGATGGGTGTACAATATACACACCTGTTCCAACTCTGCAAGGAAAAGACAACACAAGTGATGCTGATCAAATAATGTTAGCTGGGTGCACATAGAGGCAAGAGCTGAGAAGTGAAACACGTCTTACCTTTCAGAATTAAATATTTCATTGTGTCTGCTTGTGCTATCTCAGAAAAATGAACAAAAAGCCCAGTGTGAACTTTGAGGAAAAACAGAACATAAAAAAACATAAGGAATGCCATACTGAATTGGGACTGTGGCCCATGTAGTCCAGTGGTCTGCTCTCTGAGGTGGGATTTGCAATGTGTGTGTTATCCTGCACTATGGAGGTCTGAGCTTGGGCTGGATTGAGCAATTTGGCCTAAAATCAGATGGCTGGCAGCCTGTGCCAATGGCTGAATTATGGACAGCCTCTAAATTAAGCCCAGGCTCAGAAGTTGCTAGCCAGGGCTTTCCTCATGTCTGGAGGCTCTTGGTGTTGACAGTCCTGTGCCAGATTATACTGTAGCAAATCCTGTGCGACAGGATGCTGCACTAGATGGGCTGAGGCCTGATCCATCAGGGCTCCTTTTATGTTCTTAAATGTTCCTGTCAAACAGTTTAGAATTTTGTTATCAGGAACTGAAGAGTTACAATGAGTCAGCAACGCATGACTCAAGAGTCTTGTGATACAGTCTCATGCTGTTGTAGTAATTAGATGATATCATTCTGAAACCTCATGATGACTTCCATTTTTGGGGCTATATAAGTATCTCTGTGTTGTACAAGTTTTTGTCTTTAGTTTCTGCTGTTTTAAAGAGAAATTTGTCTCAGAAAGGATTCTGAAATAAAGTTGCTGAACCTTCCAGTGAGGAAAGAAATATTTTGTCTCTAGATTTATTTGGCTGAATGACTGTCCAGCTATTCTCTGAGTTTGACAAGTGATCTGACTCCAGTCCAAATCTGCTACACTACATGACAGTTTCATGGCTTCAAACTCTATTGGGTCTTATAGATCAAACAGTACAAGTATGATTTGAATCTGGAAATATATATTGCTGTGGTCAGATGGCCTCCTTACTGTGGCAATAATACAGATGCATAGGCGGATTTCTGTCACCCACACTCTGCAATGTAAGCTGTGATCACACAGAGAGAAGAAGCACCTCTGAGGCCACTTAGAGAAATCTTTGAGGTGGGACCAGTCTGCCCCTCCCCTTTCATGCACATTCTGTCTGTCTGAAGCACATGTGAGATGCCCCTTTTGATCTGTCTGAACACAGCTGGAGATGCATGAAGGCACAGGGAGGGGAGAGTGTGGGATTCCAGACTCTTGGAACATTTTGGCAACATTTTCTCCATGCTGTGCCGGACAAGGCATCATGTGACACCTATCATTGGCACCACAGCTCAGCAACCAGTCAAAATGGCTGATTGCTCAAAACAATGAATGGGCATCTTTGCAGGCATGAATTATGCCATGTGGCTGTACTATCGCCCAAAATGTAGTCTGGAGGTACACCCACTCTGGTGGATGTGTGATCATGGCCATTTAGGCAGCTAGTGCAAGTGGGCAAGGGGTGGTGTTCTATGTTCCCTTTACGGATTCTTACTAAAATAATTTCTGCTGCATTGTGCACTAACTACACTTTTCAAGCTGCTTTCAAAAGCAGCTGCATATAGACAATATTACAGAAATGGGGCATTAATAAGGTGACTTATGCCAAGCTTCTGGCATCTGAGTCACAACCAGAACAGCTAAAAGACATGCTGTTGAGACTGAAGCCACTTGCTGCTCCAATGAAAATGCTGGATTAAAAATGACTCCCAAATGCAGATCTGGTTATTTAGTGGGATTCTGGCCCCACCCTGAGTCTGAATGCATTCCTGGATTACTAGACCATCTGGCACCACTTGGTCAAGCTTTAGTATATTTGCCCACAGGGAATAGTTGTACCCCAGTGATAGAGCACCCACCTGGAAGGTCACACATTTAGTCTCCGGATTCTACACAGAGGAAGGTGATGGAAAACTACATCTGTTCTTTTCCAGGTAAACTGCATAAGTGTGTCTCAGCAACTTGAGAATAGTGTTACTTTTATTCATCCACATTCTGTGCATTATGCACACACATACAAACAAACAAATGCATGAGGCAACAAACAACACATACTGTATCTGAGATGATTAGCTGCTACCTTGATGCTGCCTTGTAGGCATTCCGTACTCCCTGCTGGTCTGGAGTATGATTTTTAGCAGTGTCAGGGTGCATTTGCGAGAGACATAAGGGTACTTGGACTGCATTGGAACATTGTTAGGAGCTGCTGGACTGTAAGGCTGGCCAATTGTATTAGCACAAATTTTGGTGCTAATCAAAGGTTAATTTTAACTATATTAGCAGAACTACCCACATAACATGTGGGAAGATTCAATACTTCTTAGATTAGCAGGTTCCACCTTCTTAACAAAAAAAGAGGCCAATTTTCCTGAGCTGACCACACCCAGTATCTCCAAAGGCTCATCTGTGAGGTGAATCAGATATAATCAGGGCATCCTATGCAATTTCTCCTGGTGCTGAGGGAACCTCCTCTGACACTTGCATGATCTTTGCACAAACTGTGGCCAGTATTGACTGAAGTATAAGAAGGCTGTAAGAGGTGGCTTGTGCAGCAATCTTTGTTTGCCGATCAGGCTGTTGTTACAGCGGCAGCATTCTCTCCACATGCTTGCTGTGGCTCCAGACAAAGGGAACATTGAGTTCAGTGTTCTTGCCTGGGGCATTCTTTGGCAAGCATAGAAAGTGACTGTGGAAGTCAGCAGGTAGGTCCTGACAGTGTGGTCTGGTATATTGTTGCAAAGTGCTGTCATGGATCTTAGTGATTTAACACTGTAATACTCTGTGGAGCAGTACAGGGGTAATGAATGCTCCCAGGACACAGGATCATGGGTTTCCTGGCCCCTAGCAGGATTCTTTGGCTGAACAGACATGTAGTCTCAAGGCAACCTGAGGATTCTGTGCAGATCTTGCCCAAATAAGGTGGAATTACTGTAGCCTTTCATTTCTAAAAACAAACAAACAAACAAACAAAGCATACACATACATACATATCCCATTTCTTTCTTTCTTTGTTTAAGTATTTATATCCTGCTCTTCACTTGACATTCCCAGGATGAGTTACAACAATAAAAAGATAAAAACAATAAAAAGCCCTAAAACATACTTAATATACAATCGTCCTAAGCAGGACAATACTCAGAGGAAGTATTGTGAGGGTGTTTTTTTAAATTTATAATACTGTCTTTTATTTTTTCTCAGTTTAGCTAAGCAGCCTGAATGGTAGGAGCAGCTGAGTCAGGTCTGGGATAATCTCACTTCTATGGCAAAAGCGCAGGCAACTTCTTTGTTAGCATGCCTTTTGGGTGGCTTTTAGGTCAGCGCAATCCTAGTGGGCCATGCCGAGCACAGATATCCAGCAGAGGAATCTAAACTAGACCTTAAGATATCTGTTACCCCAGGCAATTTCAAGGCCACAACTGTTTCGGTGCTCTCATCAGCAAGGGAATGGCAGCTGAAAGAAATCGGCCCAAACAAGATCGTTGAAGTCCCCTACGGGAGTCATAGACGGAGAGGTCACAGGCCCATGAGTAAACCTGTGTAATAAACCAAAGCAAGAATTGGTGAACCCAAGTGTCTGAGTTTGAAAATTGCTGTGGTTGAACTCCCAGCAAATACAGTTTGCCAGGGCCATTAGCGAGTGCAACGCTTTTGCTGGCTGCGGTAGGGATTACCTTTCCTCATCCTTTTAACTTCATCACTCTTTTTACAATGTGCCATTACATTGCCATACATTTGCTGAGTGGGCATACCAGCAGCTGGCCTATCAAAACGATTTATGTCTCCAGAAAAAGCCTCTTGGACAAAGCCTCATTTAGCAAAGCAGGCCTTGGAAGCTCTGTGAGCAGCCGGCCTTATTGGTGAAAGTAAATAATTACTGCCTTAAAGAATAAAGAAATCCCAGCTCAGGGCTTTGCCTAAAGCACTATATTTACACATCTGAACAGATCACTAACATGTCTCCCGCTTATGGTATCTGTTCCCCTGCTTGTGCAAAATATTGAACTGGTGTTTAAATCTAAGTAGATTGCGTCTGAGTTAATACTTGTGCCTAAGGCCAACCCGCTTTGACACACAGCAACCTTCTTCAGCAATGCCATTTAGCTGGGGAAATAATCTCTTCCAGCAGCCTCCTTTGCATCCAAAACTTCTGATATTTTAACACCCCCCTCCCGTGATTCAAAAGGCTTTTTGACTGTGGCATGAACTTCTGACCCTGAAAAGCGAAGGTTACAGAAGCATTGATTTTCTTGCCGTTACAAGCAAAACTGGTAAAGGCCAAAAAGAAATCCTGATTTGAAAAGGGTTGGTGGATGATTGTTGCTCCCAGAAATGCCAAATGTTGCTCTGCTAATGCGTTATCTGCTCGTCCAAGAAGAGGGCGAGCCTTTCTATGCTTGCATCTACATAGCTTATTTTTGGCCCTCTTTGTCTCCCCTAGGCTTAGTGGGCAACTGATTGCACCCGCACCTGCCCTACAGGCTACCCCTTCCTTAGGCACAGGGCAGGATGAACAGGTCCAAGGCCTCCTTCTCTTCTTTCCTGTAGAATGCTGTTGATGAAAGAGATGGTCCAGTACAGCATCACACTGAAAATGGCCACTTTCCAGGGCTATTTTGAGTCCAATCGTGCTAATCCACACAACAGGAAGGGTAGCAGCCTTGCAGCTGTAGAACTTTGGAAGGAGAAATTTGAAGGCTGGGTGGGGCCTCTGACAGTTAAGCTGGAATAGAGGGTAAGTTTGGTAAGTATTGTATAGTAAAATTAGTTGAGAAAGGCAAGCCTGAGAGGGGCGGAGCTTACAGGCCAAAAGGAAAAAGGGGGGGTGAGCAAGCTCTAGCAGCTGACCAATCAGAGAAGGGAAACAGCGGGGGAGAAGGTTTAAATAGTGGGAGCAGAATGACAGTTAATGTTCGTTATCTTAACTGCTGAAGGGGGTTAGATTAGGACAAGGACCGGGTCCCTAGTACAGCCTTAAAGAGTATAATTAAGGTGTGGGATCCTGAATGAGAGAAGCCAGACTGATTTTAGAGTATCTGTTTAAAGGAAGAAAGTTCATAAGTTGAAACTGATTATTGTGTATCAATAATAAAGTGGTTTCCCCATCCCCCCAACCTTGTGAGCGGACTAGTTGCCACGGTAATGGGCCTTGATACATAGTGACTCCTAGAGCTGTGACACAGCTTATAGTGACTGCTGAATACAGAGAAAGGAATCACATCTTCTAAGTATTTTTGAAGCTGCTCTAAGTGAAATAAAAACCCCATTGAGGCTAGTGGAGCCAGGTGGTGGCGGCTAGTGGTATAATGCCTCGGGTCAGAAGGACGCGTGACAGGGCCACCATGTGACTGGCACCCATCCTGCCTCAGCCCCAGAGCCCCTTGTTCTTGTGCTGCAGGGGCCTTTTCCACCGTCGGCTGGATGCTGCTAGCTGCTTCCAGATTATATAATCTTTCACAGTGGAAACAAGCCCTTGGCTTTAGGCTGCTTCCACATCTGAACGTGGACTGTGCTTATGCTTTCCAAGTCCACACTGAGATCAGAAAGCCTGCTGCAAGATATCCCTGGATATTCAGATTTGACCACTACCGTAAACTGGAATGATAAATGGGGTTCCATTCCTTTGAAGAAACAGGCATATTTGCTTCACCGCTCCACCTGACAGATATAGCTTAAAGGAAGATTGAAGAACAGCTGGTAATGCCTTCCCCATCTTTTCTGTCTTCTTTGACTTGGTCTGTATAGTACTCAAGGAAATAGAGTACTACTATAGCTGCACTATGGAGTGATTGCCACATGTATCTGTGGTACCCTAAAATATATTATCACCTAGTGTGGGAAAACCTGGTGCTAGGTTTTCCAGCAATATCACTATTACTGTCCACCACACATGTGCAAGAGCTGAAACAGATGTCATGCATGCATGGTGGTGGCAATACATACTTCAAGGTATTTTGTGCTGGGTGAAAGCAGGATGTGCTTGTCACTAAAATGCACAAAGGCAGCAATGGCCCTGCACTGTCTAGTTAGCAAGCGATAATGCTGAAGAGGCAACACTCTGGATTAGCACTTTCTAAATGTCTGGTGGTGTCTGGAGTTGGCTTTTTAGATGCACATATTAACACACACCCGCATGCATGCACGTATGCACCTTTCTGTGTGGCTGGCATTATCAGTATAGTCCTGGGAGAATTATGGGTTTTAGCCTGTGTCTGGAGGGCCTGTAACAGCCTGTGGATCTTGAAACGTGAGATTCATAATGTTCCTAATTTCTGACTATAAATTATGTAGCCTGGAGTTACAGGAGTTAAGTCTAGCAAAGGTTGAAGAGCCACAAGTTCATTACTCCTGACTTTATCTGAACCAAGAGTGCTAATTTTCTTTCTTTCTTTCTCATAGGAACGCAAAACAGGATCTCAGATTTTAGTCCATCTGAGCTTTTAAGGGGGGAAATAACGTGCAAACCATGACAAGTGAACCTATAAAGCTTTAACCATCTGTCCACTGCTATCAGTGTTGAGCTTATAATTACTAGTAAATAATGTTATCCAATTTATGTTAGGCTGTTCTTTCCTTTTAAAAACATTTATAATCTCACATTGTGCTTATATTCAGGTCTTGATATGTACTGTGAAGGGCTGAACTTTGGAATCTTGAATTAATTGGGGTTAGATTGGAGTTTTGCAGAAATCTTTTCTTTCTATAGAAAACAAAACAAAAATCAGAAAATACAGTTTGTTTATGTTTATTTGAAGTTACTGCTTTAATATTTTGTTTTTATTTTTAAATTTTGATTTATGGTTCTTTTATGAAGGTAGGCTGCAACCATTTGGATATTTTCTGATCTTGTCCTCACTACTAAAAATTGTCTCTATTCCTGGTTTAGAATCTCAGGGTAATGTAGTACTTACAGATGAACTGAAACCATTGAGGTGGTTGGTAAGGGGGCACGTGGTGATAAAAGAGGCATGTTTCATAACACTGAGCTGGGCTTTGAATGGGCAATACTTGATGGGATGAAAGGAGCTCAAATGCGCTGCCTATATAGCTTTCCCACCAGCGCAGTTTCATGTACTGACCATGAAGTTTACTGTTATATGTGTACATACTGTATATACATCTACTTATAGTTCCCCTTTTTTTTAACATAGTGATTCTGTTTGCAGAAACGGTGACGTTATGGAAATGCCATTAGAGCTGTGATGACACAGAACAAAAGGGCCACCTCAGAGGGGCCTCAGAGAAACAGTTGTGGCCATCCTGTTCCAAGGCTTTCTCTTATCCACCATTTTTTAGTACAGAATATGCATGAGATGTGGAAGAGCATACTGTACTGTGGTGTGAACAATCCCACCCTAAAGCTCTAGAGGTCCTTTTTTTTCTGTGTCTAATCACAGACCAGGTGAAACTTTTGTGATGATTCTCCTAATGTGGTTTTCTATCAGCGGTGACAAATTGTAGAGAGTGGTTTTTGTAATGTGAAAATACTTCATACAAAGGAAAATCACATTTGTTTAGTTGTGTGAAACAAAATTGTATTTCACAAGTTTTAGGCTGGCTCCAGACACTGCCCCAGCAAGTAATATTTTGGCATAAAGCCCTTCCAGAATAGAGATGTGTACAATTCTTTTTGTATTTAATTCAAGTAGAATTAAATGCGAGGAAATTAAGATTTGTACAAATAGAGCTCCTTTGAATGTGGTAGAATTCACTGCCAATGTTCTTCAAATGCTATTTGAATCGATTTGAATCCCTGCCACCAGTTGTGTCTACAAATTTCCTATGAATCCCCCACAAAACCACTCTGAATGCTTCAAATCCGCTCTGAATCCAATTTGGATCTGCTGCAGATGTGACAGGGTAACTGCTTTGCTGCCTCCCCATGTTCACGAAGATAACAAAGCTTTGAACAAATGCGCAAAAGCATTTGCTTGGCATTTGAATGTCGATCTTTGAATATAGCCAACATTCAGTTTGAATCTAAATGTACAAATCTGAGTGAATTTGAGTGAATTTTGAACGTGGCAAATATTAATCACTTCCAGAATAATCACTTGTTGACTACACAGTATGGGGCAGTGATATAGTGACACACAACAGGTAGGATATAGTGCTATTCCAGGAAAACTTGGATTCAAAGTCAGGTTTCCCTGAAATAGACTATAGCAGGTCTTTATCCCAATATCATGGGGCTATGTTGGAGTTTCCACAGGTATGTGGGGCAATCCCAGCATAGCCCCCCCCCCCAGACACACAGATACACACACATGAAGAGAGAGTTGCCACCTCCCACCCCCCAGATATTCTGCAGTCGATTTTTGTAACATTTCTATCTCAAGACGACAATTCAGGGATACAAGGTGTACTTAACCCAGGCATCCTGTTTATGAACTCTATACTAAGAACTTATACCTTCCTGTGAACGTATACCTTACTTGCCTGTCTGAACATCCTGCTGAAGCTAAGACTTTTCAGAAGGTGACCCTTAATATCAGCAATAAGGGAGAGGAGAGAAGATGAGCACAATACATTTCTAGATCAGCACTTGTTTGAAAAGCCAAGCTGCAGCTGCTTCACTTTCATGTCCGAGCCATATTTTTTCCATTATGATTTCTCTGTGAATGCAAGCAGGTTACAGAAGATGGGGTTACTTTGGTTATGGGTAATGCTTCACAGGCATTTTCCTGGGCTCTCCTTGTGTTTCTTCACTGGCAGAAGCTGGATATACTTGGCTTGAGCAATCAACCCATTTCACACTTTGAATTCATCTATTTTCCTTGTGCGAGCATGGTTATACAAAAGGAAAATTGCGGAGGTTAAGTAACTGTTGTCTTTCAGCACTAATTATCCCGTTTGAATGAGGCCTTCCTATCTCGCACAAGTGATGATTGTCTTGTTTTATGGCCTGGAATCAGGATGGTACACCATGTGCATGAATATTCTGAGACTTAGCAAGCCTTCCTGCATCTTTTGTCTTTTCTGGATGATCCGTGTTACATTGAAGAGTTTTCCTGTAGTTTATAGAAATAAATAATTAAAGTTAAAGAATGTGGCATTGGTTGTAGTTTGATCTTTGATGAATGTTGGAAAAATCTCTTTAGGCCTTGTCTCTCCCAGCAGTGCTGGTAAAGAGATTATGGGCCTAGTGTATCCACACAAAAAAGCCAGGCCTCTGGGCCTAGCACGCTAATCCATATAAAGGATAACAGAGGCCTAATTAATTCTCATGTCTCGGAATCTGATAACAGCACTGCGCACAGGCAAGTCCATAAGGACTTAATGAGTTTAATCGACTGCACTTGATGATTTTATTTGAAACCCTGTGCCACAAATTAAACTATTAAAAATGCACTTGAACTTGATTGGCAGCTGTAATCCCAACAATCCATTGAGTCAGAGAGTAAGGTCTAAACACAACTTTTCTCATCCTCTAAAGGAAGGCAAGATGATGTACAGGGAAAAGGAGATTTCACAAAGTCTGTTTTAGAGCAGCAGAAATAGAAACATTTGTTAGGAAAGGTCAACTAAGAAGTTAATCAGTTGCGGGGCTGGCCTGGGTGGGTAAATAAAAAGGAACAAGGGGAATTGTGTTAATGTGTTCTGGTGTGGAAGCAGCTGTTGTGAAAATCTGGACTCAAAGTTCATTCCTTATGTAACTGAGCATGGGGAGATTTGGGTCCTGCGGTGCAGAACTGAGGCCACTGGTCTGTGCACATGCTGATCGTATGGAGGCCCCATTTTGCTGTTCCCCATCAAGGGGAAGACCTGCCCCTCATTCGTCCTTGTTATGCTCTTGCACAACTGACTGGATGATAACATTAGGTTCTCTAGTGAAGTTTTTTTTTGAACCCAAAGCCAGAAAAGATATTTTGTATTACAACTCCCAGGTTCTCTGTTTGGATAGAGCTTATGAAAAAGCAACATTTTTATCAGTTTGTGAAGTCTATGGTTTTGTTCAGTTTTGCATGCTGTTCAAGGTGAATTCTTGTTTGCTGTAATGGGTTGCAGTGAACTTAATCATTTTTCAAATTGCCATCCTACTTCAAGCTGTGCACTTGTCTGATCTTACAAGCTAAGCAGGTTTGGGGCTGTTCAACCCTTGGGTGGGAGACAGTGACAAGCAAATCAGAGGTCCTGCAAAAAGTGTGCTTGAGTATTCAGAAGGTGGCATTCTGCATTCCAAATCAATACTAAACTAACAGCCCAGTGCGGTGGCTGAGTGAGATGTAAAATTCAAACCAAGTTGTTGAAGCTTTTCTTTAAAAAAGACCTGATACACTTTTCTCCCCCAGTCCTCACAATGTTTTAAAATAATTTGATTTCATTTACATTGCATTTCTTCTAGCAGTAAATAATGTGGTTTTATCTGAGCACACAGTATTACTGGGCTTCTAGCCTAGGAAACTTTTGGGTAGAATCTAATTATTTCAAAATATCTGTATGAACAAATTGCTCCATCTCTACATGGTGCTGAAGGAACACAATGAAGCAGGAAGTTGGATTCCCAAGTCACAAAATAAGTCAGGAATGAAAGCCACATATACTTGCTTCTGCTACTTTTGCCTTTAACCCTCCAGGCAATGGCAGCTGGTACCCAAGAGATCTGGAAAGAATTTCCCCAGGAGATGGAGAGATGGGCAATGCTGTCCGGAAATATAGATATGGTAAGCTGCTTTCAGAAACCGAATATTAAGTGTCATGGTAGTATGACAGCCTGACATCTGACATTAAAATGAATGGAACATTTACAGCTTGGAATATAGAGTTATGTGTATCTACTCTCCTAGTTCTACAGAATACTTTTTCTACAAAAACTTCGGTGGCAGCCTTGTACTGACTGCTAAGCGTATGAGATTTTAATGAAGTTGACCGGGAAGGTGGTAATCAATTATGGGCAGTTTGTTGTACATAGGCATAATCATTACTTAGTGCAATGAATTCAATAAAACAATGCAATATGAAGACCAAAATAATGCCATTTTGAAGTGACAAATAGGCCCTAAAATAGTGTCACTTGCTTTTGCTCGGGTTTCTTGCTTTTGCTCTCATTTCTCTTTTTCCTCATATCATTGCTTTTTGCTCACATATTTTGGCCACATTTGTTTGCCCACATACCTCTTTTGCACATGCTTTAAGCTCTCTTTATTTGGTCACACATTATAGTAAGAATCAGGAACAATATGCTAAAATTACTCATGTAAATTTAGATCTAAGACTTAAGTAGTCCAGTGATATTTACTTAACTCCCCTAAGAAATAGTAAGCAAAATATGGACTAACCTTGAACCTAAATAATATTTTTGTGCCTAAAGTTGCTGAATAAGTACTTACTGTAAAATCCTACTGGGCAAGGTGGAAAGAGAGGGATGAGTATAACATGGGGGAGAACAGGATGTGGAATAAAGAAACATTATGAATATTTGGAGAGTGATATAAACAACATGTGATCTTCTTTGAATGCCAAAAGGCTATATTTACATTGCTTATATTGTTCTAGGGGTCCCTCTTTGCCTTAGTGCAGATGGCACCCACCTATAGGTGATCTTAAATAAAGCTCTTAACTTGTGATTGCAGGGTTGTTTTCGATTGGCCTCACAGTCTTAAAAGGAGAACACTATTAGTTTCCTGCCTTATCCTGAAATCAAAGGATTATCTGACTGATCTGTTCAATCAATGGATGAGAGATCTCTCTTCACCTCAATTTCCAATGTTAGCCAGTTTGGTCTAGTGGTTAGGGAGCTGGTCTCTTATTTGGGAATATGGGGTTTGATTCAGCCCTCCTCCACAAAGCCATCTGGGTGACTCTGGGCTAGTCACAGTTCTCTTCTGAGCTCACACAGCCCCACCTACCTCACAGGATGTTTGTTGCTGGGAAAAGAGAAAGTTTTGTCAGCTGCTTTGAGTGCCCTTAAATGGGTGAGAGAAGCCAGGAAGAAAAGCCAGCTCTTCTGCTTCTTCTTCCAATATGCGCAGAATACTTTCTTGCTCTTCTTGCTCCTATAGGGTACCTAAAAGTGCTTCAATGCTATAAAGAAATGTAGCTGACAGCATTCCCATGCTAAGCTTTAGAACATCATGATCAGTCAGTGGTATTCATCTTATTAGCCCATCTTGTGCCCAGACTATACAGCTCATCATGCCTCTGGACTTTCTGAATAATCTTGTCCAACTAATACAGTTCTATCCTGCCTCTGTGTTTCTTTAGCTATATGACTTCCAGTCCCTAGGTCCCACTGACAATGACTGGATTCTGTGGGAAGAACATGCACATGTAATATCAGATTCTCACAGTATTTGAGGAAAATTTGCAGAAAACATGGGCCATAGCCACAATGTCTCAGGTGAACATCTGGTGAAATTGTATCATTCTGCAAAACTCTTGTAATTGAGAAAACATTTTACAAAATCCTAACACTGCTTTGTGCCCTCTCTCTTTCTCTCCATGGCCGCGTTCCCATTATAAGCTTAATTCAGTTTCCCTAAACCGAAATAACAGAACCGGATGCAAATGTGAATTTGCCTGATCCCATTACTTTCAGCCAGAATCACGTTCGATCTGGATTCTGAGGACGTACGTGACTCAAGGGGGGACTCAAGTGGCTACTTTTTAAAAGCTGCTTTTTGGGGCTGCCCTGTCCTCTTCCTCCTGCCATGAATGCACCACCCATAAGGGACCCCATTCACGGAGCCTGGCTGGGTGGCTGCCGCTTACTTGGATGGAGGAAAAACGGCAGCGGGCAGCCATTGCTTCTTTCTCCTCCTCTCCCCATTGCCTAGGGCACACAGCAGCAGCGTCAAGTCCCCTTTGCCCATCACTGTCACAACCTTTAAAACATTCACACATCTCCCAGAAACTGCAGCTGCTTTCCTTTATTTTCCCTTTTTTAAAGGTCAGAACTTTCAAAATTGCAACATCTTTATCAGGTATGAAGTGGTTGGATTGCTACAGTGTAGCAGCTGCTTAAAGTGGTGGATTTTTACAGCAAAATCACTATCTTTGGAAGCAAGCTATTGGAGG
>MTQE01001141.1:29099078-29117183 GCA_014337955.1 Aspidoscelis marmoratus | reverse complement strand
ATCCCTTAACACGGAAGGGTTCCCACAGTAAAAAGTGTAAAACGTTTCAAACACACGATCCGGAGTGAGACCTGTTGAAATAAGGATTAACATTTACAACGCTTTGGGGCGATTTAACATGCGGAAAGCGTGTTAAGCCAAACTGACGTGGAGTTTGCGAGGATTGAAAACGGTTTGAAACCGATATAAGGTTGTAATGGGGATGCGGCCTGAGTGGGCATGGTGGTGCAACTTCCCTTGCACAGTTGTGTGTAGCATCCAGATCATCATGGCAACATTTGATTGTGCATTGGATTTTGATATAGGCATTTCCATGGCAATCAGCCCTGCCCTGCCCATCTGTACTTCAAGTGCTGCTGGTCCAGTACAGAGCTTTTTCAGCATTCAAAGTGTGGATGCCTGCTGTTTCCCTTCTACCCTACCCAACAGGTATGGTATTATTATATTGCACCAGCTAAGTAAGTGTGAAAAGGGTCTTGTTTTGGTTTTATGAAGTGTTTGGATGAGTATATTTTTTTGTGTTCACTGAAGTTGGATTAAAAATTAGGTGCGAATGGGACTGAAGGTACTTTCCACCGAGAGCAGCCCCAGTCACAATCATATTAGTGTAAACATGGGAAAAGGGAACAGAAGGAACATGTGGTTTGTCCTGCTTACCTCTATCAGTTCAGATGTTCTCTGCATCTAGTTGCAATGCCTCAGTATTTATAATGAGCTCTACATCCTGCAAGCACAAGAGGGCAAATAATTGTAGAACTTCCCAAGAAATATTAAAGATTTAGGCTTCTATCCTATTTCTGTTTATTTCAGTGGGGCTAACACTTGGATAGGATTGCACTGTTAGTTAGTCTCTAGACTTCATGAAGGCAAAGAAGAAAAATGTCAAAATGAGCATTCTCAAGAGAGCAAAACCATTGAGTCTTGTGATTTTAGGTTGTTAATTACAGGTGCTAATTGAACACATTCCAAAATGAGCTGTGTGAAAACAGAATTCTCAAAAGGTGGGGCAAAGAAGATTGCAAGGAAAAACTAAAAGCCTTAAATAATATTGTGTCACTTTTTTGTGTGTGAATATGATACAGAAGAATAAGAAACTTAAACTGAGACATCTCTCTCCCCAATGCCAAAATTCTTGGAACTGAATTTCTGTTCTGTTTCAACGTGAACCACAAGACACATCTCAGTCCAAGGAAGTACAAGTAATGAGGCAAGCATGAAACCTCCTGAGGACACCACCTGAGCATTCATGAAAAGGCTGAGACTTTATGGAAGAAAAAAAGGAAAATATAGCACAGGTAACAGAAGCAGCTTACACTTTATTTGTCCCTCCACCACATTTCAGTTCTTGTCTTCTAGAATTTGTTCATAGAGTAGAACAGATTTCTGGAGTTTCATAAACCATCCAGGAAGACTGGCAGTCCTAACCTTCAGAACTGCCTGCTGAGAAATGTTGAGACATTGTGGGAGACTGGATGAACTGTGACCTGATCCAGCAGGTGTCCTCTTATGTTCTTATGAAGAAAGCAGAAAGAAAGCAGGGCTTGAAGGTTAGAAAAGAAGGGGAGAGGTGGGTTGGAGGAGGTCAGGAGCAGCTAAAAAGAATGCTGCTCACTATGACCCAGCGTAATGATGCTTAATCTGTGGTCCTATAGAAGTTCCTGAACAGTTCCCAGCTTTCCACGCCCACTGGGGTTGACATAGAATGCTGGAAGCGGAATACTGGGAGTTTTTCCGGGGTATCTGGAAACCACAAGTGATTTCTGCACTGAGGCTTTTTCTGGATTATATACTGGAATAAGAGCCCGTTGTCTGCATACTCATGTAAACTATGACAGGGATCCTAATCTGGGATATAATCCAGATAAGTTTCAGTGGAGAAAGGGCCATAGTTTGAGAATCACTGTTCTAAGTGGTTCCTGCTAATCATGTTTGTCTTCTAGAGCAAATATTTGTACATGGTTTTGTGATATCATAGTAAGATAAAGATCATTATACAGTAAACCTCTGTCTCTTTAATGGAAGTCTTGTTTATTCAGAATTTTAGCTCCTCTCCACGTTCCCTTCTCCCAAACCTCCAAGCCTTTTGCTTCCCAATTATTATTTTCTAAAGTGCTTCACTGGGCTCTTTAACTCACTCCCACCCCATTCCTCCATTTTATATGAATTTTCAGTTCTCCAAATAATATTTTAGAGATGAATTCTCCAAATACTTTGGGCAACCATTCCCTAGAGAAATTCAGATCTATTATGTAACATAATATACAGGGTATACAAGTTTACTGATTTGTCTCATGTCAAATAAATTCCCTTGACTGACACAGAAATAAGATCTTCATTCTGTGTCAGGCAATAAAGCAACTTACTAACAAAGAAGATCTGAATCTTTCTATTCTTGTAAGTGGAACATAAAAATTGACAAGCTCTATAAATTAATGGCATTAATTTTTGAAGGTTTGCTAGATCTGAGAAGGCGGCAAGGAAGTTCTCTGCTTTTCTGCTTAGCTAGAATATTCTATTACTAGAACAATGATACATGAGCCTGACAGTCAACCTTACCTCCTAGTTAACTTTCTGAAATATAACAGGATTACAGTTAATAACAAAAGTAATAATCAGAGTGGCCTTTGCACAAGACACACAGTATAAATCTTGTATGTCCTGTGCAGAACAGCTGGCTTTTGTAGCTGTACCCTGGATTATGGCCAGTGTCAGCAAATGTTCCAGCAGTATCTGAGGTATCTAAAGAAAATCTTTTGCTTTAATTTTTTTAAAGAAGACTATACATGCTGTCAGAAAATAATTAGTGAAGTCATTTGATCAGAAACTGCATGTAAACAGAAGCTTTTTGCACTGGCTGTGTTCACACTTAAATTTTAAATAGCTTCAGTCCACTTTCAGAGTGAGATAACCCACTGGCAAAATGACTTTACCGTTTGGCTTTATCTAACTCTAAAACTCCACCTTTGGGTTAGGTAAAGTGGAAGGAAAATGATAGACCAGAGGCGTTTTCAGATTACAGTGAAGATGCCTTGGAATGCTTTGGCCTGAACGTGTTGAGAACAGTTTCCCCTTGCACTTGTAGGTAAAAGATGCGTTCCAAACACATTGTGCAAATGGGAAAGTGTTCTCAGCCTGTTCGGGCCAAAGACCCTCCCCTGGGCTGCTCTGATTGGCACTTGGAGCCAGGGGCAGGCAGCCCAGGGGCCTCCTTTCCCTCAGCTCCCACTGTGTCCAGGAGCCAAGATTGCAGCTCATAGGGCCAGCAGGACCCGCATCCTACACCCCCCAACCCACCCCAGGGTGTGTGCATGCGAATGGAGCTTACCTGTTCGGCACCGCACAGCAACTGAGACAATTGGGCCAGGTGTGCTAAGCGCATATGTGTGGGGCGCTCCCTGATTGGTCATCAAAAGAGGACAGTGTGATTCAATAAGCAACAATTTCTATACCAAACAACAACAATAATATTGGTAGTAGTAGTATTTAGAGGCTTGCTCAGATTAATTCATTCAAAGAACTTGCCTTTTATGTTTCTTTCTTGAAGCTGAGATTTTCAAGGAGATAAACACATTAGCAACTAATTTAATATTATTCTTTCTTAACTGGTGGCCATAGATAACCCAGTAATGGCTGCATTTGATGCTCCTAGATAGCCTGTTATCTGTTTATTGGAAAAGCATTTCCCTAGACAATTTTAATTAGCAGACACTTTTGTCCAGGATGAAAATGAACATGCATCTCCTTGCTTAAACTTAAGGACATCCTTCCATATCAGGCCCATGACTACCTGGTCCAACACCCTGTGCCTCACAGTAGCCAACCAAAATGTTCCAGAGAGAGCCCATAATCATAGCACAAAAGTTCACAAACTATTCTTGCTCCTGCTCCCCAACTTCTGTTACTGGGTCACACAGCACCTTGGAACACAAACAGCCTGCCTAGGTAACCATAGCTGTTTCTAAAACCATATAGCCCATCACATTTTCCAGCAGAAAATTCTGTGCATTAACTATGAGTTCCAGCTTTCAACTATTCTTATAAATTATTCACATTCTTCAGGGAGCTGAAAATTATGATTCCAAGGTTTAGAAGGGTTTTCTCTCTTTTTTAAAAAAATAAAAAAAATAAGGGAGATGGGTGGAGAGCCTTGGCAAGTATGTCATTCCAGAATTTCTTCCAAATACAAATTCCAGCATTCTTTTCCCTCCTACTTTCTCATAAAAAGTTTGGCAAGATTGCTTTTCAGCTGCTAAGTAAAAATGTGCAATTGCTTATTAGGTTAACCCTTGGTATATGTGTGACTTGCAAGCCACACCCTGCCTATATCTGTGAGGAAAACATGTAGAAATGTTGCTAAGTCATTCATCCATCCATTCGTTCATTTGTTTACATTTTTATCCTGCCTTGTACCCAGAAATCTCCAGTTGGGTAAGAACATTTAAAATCAAACATTATTAAAACAATAAAAGTATGTATTAAAACAATAGCATCTGTATCACCATTTAACCAAAGGCCAGGAGTTAAGCAATACTTAAGTTAAGCAAGACTTAAGATTTGAGCATTGGAAGAAGAGTCCTGTGTGTGTTTTTAAGATGTTTTATTCATTTTAGCAGTCTATTGGGTATTTTGAGAGTGGCTGTAGCTTAGTTAATGGTAACATCAGTGAGGAAAGCAGAGGGTTGCTGGTTCGATCCCCAACCTGTTCCTGGAAGTAGGCAGTGGCAAAATACATATGTATTTCTTCCAAGAAAACTGCATAGAGGTACCCATGAAGTGCCCCTATAGTCAGCTTTGAGTTGGCTACAACTTCATGGAACCCAACAACAACAGGAACAAAAATTATTTATTTATTTTGTTACATGATATGTATACTACCAATGAAGGGATACTAATGACTTGCAATATCTTCTAGAATTACCCTCCCCACCCCCATCCTCCCCAAACCTGTCACTTTTATCATAAGGGATTGGAATGCTAAATAAAAATAAAAAATAAATAAATGGAATAACAGGCAAGTTTGGAACTGGAGTATGAAGTGAAGCAGGCCAGAGACTAGTTGGGTTTTGTCAAGATAACTCACTGGTCATAACAAATATACTTTTTTAACAGCCCTCAAAGCAACATCACCAGATCGTCAATACTGAAATCAGACTGATTATATATTTTGCAGTCACAGATGAAGAAGCTCTACACAAGTAAAAACAAAACAAACAAAAACTATCATTAAGACCAGGATGTGACTGTGGCTCTGATCATGCAAATTTCAAAATATTCAAAATTCAGGCCTAAATTGAAGAAAGTAGAGAAAGCCACGAGACCATACAGGCATGACCTAAATAATATATTTTACAAATATGCATGGAAGTGATGAATAAATTTCTGGAATTAGGTCTGGTAGACAGCATACACTGTACAGAAAGCAACAACAAAAACAGGCTAACAAAAAAGAAAAGCAAGAATGCAAAATGGCTGCCTGATGAGGCTTTACAATTAGCCAAGGAAAGGGCAGGGCAGGGCAGGGGAGAAAGGGAAAGACATACCCAGCTGAAGGCAGCCTTCCAGAGAACAGGGAAGAAAGATAAGAAGACAACAACAGAATGGGAAAGACAAGAGATTTGTTCAAGAAAATTGGAGATATCGAGGGAATGTTTCATGAAAAAAAGTCCAAGCAGGAAACACAGTGGATGGGAAAAACACAAAAGAAATGGATGACCTTATAACATTCTCCGTATTAAAATGAAAACAGAGGAAAGCAAATAGAACAAGTGGAGGAGAAGCTGCCCCAACTGAACTAGTGGACAAGACAAGTGGAAAAAATATATTGTACAGGAACAGACAATCTTGCTTTAGAAGCTACTGACCTGTACTCCACAAAGGTACAGGTCTTGGGAGAGGAAGAGAGAAGGAAGCTGGGTGAGCACTTTCCATCAAGCTCCCAGCATTGGCCTCTCCCTCCCAACTGCCTCCAGACGGGCCATGAAGGAACCATCTTGCCTTGGGAGAGGAAGAGAGAAGGAAGCTGGGTGAGCACCTTCCATCAAGCTCCCAGCATTGGCCCCTCCCTCCCAACTGCCACCAGACAGGCCATGAAGGAACAATCTTGCCTGTGGGGAATGGAGGAGGAAAATAAAATAAAAGTTTTTACCTTTGCAAGGACTCTGCTGCCGCCAGAGCACCCCTGTTCCCTCCCACACCATTTTCCTTTTGTATCTTGTCTCTTTAGATTGTAAGCCTGAGGGCAGGGACCTGTCTAAGATTAATATAATATTGTAACCCGCCCTGAGACCTTCGGGTATAGGGCGGGATAGAAATACAAATAAATAAATAAATAAATAATAAATAAAAGGGAGATAGAAAATGCAATGCAGCACCCATGACCGGAGCATAGGAAAACACCAGCATAGGTGTGCATTTTGGATGCCAATAACCAATGTCAACCTGAGTCCTGCGTGGATACACAGAAACTGGTTAACAAAAATAAGAGAGATGGGGATTAAGAAAGAATGAAAAAAAAAGAAAAAGAGATGAAGCAGAAAAGTAACACACCACAGTAGGCTTTACCTCAGCACATTGTTGTGGTGAAAAATAGATTAAATAAAGAAGTCACAGGAAGATTCCTTCACCGCTGTGCTGGAGCTTTTTTTTATCCAACTGTTGGTTCCATGAGCAAGGAAGGATGGAATAGAACCTATGGTAACCCATCCCAGATATCCCATTCCTCCATTAAACCCCAGAACTGTTCAGTGAGGAAAGGATAATTGTTTCCTTTGCATGCACAGATGCTGACCACAGTAGCCTGTTGAAATGGCCTCACCAAATTAGTGAGTTGGACTGTCAGGCCCAAAATGGATGAAGACCCAACAAATTTCCAGTGGCCAGAAAGGCCAGATATCAGCAGAAATAAAACAGAACCTTCATTACTCTAGTTAGGGTGGTGGGAAACTTGAGGTTGTGATGTTGTTCTACATTCAATATTTTGTGTCTTGCACTCTGGTTCATAACCTTTTTTGGGGCAATATGCTTGGCAAGAAAGATGTAGGGTAATTAACTAGATTGGTCTAGTTTGAGCTAAGCACACATCTAACAGCAGTAGGATTTAAAGGGTTGCCATATCAGATTCAAGTAAATTGCTTTTTTCTATATATTATCCTGAGGGTTTTTGTGTGTTTTTTAAAGCAGGCTTCTAGACATTTGATAGATCAATGTACATATTGTTTCTCTTATCAGGAGCACTTACAAAAGCCTGGGTACTGTAGATAAAGAGATAGTTAAGAGAGTTGTAGTTGAATCTTACAGCATAAACCTGTGTTCTGCCAGCCTGAATTGGTTGTTAGGGGATACCAACATCATAGTATGGTTAGGGTACTCTTACTCCTTAGACTGTGATTAGACACAACCAGAAAAGAAAGAAAGGAAGGCAGGCAGGCAAGCATCTCTGAGGTGCCTCTGAGGCCGCGTTCCCATTATAAGCTTAATTTGGTTTCCCTAAACCAAATTAATAGAATTGGATGCAAACTTGAATTTGCCTGATCCCATTACTTTTAACTCGATCTGGATTCTGCAGATCGTAGGTGGCTTACGTGATTAAAGGGGGGACTCAAGTGGCTACTTTTTAAAAGCCACTTTTCAGGGCTGCCCTGCCCTCTTCCTCCTGGCATGAACGCGCCACCCATAACCGACCCCTTCATGGAACCTAGCTGGGTAGCTGGGTAGCTGCCGCTTACCTGGATGGAGGAAAAATGGCAGGGGGCAGCCAGCAATTCTTTCACCTCCTCTCCCCATTGCCCAGGGCACACAGTAGCAGTGGCAACTCAAGCCCCCTTTGCCCTCTCACATTCACATCCACAGCCTTAAAAACAGAACCTGTAGCTGCTTTCCTTTCCTTTCCCTTTTTTAAAGCTCAGAACTTTAAAAATTGCACAAAATTGCAACATTGTTATCAGGTGTGAAGTGGGTGGATTGCTACAGTGTAGCGGCTGCTTTAAGGGGTGGATTTTTACAGTAAAATCACTATCTTTGGAAGCAAGCTATTGGGGGAGGGAATGCATTCTCATGCATTCTCATCCCTTAACATGGTACCGTTCCCACAGTAAAAAATGTAAAATGTTTCAAGTGCACGAACCGGAGTGAGATCTGTTGAAATGAGGATTAACATTTACAACGCTTTGGGGCGATTTAACACGCGGAAAGTGTGTTAAGCCAACCTGACATGGGAACTGCGAGGATTGAAACCGTTTTGAAACTAAAATAAGCTTATAATGGGAACGCGGCCTGAGAAGTCTTCAAGGTCAGATTGTTCTCACCAGTCTGCCCCACCTCTGAACATTTGTGCTTGAAAAGGTGGATTTGAGAAGGGCTGGGGACATGAGAGCCGCACACTGGGTCTATTCGTACTTGACTTTATTCTGAAATATACCCTGGAATAGCGGTCTGCTGTCCACATGCTAATGCTGGCTGCAGCAGGCCCCAAGTGAGGCCTGCCAGAGTCTACAATAGCAACCAGACAACAAGCCCCTATCCTGAGATATATTCCAGAACATGGCCAAGAGCAAACAGGCCCACTGCCGCCTTGAGGTGCCTTTGAAGTGTCTTTCTGTTATGTCTGCACACAGCCATAGACTGATTTTCTGTTCAATTGTGCATGGAAAACATAACTCTAGTGAAACTGAAGTAGGTCTTCCTGGTATAATAGGAAAGACACTTGGTTGTATTTTTGTTTCTAAGTTCCAAAAACAGAACAAAAAGAAAGTGCTCAGTAATTTCCCCTCAGGCATGCTTCACCAGATCTTTCCACCCAGAAAATATTCACAAGTACTTTGTGGCTCTTCTCCTCACTATACCTTCTACCTGGAGCAGCTTACAATTGCTGGATTGACTGACATGGTGCTGTGCTGGTACAAGCCATGCCAACCATAGGCTGTGATGGTACAGCAAGCCTTTAAGATGGCCTTTAAGAAAGTCCTAGGATGTTCCATGATTCCTTCAAACCAGTCTTTTGAAGCTAATGGTGTTGAACACAGTACAACATGCAGTAGATTAGCTACTCTTTAATATGCACAAAGGGAAAAAGTTCAGGCTTGGTATGGATGGGTCTGTCTAAGTCAGGCCCTAATCATCCTGCTGCTCGCTGCTAATTCCAGTATCAAGTGGCAAATCTCATAAAGCACCCCTTTACTCTGCTTTTACTCTGGCACAGCTATTGTTTTAGTTAATTTATTTTACATGTCTTAAAATGATTTTATTGGATGTGCATTGAGATAGAAATGTAAATAAATAAATGATACAAGTGATGATCAAATGACAAAAAGAGTTTTCAGTAGCAGTGACCTACTGATTTGGCCCACTGTGTGGTATATGTATATGTACCCTATATGAAGTTCTGGGAGATCAAAGGATCAGGTACCTCCTCCTTCTGTGAATGCCATCTATGGAGCTAGATTGTCCTCTGCTGCTCCAATTTAACCTCCCTTGTACCATGATGCTCTTACCTGTATTCCACACCTGTTGTCACCATAGTCCTCTTCAGGGCCTCTTTTGTCTGCATGCTAGTATGTTCCATCTGCTCTAGACTGTAATCCAGATCAGGAGGGCCCAGATCAGGATTGCTGGTATATCTTGTTATTGTGATCTACTGATGTACCAGCTGGGAGGAATCCAGATCATGTAGACATACTGAACACCTTTGCCTCTGGGTTACAGTTTACTGGGGGATCTATTTTGGCGGTACACCAAAGCACATCTTAGAAATGGGTCATCAAGGCATTCCAAGGATAGGAACCTTTGTTCCTTGTTGTCAGAGTTGCAGACGCTGACATTGAAGTGGGGGCAGGGTGAGGCCAGAACGTGCCATCACTGTGCAGATGGCACTGTTCCATCCTTAGAGCAATCCATCCCAGCCATGCAGTGGATTACAAAAGTGAGTGTAGAAAGGCCCTCCCATTCTATATGATTGACACCTGGATGATTAGGAAGCATCCTTTGTAGAATGTCATAAAAGATTGAATGTTTCTGCATACTCAAAACACTTTCGTCTGCTTCTAAGCACCTAATGTCATTGAACCAATTAACTTTAAAACTGTCAACAGCAGAAGGGTGCCTGAACTTTTTCCTTTTAAGAAACTCCCTAAGTACTATGCACTACACCATACAAGGGGATGAATCCTTTGGTGCTGTGCTTCATAATACTCTCTGCTTCAGTGGCAAAATCTCTAATATATCAGGCTGTGAAACAGAAAGCAGTGGTCCCTTCAGGCATGATGCAGGCGAAGTTAAGTATTTCTATGCCCCATAGATTTATAGCAAATCCTTAATTCTTTCCCACTGAAATCAATGGGACAGTTAAAAATGCCGAAATTGGCTTGAGTTCAGTCTTCTGTGGTTAAAATAAATTTCCATGGCAACTGTCAAAGAGCATAATATTTGATGACTGGAACAGGGTTAGAGGAGGTTAACTTTCCCGACTTCTGTTTCTGATTCCGTTCACTGAAATAAGTGACTGCAGGCCAGTTGCTTGACTTCTTAGGGTTTTGGCTTTCTGGTCTGCAAAATAATCTCAGACAAGCAACAGAACAGGCTGTATTTTCAGGCTTACAGAAATTAAGAATTAATTTTATTTCCTTTGTTTCCCACAGATGGTTTGGGTCATGCTCTAGGATAGGCTGATGTAGAATCTTAAACAATTTTATATTTGGGGCAAAACAAACACACATTAAGCCTTAGCAACCTTTTAGACATCTGAGCTGTAAACTGTTTTAAAAAAATGTTCTGTAATTGGGAGACTACAGTATTTAAAGTGTTTATTCATCAGGTTGCTGAATTGAATTCATGGAGTAGCGGTTTTCAAGATTAACATGAAATACATTATCAGCATAGGGACAGAAGTGTTGCTTTTTGGAGTATGATTTTCCAAGTATTGTTGTGATGCCGCTTCCACCAGCTAATATTTAAGGATGATTGGAATTCTTGACTAATAAGATCTAGCAGTCCATGAGGTCCCTGTTCCTAGTTTAGAGCATTTGAGTTTTCTGTAAACTGGTGCTTGCAAGGGAATGCTCATCTGACTTAGCCATTGGCCTCTTTGATACCACAGTCAAGATGTGGAAGATGCCTGTCAGCCACACTCCATTTTGGAAATGTGGAAAGTCTGGAAGAAGAATTGGTTACTTTATTTATATCTTGCCTTTTTCCCAAAGGGACTCAAAGCAGCATACAAGAATTCACAATCAAAAACAATACATAACACTCCATTCAATAAATAACATGTTGTATAAAACTCGAGTATCAAATCTTATCAAGCTGCTGGATGACTTCATTCACATTATAGAGAGGTCAACACTGTCAAATTAAAGTTAAGCTTGGAAAGCCTCCTGGAATAAAAACAGTTTTTACTTGCTTACGGAAGGACACAAGCTATGGGGCCAGCCCCACTTCCTTGGGGAAGCTTAGATGCAGCCATCAAAAAGGACCTCTCCCTTGTTTTCACCAGTCAGATCAGATGAGCTCTCTATGCATTCTCCATGCATGGCAGCAGCACTTTCCACCAGTGTGCCAATTTGGGCTGACCATAGGATAGCATCAGTTAATTATAATTAGAGCCGTAAAGCATAGCACATGGCATAAAAGAGTGTGCAGCACCTCTCCAGCAAGAGGCTATCTATCAGGTTCAGGGTGAGGGAGAGTGTCGCCGCAGTGCTGGTTTTCTGACATTTCCCATGGCCTGCCTAAATGCCGCCTTAGACTTCTTGGAAGATTTCTGTAAGAACTGTAATTTAAAAGGAGAGTCAGCATCCTTCCTCTTTTCCACTGTTTGTAGTAGCTAATATGAAGGTTTCTAACATTTATTTATTATTTTGATCTCTATGTATCTGGATAATAATTATCCATAAGAAGGGATACATTATCAACTAGCAGTAGAGTCTCAGGAGCCCACCTTTTCTGAGAGGGTGTCATGTAAGTCATGGCAGGGAAGTGCTTGGTCCAAGATTTCAGGAAAGAAAGAAAACAGAATGTCCTGCTACACTTAGCTTCGGGATTTGGCAGCTTCTTTGCTCCATCTCTTTTCCAAGACTCCCTCCAAATACTTCCTACCCTAATTCAAACAGATCAGTCTGGCCTAGTCTCAGTAGAGCATTCAGACTTTGCTGTCTGCAGGTGACATTATGCAGGCAGGATCTGACAATTGTATGCATGTTTACATACATCTGCATTCCAGATTGACGCCAATTTGTGCATTTGTCAGAACCACTTCTGTTTTTCAGAAATTTTGTTCTTTCTTTAACCACTTCTGTACCTTGATGGAAAAAGAAGTTTCTCTAACTCTAAGATGCTTACTATCCTGTATCTTAAAGAACTAGCTGAACTGAACACTTTCACTATTGCTGTTTTAGGAAGACCACATGCAGAAATTCATTTTTGTTGATTACATCCAAATTCAGGCTGCCTCCTGATCACAAAAGGCAATTGTGAGATCTAAAGAAGATCCCATGACTGCCTCTTGCCACTCCTGGGAGACAACTTCGGCTTTTACCTCTTGCTTTCTAAATCCTTTTATACTCTTGCAAATACCTGGATGCCAGGTAATCACATTGTCCACTTCCATTTGTTTGTTTGTTTCATGCTTGGCTAACTTCCTGGATATTTGCAGGTGAATGAGAACTGAGATGAATAAGCTGAGAGACTAGAGGACATGGAAGGTCTGCATGCATGTGAGTATGGGCTGGGCTTATAGTGCAGGTAACCATACCAGGTCACCATTTTGTGCTTGGACATGAGGGTCGTATAGTATAGTTACCTTTTGAGATGGAGCCCTGTGGACAATGTCAGATCTGTAAATGGCCAGGAAATTGATTAAATGTTGCATCTGACTGCAGTCTGTTTTTGGTTTATTATAAATTTCTTGCTATTTGGATTATTTGGATTTTGTAAAACTCAGGAAATTTCCAAAGGTGTACAAACTAAACTTTAGGATTTGCTGCCTTTATCCGATCTTCTTTTGTTTGGCCTGGTTAGCATTTGATAACCAGGGTTGTGGGCTAGACTTTAGAGAAGACAATAGTGAACCATTTCTTTACTGTTGCCAAGAAAGCTGCATGGATTTCTTCACTGAGCTGAAATCAACAGTAGTTTTACTTTATAGAACAAGAAATGGCTTTCATTGAGGTTGACAAAACAGAACAAAATGAAATGACAAGTGAAAATAATTTCTAGGAATCTTGTTATCTTGTTAGTGTTACTGGTGGCGGCAGCATGGAGGTAATCTTGGTATTTCATTTATGTTCCAATGACACACTTAAGTTTTGCATGAGATTTTGAAACTAAGAAGTTTAAATACTAAATTTCTGAAATGGAATGGAAGATAAAAAAGAGAAATACGCCTGCTTGTTCTTCAGTGTTATTTTTGTTAATACATTACAAAGGCAGATAATGTTAAAAATAGGAGTTTAAGCAAAGCAATAAACACAGAAAACATTTAAACCTGTTCCCAATATTTGCAGCGATTTTAATCTTTTCCTGAATAGCACAAAAATGGGATGGGGAATATGCAAAATAATAGGGGATTGAAAGCAGTGCAAACGCTTGTGGAATAAGGATGCAAATGTAGTTCCCCAAAGTTAAACAGAGGCTGTCTCCCCATGCAAGCAATTTGGTGCAGGACTGGCTCGCTTGTGACCAGGTGTGGGACTGAAGCCGAATCTTGCCCATCCCCATGCACTTGAGCTGTTTTGCGCTCCTCCGCTTCAGCCGGGAACCAAGCCTCTGCCCTGCCTTCTGTGATCGTGTATCCAGGTGTGTGTGTGTTTTGCTGTGGAAAAGTGAGGAAAAGTAACCCTCTGCCCTACCAGCCTTATCGTGAACAGGGGGTGGATTGCTTCCTTGCCATGGAAAAGGGAGTAAAACCAAGACTCTGCTCTGCCAGCCTTGGCAATTGTGGACAGGGGGAGGGGGTTTCTTGCCGTGGA
This sequence comes from Aspidoscelis marmoratus, assembly GCA_014337955.1. Lineage (NCBI taxonomy): Eukaryota > Metazoa > Chordata > Lepidosauria > Squamata > Teiidae > Aspidoscelis > Aspidoscelis marmoratus. The sequence goes on along the minus strand of MTQE01001141.1, from coordinate 29,103,225 downwards.
AAATGGAGTAAAACCAAGCCAATCTCTCCACAAATAGCCCAGGATCATCCCCATGTGCAGGCTCGGCTTGGACCAAATTGCTCAAAATGTGACGAGAATGTTTTTTTCCAGGACCAAACCAGAGGGATTTTCGCATTATTCCCGTTCCATTTGGAACGGGAGTAGGACGGGAAGCCTAAGACAGCTCACGACGCTTTGACCATTCACACACAGGAGCGCAGGAGCACGTGTAAACGCGTTCCGGCGCGCCTGTGTGCGAATGCTCAAAGCATCGTGAGGTGTCTTAGCCGGCAAACGCCGGCAAACGCCGGGGAGACAGCTGAGGTGGCTCCCTCAGCCGGCGCTGGCTGAAAACAGCTGATTGTCAAAGCCGCGCCGGCGTCGGAGGCGAGCCCACAGCTGTTAGGGAGAGAGAAGCAGGCGCGAATGCTTCTCCTCCCGAATGCCTGCGGGCAGTTTGTGCGCGCCCGAACGCATGTAGAGCGCTTTAAAGTGCTCTACATCTCGAACGCGCCGAAGACAGCTCCAGACACGTCGGAGCGCAAGCCCCGCTGAGCCAATGCGTATGCTGTGTCCGGAGCTGTCTTCCACACGTACTAAAATGGCGTGTGCGAAAACACCTCTGGTTTGGGCAATTTGGTCCAAGAAAATCGGACCAAATAAAAATGCATGGGAACGGCCCCTCCCAAATCTGATTTCAATTCAGGGCAAAATGTGCATGGGGACATGCCCAGACTGGATGCCCTTAGCTAAGAGGGAGCTTGCTGACTACAAAGTGCTTGATGTGAGATTCACTAGTGGCAGAGTATTATAATAGTGGGGTTGTACCTTGTAGTTTCTCAGGAAATGGTACTTATTTTCCTATTCTAATCTTGTCACCATTGTTACTTCTTGTGGGTGGTGCAGTGACTAAGAACACTAAGCTAGGACCCCCAAGTCCCTGGGTTTGAATCCTTGTTTTGCCATGAAATCCTATTGGGTCTTCGCAGCTATAGATAAAATGCCCTTGATGTGTTGTGAAGGTTAAAAGGGTAAATCTTGTTAGACAATCTGGAGTGGAGACCCTAAGGCAGTTGGTTGGATCACAGGTCATATTTACAACAGCTTCTACAGCCAACCCAGTGCTAAATGTCATTTTTACACATCTTTAGATCATATGAGTGATGCTTGGAGGACACTCTGATACCTAGACAATTCCAGACTTTCATGATTTTTTGAGAAGGCTGCCAACACATATTCCCCAACATTGTTGCAGTTCTATCTTCCATCTCCCATATGACCCTCACAAGATGGTGGCAGTAGGAAAGCAAAGGGAAGATTATGTGACTCAGGGAGAGAAGGGGCTACTAGTTTGGTTCTGCAATCTTCCACCTACTTTTTTCTACTATGTTTTGTTCTGTTCTGTTCAGTCTTTCTTCTCCTCTTCTCCATCCAATAAATTTTGAGAGGAGAGGAAAAAGGAGAAACTCCGGTGCTCACTTCCTAACAATGGCAAAGAGATTCCTTCCTTCCTATTCTTGTTGCAAGAAGGAGAGAAAATGCTATCAATTGAAAGTGGGACGCATGTGAAGAGGGAAAAATGAGGAGGCACAAATATCTTATAGATTTCATCTGTAATTATTGAAGCTGTCAGACAAGTCTCTTGATACTGAGCTAACATTTTGTAGTGGAAAACAGGGAGCGGGGGATCATGGCTCAGGGTTAGGTTCTTTGGTTAGGCAGAAAATCATGTGCCAGTGGAGCAGGGCAATGCAGTCTCTTCATAAAGACCTGAGAGGATGAAATATGGCAACTAGGGATGTTAATGAATGTTTTTTGGGGGGGTTCAATTTGTATTGAATAGAACACAAGAAAATTAATAGATCCCCTTTGAATGTGGTAGGATTCAAATTCAATATAAATGCTCAATATGAATTTGATTTGAATCCCCAATATGAATTACATTCAAATCCCCTATGAATCCAGTCTTAATGCATCAAACCCGTCCTGAATCCTCAATGCCCTTTGAATCTGCTCTGGATCTGTTGGCAGATGCAGATTCATGAATGTAATGAAGCTTCATATGAATGTTCTGAAGCATTAGATTCAAATTCAAAGTTCAATCTTTGAATGTGCCAACATTCAATTAGAATTTGAATGTCTGAATTCGGATGAATTCATGCAAATTTCAAATGTTATGAATATTCATGTGGATCCCTAATGACAAACTGCGTGTTGAGAAGGCACATTGCAGCTCATCTTCCCTTGGAGGCTCAGCCCCAATGAGTGAGGTTTAGGGCCATTGTGGGCAACCTGTGCGTTCACATCTTGCAACACATACATCCCAAAAGCTCAAGGAAAAGATTGACCTTGACACCTCCTGCTTCAGAGGTTTTCTGCAAGGGAGCTAATGTGGTAATCCCTGCAGGCTGCTTTCACTTCTTATTCCTAGTGGAGATGATATGCAGGAGAGTCCTGGTCCAGTGCTCAGGTGGACCTGAACAGACTGCTTAACTCTGAAAATGGCATAACAATCCCATGCTGCTGTTTCAGCAGTAATGCCCAGTCCCATTGTTAGGATACATGCAGAAGCTGGAGTTATTTAGCTTTAAGCCTCTGCAAAGATTTTGAAGTGGAGGAAGAAAAATCCAAATTCAGCCAGATGTCCAGTGGTGTCTTCTCTGCTCCAACAAGGAAAACCGGGATCTCCTTCCAAGGCTCCACAGCCTCAGTTGTCCTTCATACTGTGCATTAAAGTTCTCTTGGAAGGACTATTCAAAACCGAATGTCCCGATAATTCTGTTTTACAAAATCCATTTGTAAGGATACTCCAAACACAAGAAAGTACATTAAGGAACAAAAAAATCATTCAAAATCCTGATTAAGGTCGATTCTTGACATTCGTATCATTCGATTCAAAGTACATAAGCAAGTGTACTTATGATTGGTGAATCATAGATGGCTCTGAAAAATCAGTAGTCTTTCACCTTCGGGTGAAGCTGCATACTATTACCAGAGGTCCCTCTTCGAGGAAGTTCTAACCAATATCACTTTCCAATAATGATAAATGGATTTCTCCGCAGGCATATGCGTGTGTTCTCGGGGGTAGATGGGGTATAAAAAATCCCATACTGGATAACAGTACTCTAGATTCTAACTTTCCCAGCTTACTCAACTAGACTTACCTGTTAAGTTCACCAGACAGAAAGCTCCTTAAGCTGTAAGCTTATACATTACACCCAGCGCTGAAAAAGGAGCGAGAGTGCAAGTGCAGGATTTTTATAGGTTTCGTGTTAATGCTATTCATGGCGATTCTGCAGTGAATTGTGAGAAAAACAGAAAAATCATGTAAGTCATTTCTTGTTTAATGAAGCTCTTTCCTGGAAAGCTGGGGGATAAGAAAATAAACAGTGCCTCTAAACTTGCCAAGTACTTTATTGTTAATAGGTGGAAGGAATGTGGCCTTGGTGAGCTCTTTTCTAGTCTTGAGGCTCTCATTTTCTTTCTGTAAGAACAGCTGCATATCAAGGAAGAGATCATTAAATGACTCCAGGCCCTGGCGTACTTCCCTTAGCTCTAGTGATGATCACAGGCCTCTGCTCCATTGTTCAGTGTGAAGCAGCATTTCCCCATCACTGGCTGCCAATTCACTACCGAGCCCAATTCAAGGTGCTAACTCTGACTTATAAAGCCCTAAATGACTTGGGCCCCAGATATCTAAAGGAGCGCCTTCTCCCATATTGACCTGCCCATGTTCTAAGATCTGGAGGGGAGGCCCTTCTGGTTATCCCCCCGCCTTCAGCAGCTAGGCGGGTGGGCACCCGGGAGAGGGCCTTCTCAGTAGTGGCCCCCAGATTGTGGAGTGGTCTCCCCTTGGAGATACGTCAGGCCCCTTCTCTGTCTGTGTTCAGGAAGGCGGTGAAGACGTACCTCTTCACCCAGGCCTTTGGCTAAATGTCCCCTCCACTTCCCCCCATTGCACACTCTACTGTCTTTTAAACTGTTTTTTCAATATTATTATTATGCTGGTTTTTTAAAAATTTCTATTGGTTTTAGCATTGTTTTATACAGTCTTGATATGTGTGTATTCTAAATGTTGTGAGACACCCAGGGACCCTAGGGTATGGGGTGGGAAATAAATAAATAAATAAATAAATAAATAAATAAA
>MTQE01001141.1:29088709-29098907 GCA_014337955.1 Aspidoscelis marmoratus | reverse complement strand
AATAAATAAATAAATAAATAAATAAATAAATAAATAAATAAATCTCTAGAGGACAGCCAAAAGAGAGGATTTGCTTTCTCTGAAATAGATCACCCATCCATGCTAATTCTTAGCCAGGATCCACATGACATCATCATGGCACCATGCAAGTGCTCAGAGGGGCAGGGACCACATGTCCCCATTGAACAAATATCCCACCATAAGTGCTTGTGGTAGTGCTGCAACAGCATTGCCATAATACTTTCCCCCATTCTTTTGCCCTGCCACCATGATGTTTTGATTCTCCGTTGGGCCAAAAAAAACACAACCCTGCTATAACACACACACAAAATGGCCAGCTTGTGGGGCCATTTCCTTCGCTTCCCCAGATCGTCCTGTCCCAAAACGTTGAAGCTAGGGGATGAAACTTCTCCTGCCTCGATATTTTCAAAGCCACCAGTCAGATGGAAGGTGCAATCAGCATGCTTCCTAGGGATGTGCACAGATGCGTTTTTTGCATTCGAATTCAAGTCAATTCGGAATATTTGAATATTTGATGCAAAATTCAAAAATCAAAATTTTTGAAAATCCAGTTAGAATCCAGATTATGCAGATCCGTATTTTCAAAAATCTGATTCGAACTGAATGATAGAAATGTCAGGAACATTTGTATCCAATTTTTGAATTCACGTACATCCCATTTGCATCCCATATTATAAGCGCGAATAGACCCGATATTTGGATGTGATGTAAACAGATCTATTCAGTCGAATTATCAAAAAATCCATATCGGATTTGTGGATATTCAAAATTCGATCAAATTTGGAAATTCAGATTTTCAGAAATCTGATTTGAATTCGAATGTTGATATTCGTCAAATTCAAATCGGATTTTCAAATTTTCAGATATCTGTGCACATCCCTAATGCTTCCTGCTCTAAGGGATGGAGTACTTGATTGCAAGCACTAGTATGGGCCTGTGGTGTGGCTCCTGCCTGGCCTATCTTTGCCTTAGCAATATGCTCTATATTGTTTCCCAGCATTCATGCTGAGTCTTTATGCCACCATTGTCTGCACAGATCTGGTAGCCCCATCTTAGGCTGCTGTGGAGCCTGGCCCCTCCTGCAGTTTGGGCTGGGATATTGGGAGTTTGGTCGTTAAGTTCTGCCTCATGACTGATTTTTCCAAAAGTGTTTGCAGTGGGTTTTATTATTTTTTTCTTTTCCTAGCATGTGTCATTTCCTCTTAAAGATTGTAGAGGGTGCACTGAAGCCACTACTAGTTCTTGCCTGACCAGTAATTAATTAAGAAGGGATCAGGACTGATAATGCGCTGTAATCCCTTCTTTCAGATCATTTTGCTTGGTAATCTCTTTAATGCTAGCAACTCCGATGGGTGACAGAGAAGAGGAGGAAAGAACCTTTATTGTATATTATGAGGGCTGCTGGTCTAAGACGCTTCTCTGCTTCCAGTCCCCTTGGTTGAAAACTCCAGACCTCTGAAGCACAAATAAATAGTTGAGAAAGTTGGGAAAATGTGCAAAGGGTCAGATTTTTTGCAGAATGTGCACACAGAAGGACTGTCCAACTTTTGATGAGGGCTGCTTAGAAGCGTCACTGCTGTTAACTAGATTTACTTCAGAGTAAGCATGTATGGAATTTGGCTTCAAGAGGGCTGGTTGGTCTGGTTTGCTTTGATTTTTAACTGTGTGAAGAGAAAAATTTTTGAGGACTTCTTTAATGGTTGATATATGTGAAGATTCAGCGAGCTTGAATAGGATGAAGATCCTACCGGTAGCTATCCCTGACCTTTGAGAAGAGTCTCAATCCTGTCCCATGAGAATAGTCTCTTACACATTTTTTGTCATTTGCCTGAGGACATAGGACTTCCAGTCCAGTGGAAGGGTGGAAGGGAAGACTTTAATCTGTTCCACACAGATTAAGGTACAGTTGCATCTGATTCCCTGCTGATTCAGTAAAACACAATAAACTACTGGATCACAGACTGGGACTGCACTAGATAACATAAAATTCTGTTTCAGGCCACCTGGCATAAGGACACCACAGAATGACAGATCACATTTTAGAAATAATCATCAGCCAGATCATCTTGATGTTCTCCCTGACCACAGTCCTGGTAAAAGAAGGCTATTTGGGGTGGGTTGTGGGTGGGCAAGGGGGCGGTTTTGAGGAACTGCAAATGGGAAGGAAGCTGATATCTAGTAAATAATAATAGGAATAGCAACATTGAGCCTGTTTGGTCTTATGGTTAGAGTGCCAGACTCTTATCTGATGGTTCCCCAGTTTGATTCCACACTCCTTCATGAAGCCAGCTGATGAACTTTGGCTAGTCACAGCTCTCTTTCTTCTTCTTCTTCTTCTATTAGTAATAGTAACAATTTCAGACTTTGAAATATGGAGACACCAGCAAGCCAAATCCCAAAGTGGCATTGACATGGACAGAGTGTGAAAGCAGTGTTGCCTTGAGCCCAGGATGCACCTTCTCTTGGCCCACATCCTGGACACTCTACAAAGGCTAAATTTTACCTCCCAGAGATGCTCCAAGTTCCCTCTCATGAAGAGGGGAGGTGAACAGAAGCAGAAGACACTGGGGGTGGAGGGGAGAAGGCAGAGTCAGCCAGGTAGGTGGGTGAGTAAGCAGGCATGGAGGAAAGCCCAGGAAAGGGCTGGGGGCAAGCAAGCCTTTGCGCTTTCCCCCTGGCTTCTGCACACAGTGACAGGAGACACCTGCTGTGGCACCTGGCATGCAGCAGAAGGAGGGTGGGCCGTGTAGGCTGCTCAGGCCAGAGGAGGCAAAGTGGAAAGGGTGGGTGGCACCTTTGGTCTGCCTGGCTGATTTGGTTCCTCCTCCTGTCTGTCCCCCCCCCCGCCTCTGCCACTGAGCTCAGGGCAGGATTTCAGGGAAGAGGCCTATTTCTGTAAGTGTGCCTTATCTTTTTACAAAATAACACACAAGAAGGGGAAAGCATTGGGGCAAGGACAGAGGAGGAAGTGGATGTGGGAGGCAATGCCACCAGCCCTCTACATCAGACATTGGGCAAGAAGGGAGTGGAACCATCCCTTTGCCTGCCCAAAATAGTCTCCTTTCAATCACATACTTAAAAATCAAAGCAAAGTAATGAGCTCAAACAGCTGCAGTGCTGCCAAAATCTGGTTAAAGGATAGTCTCTTTCCCAGAACTCCAGTACAGAAAAACAAAACTGAAAAGGATTTTTAAGTCTGGACTATCAAAACTTGAACCAGCCTGGAATTTGATTGAATGTTGTGTCTGACCTGCCTCCTTCTCTATCAGTCCAGGGCAGAACCTTGACAACACCTGCATTAGAACTGGCTGCTTGGTCAGTGTGGCATGGACTTGAGGACAGCTGTTTCCCATAGAACAGCAACTCCACTTCCCCTCAGGCACATGGCCCCATCCACCGCCTTTCAACTGTTATTCCTCTGACGGCTGATCGGAGAGATATACGGCTGGAGATTACAGCATCTAAGTGGATATGAAGGGCCTTTTGTGTGATCAGCGATGCAATTATTAAACTGGACAGCCACAGACAAAGAACTCTCTAGTGTAGGCTTTACCAGGTTAAGGTGCTTCTGATGCAAACGTCTCTTCATCGCTTTTAAACAACAGATAAATTCTGTCCTGACAGCGGAGGCAAGGCTAAATAATTGAGCACTGGGCATTAATGAGTCACGTGATTGGAACAGTTATGAGAAGGGCATGTTTCCAAGGGATGAATGATGTGGCATCATTTTGTCTGGGGTCCCTATGTGGGTCAGACTGAGAGCTACTTCATTTCCTTGGTGTGGACCAAACACTGGGACTTACTGGCAATTTCTTCCTTATGATGGACAGCTGAATCTCTGTGCTGGCTGTTAGGAAGATTCTGCGACCATCTGTAATGGAAATCCCCAAATCCCACTTCACTACATATTTAATAATACAGATTTCTGCAAAGTAAATGCCAACTGATTATCGGAAAACATATTTACCGAATGTGAAAGAGGCATATTATAATCAAATACTGATATTAAGCGCTTCTGACATGCTGCTCTATAACCTTGCAAGTAGATTTTTCAGGTTTTTGCTGCAAGGAGAATAGGCCTGCATCTCTGTTATGCAGCAGAGACAGGCACACTTTCTGTATAACGGAGAGACAGCCTAAGGGCGTGGTCATACTGTAAAAAAATAGACTACCTCAGGGCTGGACAGGGAACTGAGGCACCTGGAATGGTCTGATCACACATGCTTCTACATGCCACTGCCATGCCAAAGCTATTTGGATCCCCTTCACCTGGTCAATGTAAGCTTCAGCATAGCAGTGGGGCGGTGGGCAGTGACACCAGGTGTGGGGGGTGAAAGGAGGGCTTATTCGTTCTGGGCACAGATATTTGAAAGATTTGATCCAAATACCCCCACATCCGTGTGTGGGGGGCTGCATCCCCATTACAAGCTTAATCAGGTTTCCCTAAACTGAAATAATAGAACCGGATGCAAACGCGAATTTGCCTGTTCCCATTACTTTCAGCTTAATCGTGTTCGATCCGGATTCTGAGGATCCTACCCAGTGTACGTGACTCCAGGGGGGACTCAAGTGGCTACTTTCTAAAAGCTGTTTTTCGGGGCTGCCCTGCCCTCTTCCTCCTGGCATGAATGAGCCACCCATAACAGACCCATTCATGGAGCCTGGCTGGGTAACTGCCGCTTGCCTGGATGGAGGAAAACTGGCAGCGGGCAGCCAGCGATTCTCCCCATTGCCCAGGGCACACAGCAGCAGTGGCAACTCAAGCAAGGGGGCTTTAAACATTCACACATCTCCCAAAACCTGCCCTGCTTTTCTTTCCCCTTTAAAGGTCAGAACTCCAAAGAGCTAGAATTGTGCAAAATTGCAACATTGTTATCAGGTGTGAAGTGCCTGGATTGCTACAGTGTAGCGGCTGCTGTGAAGGTTGGATTTTTACACTGAAATCACTTTCTTTGGAAGCAAGCTATTGGGAGAGGGAAACCCTAAACATGGATTCTCATCCCTTAAAATGGTAGGGTCCCCACAGTAAAAAATGTAACACATATCAAGCACACGATCCGGCGTGAGACCTGTTGAAATGAGGGTTAACATTTACAATGCTTTGGGGTGATTTAACACGCGGAAAGTGTGTTAAGCCAAACTGACATGGGGTCTGCGAGGATTGAAAACGGTTTGAAACCTTATTAAGCTTGTAATGGGGATGCGTCCTGGGAGGGGTATTCAGCTGGTGCCAGATAGAATATGAAAAATGGCTCTGTGCCACATCACAGCCCCGTTCCCATTACAAGCTTAAAACGGTTTTCCTAAACCGAAATAAAAGAACGGGATGCAAACACAAATTTGCCTGATCCCATTACTTTCAACTTTAATCGTGTTTGATCCAGATTCTGAAAGGACTTGAAAACTTCATTTGGGAAACTGTATCTTTTTCTCCCTGCCCATTGCCAGTCATGGTGCTCACCCCCTCCCTCTGATTGGGGTTTCTCCTGCTGCAAAATTTTTGCTTTGACAAGGACGGGGAGTTCCTAGAGTGCAATTGAGGGAAGGAAATCCTAAACATGCATTCTTGTCCCATGAAAATGGTATCATTCCCACAGTAAGAAATGTAAACTGTTTAAAATGCAAGAACAGGAGCGAGGCCTGTTGAAATGAGTGTTTTATTTATAACGCTTTGGGGCGATTTAACACACGGAAAGCGTGTTAAGCCAACCAGACGTGGGGACTGTGAGGATCGAAACCATTTCCAAACCATTTTAAGTTTGCAATGGTTAACAGGCTGCCCTAGTATGTAATACATACATATCTGTACATTTGAATGTTTTGAATCATTCAAACAAATGTTTTGGAACATTCAAAATTTGTTTGAATGTTTAAATTTGAATGTGAAGACATTCTATTCGAATTCGAATGTCCACATTTGATCAAATTTAGAATGTTTAGAATATTCGTGCACATCCCTAATCTGCACACAAAACACTCAGGTCCTTTCTGCACTGGGTCTTATCCCAGATTATATCCTGGAATCCTATCGTTTGGTCTGAACCAGCATGCAGATGGCAGGCCTCAAATTCCAGGATATAATTCAGAGGGCCCAGTGCAGAAAGGGCCTCAGATTTCTGTCTGGAACCTTGCTCTATAAAAAGAGGGGCTTAAATATATATTTTATAATATAGGTCATTGAAAAGTGGAGCCACAAAAATATATTTTGTATTTCCTTTATTTTTTTTAAAAAAGATCAGCTTGATATGCTTTTAAAAAGAAGAAAGGACCTCCCCACCTCTACCCCACAGGCCCACATTACCAAATTACAGAAGATAGGAACTATGTACAGAATAAATGTTCTGCCTTGACTTGAACCTTCTGACAGGGTCAAGTTTCCTCATAGCCATAATGAGATCTTGTTAGAAATCCAGATACTGAATGGAGCTTTTTTCTCTTGAATCTTTGCATTTCAGAAAAAAAAAAGGTGGAAGGAGGTCTCTCTCTCTGACTTATGATGTGGAGTGAAGAGGGGAAAAAATCCTGAAAGTTCAAATATTTTCTATGTAAGACTTCAATCTATTTTAAAGGAAGCGAGGTGGTGGTGACGGTGGGGAGGAACTCAGAAAACCGTAGGAGATATTTTACTAGTGAACCTTTATTTTTGTCATACATTAACTCAAAAGTTGAAGTTCTATGAAGAAAGAAATCTGAGGTGCAGGGGAAAAAGTTTGCTACCAGCCGTTACACCAGCCATAAATATGTGTTGGTGGCCTTTAAATTAAGAAATAAGGATCATCTGCAAGCTCTTTTCCATCTGAACAAAACAACAATGGGCAGCTTGCCAGGGGCTGTTTGAAAGGCAGGTGAGACTTTTCTATAGTTAGAAATCTCTCCAATTTAAATGGCAAAGTATTGCATATAGATGCAGCTGAATAAATATGGTAGTGACTATATTGGTGCACAGTTGCTGAGAGTAAAGGTTACAAATCTGTACTCAGAGATGGGCACTCAGGGATCCTGGCATGCATAAAAAGGCAATTTATGGCTGCAGTGGTGGGGAAACACCTTGCACAGGTATTATAGTCCTGTGTATATGTCTCATGAAAACTACCACACAGTTTTCTTATATGACCATTAGCATGGAAATTTTGTCACATGAAGTTCACGTCAAGCATGCTGCAGCTGAAGTCATAGTTTCGAACAATAAGAATGGCAGGAGAGTCCAATAGTTATAGATTGGCATACAAGAGTGAAAAACACCCACACCTCTTCATATTCCTTTAAAAGTTTGGACAATTGTAGCCATGGAAACACTTTCACTTTAAACATTCTGTAGTCCATCTTCAAATCTGACTGCTCACACCTTTTCATTTCTATCTGTTTTACTTGTGGACTTTTCACCTTCCATTTGGACTTTTCTGAGTGGAAAGTCCACAAATAAAGTGGATAGAAATGGAAAGGTGCAAGCAAATGGACTGAAAATGAATTGAAGAAGGTTTAAAGTGAAGGTGTGACTACAGCCTGGGTGTGTATGCTGACAGTAATTCTTTGGTTGACTGCCAGTTTATTTCCAAACCCATATTATTTTGTGATAATAAGATTTGCTTTAGTGCAGGGTTTAGTATTTGTCTTACTAAATATGTATGCTGTTCTGCTGTCTTTGCACAAAGAGTTAAGTACTGATGGAGAGTCAGGAGGTGGCTGGTGCTGTTCTGCCCCTAACTCCCCTTAGTTTCCAGGATGGCCACCACATTTGAACCATAGGGCACTATATTTCCAGAGGCTGGTGAAGTGTGCACTGGCTCCCAGCAGAGCCTGGCATTGTCGTACCTTGGGGGGCAGGGCAGGTGAGCCAGAGCTGACTGGAGATTGAGCAACCCTGCCCCACCTTGCTTCTTGTTCCTGTGAAGCTGACCCTGCCTGCCTTCCCAACCTTCACTAGAGAAAGGGTAACCATCGAGGTCTGCCTCTCATCACTGCTGGAACGGTTGCTGGAGAGATGAACATGCCAGTCCTAAGCTGCTAGAGGTATCCCCATTGCTTGGTCCTTGCCATCATCTACCCACAGTGCAAGGTCCTACAGACAGTCATGTGACATCCTCAGGATCATATGTCTAAAGATACCCTGTGTTAGCCTGTGGGTTGATTCTGTGGAGGTGTTCCACTCTAGTTGGAACTCTCCCTTTGGTTTCATTGGACTGCATTTGCTCCATTTCAGAAGTGCAGTTCGATCTAACAAAACTGGCACAATGCCCTCCCTTCAATTGCCACCATACAGACCTTAAAGAATTTATGTTTTCCAGTTCCACAGAAAAACTAGAAGCCGAGTTGATTACAAACTTTTACCTGGCTAATTGGATACAACACAGAACAGTACAGGAGGATTAACTAAACAATAATAATAAAAAAGAAGAGGGATTAAAAAGTAATATAATTTACTTAAAGCAAATGCAATTTTCTATAGAGCAGTATTTAGGGCTAGAAACAATCTACTATATACTGTGTAGTTTGATCAAAAGAAATCAGGGGAGATGATTAAACCACACTAGCTTTGGTAAGCAAATGTGAATAAGTCTGATCCAACCAATTACCATGCAAAACTAGGAAGCTGCAACAGTTGGAGTCAAACTATTGGGCCTTCCAGGTGAATGTTGTTAATACTGATAGGCAGAGGATTACCATATGGAAAAGAGGTCAGGGTTTCTGCAACTATTGAGAAGAGGGAGTTTTAGCAGGTGTAGCTTGGGATACAGGCAACACCTGCTGCCTGAACATTCATCTTCTGTACCTGTTAAAGGTGGAGGAACCTGTCCTCTCTTCCATATGCTAACTCTAAAGGAATCTCTGACAACCATACCTGATGATGCTGGAATGTGGCACCCTGAGGATGGGATGCTGATACTCTGTTCATGAGCTGTGCCCCCTCCACTGTCTTTCAATTACCTGTTCTGGGGAAAAATTATTTCAGAGGTTAGACTGGTAATGACAAAAGACAGATCTTGATTATGGATTATAAGTCATCAATGCTTCAATTATAGTTTTCCGGTGGTCTTTGCTTTGGTCTCTAGTTGGCAATTGAGAAAGCTTTGTCTGGGTTTTTGATAAATGATACTCCTTTCTGCAACCCCCCCCCCCAATTGTGATATGATGTATTAGATGTAGACTTTATTTACTATTCATAACGTTCAGAATAACTTACAGTAAAGCACAAACAATATACTACAAAAGCATTATGGTTGCCAGTTCAATAAAGTATATCAAAAGAGTAATATAGTAGCAATGTACAGTGTAACAAGCCTTAATGTTTACAGTGGTTATGTTCTTGTGTTCCCTTGTTAATACCATGGGAAAGCCTAGTTTGTTGGTACTTTCTTGTGTGTAAGAAGGACAAAAATGTAAATGATGAGGAATACATCGTGAATACACGAAATAGAAACAATCCTGTTAGTTGCTGGAACTTGTGAATATTAAATTCTTAGGTGCTGTACAGTGCAATAAGGATGTGCATGAATATTCCTAACATTTGAAATTTGGCCGATTCGCCCGTTTGAACTTGAATGTTACAATGTTTGTATGCCAACATTCAAACAAATATGAATGTTTCCGGACATTCATACGAATAATACAGACATTTGTTGAGCTGGGGATACATATCAGATACGTATCTGTTCATATTAAGATATGTATCTGTTCATACACAGATACGTATTGAATGTTTGTACAAATACACACGAATAGATTCGTATTGCATAGAATTTTAACACATTCAAATGCATTCTATTCGTACAAATATGAATTTTTGAACATTCAATTTGTTTAGAATCCAGCGCCCAAAAGACATTAGTGCACATCCCTACAATGCAAAAAAGTGCAGATAGTCACTGCTGGATACATCAGGTAATGATTTGGATAATGCTAGTGTGCTTGTGGTGCACTGATTTCATGCACCACAGCTAGTCTGCAACATTCACCTGGAATGTAATAAGAATAGCTTGCTTTGTTTTGGCTTGTCTTTAGTTTGCACCAAGTACCATATTCCTCTGCTCTCAGTGCCTTTTCTGCTGTTAGCACAGACAAGATTTTCATGCTTGTCCATGGCATACTTGGCTGAAATAGTGTTATCTATATCAAAGTGTTTACACCAAGTTGTTGTTGTTGTTGTTGTTGTTATTATTATTATTATTATTATTATTAT
>MTQE01001141.1:29070066-29086585 GCA_014337955.1 Aspidoscelis marmoratus | reverse complement strand
AGAGAATAGAGGGGGCAACGGAAACTAGGAGGCGAGAAGGGATTGGGTCACCAAGTGATTCATGATGCTTGGGATAGTGTAATAATGCCAGACTTGGGGATTTCAGTCAAAGAGCTTCAAAGCAAAAGCCATTTTTGCTCAGGGATGTTGAATATTACCTGAGACAGGTGGACTGGACAGCCCATCTGGTCCAGCATTCTGTCTTACACAGTGGCCCACCAATTGCTTCTGGGTATTCTAAAGCAGATGACAAGGGCAAAACCTTCACCAGAGGCCAATTCACACTTTGGCCTGTATTCTGCAATTAGGCAACCTCTGGACAGGTGCATCTGTACTTTTAGGAGCTGTTTACAGCCTGGAAACTCCTCCTGTCTGCCCAGAGGCTGCCTAATTGCAGACTAGCTGTGGTCCATGAAATTGGTGCACCACAAACACACTAGCATTATCCAAATCATTGTCTGATGCATCCAGCAGTGACCATCTGCACCTTTTCAAGGGCAATGGGCCATCAGAGCTGCTCCACAAGTGAGCAAACCAAGCATCTCAAAAGTGCCTTAGAGACAGTAGCATTTGGCCCTCATGTTCTCCTTCCATCTCTAACCTACCTTTTTTTTACTCCAGAATGTTGATGAGAGGAAGAGAGAAATTGTGAAGGAATCATCTCTGAGTTGCCTCAGGCTTTTGGTCTTTACTCTGTCTGAATGCAGCCTGAGTCTCTAAGGTCCTAACCAGACACTTCTACCACTACATTATCCAATTGAGGTATATAAAATCACGCATGGTATAGAAAAGGTGGATAGAGAAAATTTCTTTTCTTTGTCATATAGCACTAGAACTAGGGGGCACTCTATGAAACTGATGGGTAGGAGAGTCAGATCAGACAAGGGGAAGTATTTCTTCACCCAGAGGGCCATCAGTCAATGGAATTTGCTGAGCGAAGAGGTGGTAGCAGCTACCAGCCTAGATGGCTTTAAGAAAAGGAATTTATGGATGACAGATGTATCAGTGGCTACTAGAATGGATGGCTAAGTATATCTTTCAGGCTGGGGGGGGGGCAGGGAGCAAGCAGGATGCCTCTAAGGCCATTTGCTGGGATTTGAGAACCCATGGACAATTGGTGGGCCACCGTGTGAGACAGGATACTAGACTAGATGGACTGCAGCCTGATCCAGCAGGCCTCCTCTTATGTTCTCTTATGCTTGCTTCAAACTTCTTTCACTTGCCCACCAGTGCCAGGTGGTAGGCATTAGAGGGCTTTATTTGTGCTGGCCATGGCTCTGAAATCCCTCCCTTCTAATTTTTCTTCATTTCAGAGGTCTGTTACATAAGTAATGCTCTTTTAGGCTGAGATGTGTTTACTGCTCTCCATTAGCTGCTGGCTCTGTGAAATTAATCTTTTATGAATTAAGTGAATTTTTATTTGGGGGTGATAATGTGTAAATATTTTTGATAATGTATTTTTGAATTGTTGATGTTCATTGCCTTGGCAAAGTCTTATTTGGAAAGGCAGCCTATAAACATTTAAAAATAAAGAAGTTCTTCTAGTATTAATCTGTGGATGGGAGGGCAGAGAACATTGAAAACCACAGTAGATGGTCTCAAAGTATTGGTATCCTTAGGCCAGATGTAATTGCAATGTCTGGTGGTGTATAGGTACTTATGGATGGCCTTGTTTCAATATGGTGGCATGATTATTAATATGTCAGAACAGTTCTAACAACCAGTGGGGTCTCTGGCATGGGAAGATGAACACAGCCATATTACGAGTCAAAATATGTCCAGCTGCAGTAATTACTGCATATTAAACAAAATAGCAATTGGTTATTGGTTAATTTAAATGCTCTAATGAATATCTTAGTGTGAATCTCATGGTATTTAATTAACATGCAGTAGCTGTCCCTGTGTGACACTTTTCTGCATTTATGTGTTAATTTGTGCTTCCTTTTCCCTCTTAATTTTGGGGAACTGCCAGCTATATAGGAGGGAGCTGTGAATTAAATGTAAGTGAAAGAAAGAATTCAAAGAGAGACTAACAAAATTGAGTGTGAATGTGTGACTCGACAGAGGTATTATTTAGGACAAATTACTGCAGAGCATTACCTTAGCAGGGGCCACTGCTCTAATTTGTGACATCCTTAGTTATACCGAGGTTTACACTGAGTGGTCAACATATTCGTCTGTGTCCTTTTTCTACTACGAACAGGAGCAATAGATCACAAAACTTGACTTGATATGGTCTAAGCCTGGGATTATGATTTGTTTCTTCTTAAACAAACCACAGTTCCTCAGATTTTACAAAAAGTAAAGTTGCGTGGTTTACCACTTGTACTAGAGAAGCATTACTGACATTACATTTAAGCATGTACACAGTGGGAAGTCTGCACACATCTACAAGATATCAAAGATTATGGACTGCAAGGTTACATGGGTGTTGGGACCACAGAATGCTATAGAAGGCACCTGAAAAGCCTTTTTGAAAAGTCGAAGGAGTAAAATTATGATTTTGAAAATGGGTTTTTGTCTCTCTTCTCGAGTTGCTTCAGACTTCACTCAGACAAAGAGCAAAGTTGTTGTAAACAGGAAAAGCCCCAGGGCAGCCAACAACTACAAACAAGTTTATTCAAAGGTAAACCTGAGTTCCAACTAGGCTAGCCTGATGTGCTTTTAGCTCCACAGGGCAGTTCATAAAACTAACCTCATAGCCTAAGATTCTTCTGGAATAATTTCCCCCCTAACCAATTCATTTCTTTTACAGAAGGAATAAAGTGGAAATGATATAACAGCATGGTCAAATGTATAAATTTGTCATACTGCAGTAATTATTAACTGGTGACATTCTTTGACTTCATAAATCCTTAAGTGCCATTTCTGGGCAAAGACAGGTCTCAACATCTAAACAGTGCTGCGAGTCTGTTAGGCTTGCAGGCAATACCTTGTAGACTCGATCCTAAGCTGCACAGTTTAAATGACCAGAGTAGTTGCTTAGTATATCTGTCTGGGGCCTTTTCCACATGAGCTTCCAATGGGAAAACTGATGGCCAGCTGTGTGGTAATTGCTTTGGACAGATGTAAAAAGTCTAGGCAACTTCAGGCTGCTATGGGGTACTATGAAAGTGAAATTCCCTGGTCCCTGGCCTGGGTGTTTTTCTTCATTTTGGGATGGAAATTGGCTGCAGATGGACTGGCTACTTGTCTACCCTGACCTTGGGGAAGCCATACACTATCCTTTTAGCTGTGTATGAATGCAGCCTTAGACTGTTCTTATTTTTCTTGTCTTCTGAACTCTCATGGGGTGGGGGGGAATGGCAGACCTGTACATCTTGAAATAGTTGAATAGAGGAGGGAACATAAGTTAGTTCTAACTTCAGCATCTGCTGAAATTCTCTCCTGTACATGACTATTAACGATATGGGAGCTTTGATCTGGATTCCATATTGCTACTCTGTGTATGAAGAAGCAATCACTTAAGAAACAACTCCCATGGAAACACATCTGAATAGTCTGAGCTACTGAGATATTTTTAGTCTTGCAAAGTTCTACCTTAAGGCAAACCTACAGTTCCTTTCATGGAAGTCCAATAGCAAAGTCCATTAACAAATAACTCCTAAGAGTGAACAGTACTATCAAATATGTCCTGCTCTGTGCCAATAAATCTATTTGGTCTTTTTCTTAATTCTGCTTGTGTTTCATTAGATGCTTCCCCAGGGAGAGCCAGCAAAAGTCAACAGCAATAGTTATGATTCCATACTATTCATAAATAATGAATCAAATATATATATGTGAGTTCTGGATTATAGCCCATCACTGTTGTCTTCATGTGCCAGATCCTTATGCTATATATTCTAAGGAGCCCAGCATTTCTGAAGCCCAATTTAAACCTAAGCTATAAATTGAAGAATCAAAATTGCCTAGGAAGATGCAACCGTAGTCATGGATTAGAGAGTTCAGACCAAACAAAACTAGAAATGGAACTCAGTGACTGGACTAAATCAATTTGATTCACCTAAAGGGCAAAACTACCATTCAAAGGCATACAGGAAGAGAAGGGCAGAGGCTCCCATTACCATCCACCTAAATGGTGGATGAGACATTCAAAAGTGCAGGCTGACCTTTTCTAGCTGAAAGGTCCCAAGTTCTCACTTGACTCCCTGTCTGATTCTTTTATTGCTGTTCTCTCTGCCTCACCTCCACTGGCTTTGTTAGTATTTTTAAGCTTCTGTCTTAATGACATTGCCTAAAGATGCAGCCTCTCTTAATGTACACACCCTCCAAAATAGAAGGGCTTGTCTTATGCATCATTAAGTAGGGCAGGAGTGAGAACAAAAAAGCATTTTTTGAAAAGTACTATGAAAAGAGGATGGGTGTTGTGCAGTAGCATCATTTCATATGCATGTATATTGGGCAACTTTCAAATATGGAAAATGAGTGGATGAGTAAAAACACTGGAGTGCCAAGATGTAATTTTTACAAATTTCACTGACAATCAATTGAAAGTTGAAATGCTCAGGAAATTCAGGCAGCTTCCGCACTGTGCACTGTGCGGTACTGTGCCGAGTTTACTCCAAGCCAGTCAAGGCTGGAATGGGGTGAGGCACTGCAGACTGCACCATCAAACTGTCCATGGGACGGCTGCCTCCATCCTGCCCTACCTTTGGAACAGGAGAAATTTCCCCTGGTCTGAAGTTGCAGCTCGTGGGGGGGGGGGCATTATAGTCCTTGTAGAAACATTCCTCAGAATCGAGCTGTTTCCAGACACAACAAAATGGCAACTGCCCCCGGACCACTAGGCAGCTTACTCTAGCTGCTGCTGTTGCCTGTCTACATGGTGCGGTCTCTAACGGAATACAGGCTGGGAATATATTTTTATTTACTTAAGAATTTATATCATGACCTTCACTGAAACAACATTTAAAACATATTTGAAATATAACACTCCCTCCCATCTACCCTCCTTGGCAGGACAGCACCCAGAGAAAGCCAAACATCAAAGGCCAGGGTGAAGAGGAACATTTTGATTAGGCACCAAAAACAATATAATGTAGGTGCCTGGTAAACCACAGGAGGGAGGCCGTTCCAGAGTCTGGGGGCCACCATGGAAAAGGCTCTCCTGCATGTCCCTGTGACATTTTTACAGTGCAAGCTGCAGCTGTGGGCTAGTTTCCCGGGCTTTTGCAGCAGATTGATGGACAGATGGGGTGGGGCAGCCACAAAACCACCAAAACACACCAATCAGAGCAACCAGATCGCGGGGTATATATGTGAGAGTTGGGTTGAACTCTTCAGGCTTCTAGGCCTCACACTCTTGGAATAGAGGGGCAGGGAATAGAAGGGCTTTAACCTCTGGAATGGGGGAAGACCAGGATGTGTGCCAGCAACAGGGTGAGCACATAGGAGAAGCTGTTTGCTCGGTGCAGAGCACAACAGGGAACCTCGTGGCAGATTAACATCGCCACGAGGAGGATCCTATTATTTAGGGAGAGTCATCACATTGAATGGTGGTTGGAATCCATTCAAGGGCAGGAGGAGTGTGTGGAGCTCGAAGCAGGGGTTTATTTATGTTAATTGCTTTGAGTAGAACTTCTTGATGAGAACTGAACTTTATTTTATTTACTGCAATTATTCTTTCAAGCAACTCAAGGACTATTGAACTTATATTATTTTGCTTCTACTATTTATTTCTTTATATTAATAAACAGTTAGTGTTTGGATTACACTGGTGTTTATTGTGCTGCTTCAGGGACGGGGCTGGGTGACAAGCTGTTGGACCAGGATACCTGTGGGGGGTATAGTTCATTCATATAGTAACCCCAACCTATTGGTAGGCAGTTGGGGCCATGGTGCTCAGTGGCCGCTTCCTTACTGCGTAGCTCTGTGAAGTAGGAGTCAAAAGGGGGGGGGGGTTAGTCCAAGTCGTTACAGTCCCTACTCACCACACCTCTGAGAGTGGAAGAATTACAAGATTGCCCGCTCCCTGAGATGACCTGATCTCAATACAGGGTCAGGTCAATATTGAAAAAGGCACCTCTTCAGATACTCAGGGCCCAAATGGTTTAGGGCTTTATATGCTAGTATCAGCACCTTGAATTGGGCTCAGTAGTGGATAGGTAACCAGTGCAGATCTTTCAGGGCTGGCATGATGTGCCTCTGGCCAGATAATCCCATCAGCGGTTGAGCTGCTGCGTTCTGCACTAGTTACAGCTTTTGGATCATTTTCAAGGAATGCTTGGGACACCACTTTAATGTGGTTCCTTCTGGTGCACTCCTGGTTGCATCATTTATACCCAGGAGTAGGCCAAGCATGATATCCTCCTGGACACCATACATCAAGGAGGGCCTGGTCCTTCTTTGTCGTGCAAAGTCAACCAGATGCCACTGCCAAGGCCCCAGCTGGCACTATTCTGCAGGAATGTTATGCCTGAATGAATACCATGCTGTGACATAAATTTAAAAAATAAATTAATAATGCCTGCAACTTAATGTTGTTATTGAGTACATGTGGTTTTGTGCAATAGGAATTACGACATGCCCAAGGATCCTGGGAGGCTTGTATTATCGACATCCAAATACACAATTTGTGGCAAGAATCCAGAGGAGATAGCCATCTTAGTCTTAAAGCTAGTGATGTGGGAGAATTAATACAAACATAATGCTATAGTGTGGGTGTTACAAACACCAGCACACAGCTATGTGAAGTACAATAAAGAATTGGAAATGTATTCCGAAAAAAGGATGACAGAAAATTAAGAGTTATTAGCTCGGACAGCCATTACATTTTGCATAGGGACTGGCATTCTGAATTCATGTTTAAAAAGAATTGTAGCTGTCATTGCTGAGACTGTAGTTAAGGCATGGGGGAACTGCTCAGATCTTGGGCAATTTCTTCTGGGTGTTTTGATTTTACATTTATTTATTTATTTATTTCAGGCTTTTGAAACAGCATACAAACAGACTCTGATAAAGCAGCAATGCAGAACATTCATAAAACATTCAGAGTGAAAGCCTTGAAATGTTTAGGTAAGTAGATGGGATTGTTTTATCCCAGAGGCAGTTTTTCAAGTACTGATTTAAACTCTGAATTTACAATGTGTAACCTGTGAGTAGATTGGCATGTCATAATAGTTAGATGTGTGCATATGCATTTTGCAGTATAAGTCCATGCTGGAAAGCATGGTAAGACAACAAACATCTTCCACAGAACGTTGGTTAAAAATGTGTGCATGTTTGCTAGTGCACTGCAAAGACTTCTGATGATTAATGGTAACTAATTAATCAATCAATCACAGTTTGCACTAAAAATTTATAGCTTTCTGGTCTAAAAATGGCAGATTAGCTCCTCAGCCCCTACCCAGGACACAGAATGCAGCACAGACCATGCCCAAGGGCTACATCCCTCCTGGATGCCCAGTTGATAGATCTTTGCCTCAGTTTACCATCCTTCTCTCCACACTTCTCCTAATACAAGTACTGGGAATTCTGGGTGGGTGGGTGGAGGAGGAGAAAGGAGGGTTCTTCAGCATGTCTCACACAGATGTAATTAAAACCTTTTCTGTCTGCCACTGAGCATATGGGACGTGTTAGTGGAGTAATTAAATTTTGTGAAGTGAGTCTTTCTCTTGGAAAGCTGGAGGGTGGGTTGGTAGAAAGGCAAGGGAGCATTGGGGCTGCCATATGCCCGCCTCCGGGAGGGAACACTCTGTGATTTGCCACCATGGGCCTGATCTCCAAATTGCTCCTTGCATGACAAGCAGGAAAAAATAATTAAACACTGGCTCATTTGCATTATTTATTGCTTTTGTGTATTAAAAGAAAAAGGAGAAAGGGAAGGGGAAGGGGAAGGCATCTCACAATGGAGAAAGCCAGTCGGAATGCAGAGCACCCAAATGGGAGCAAAGCAGAGCCGCCATCTGAATGGGTTCAAATTGGTCAGCTGATTTTGGAAGCCATGCCAGGCTTACTTTACCCCTGGCTTGGCTTTAGGGCCATGCAAAGAGTATTTTAAAAAGGGCATTCCTTTTTTTATTACAGCAACTGATATAGAACTACTGAAATTCTTAATTTTTGTTTACACTTTCTGCGCTTAGCAATATTCATGGATACTGGAGAATGACAGAAACCTAGACAGATGGAGAATGACTAACAAGAGAAACAAATGTTGCTTGGATATGACCAGCTGTCTAATATGAGTGCTGCTCTCTCTCTCTTTCCTTTCCTTTCCTATATTTTCTAGAGAAGCTGTATTGGCATGATGGTATAGCAAAGAGTATAGGGATGTGCACGAATATTCGTCACATTCACAATTCATATGAATTTGGCTGAATTCAGGCATTTGTATTCAAACTGAATGTTGGCACATTCCAAAATTGACATTTGAATTCAAATCAAATGTTTCAATACATTTGTGTGAAGCTTTGTGTGGGATTCATATGGATTCACATGCATCAGTATGCATTCATGTGGGATTTGTATGGAATTGAACATTTGTATTGAATTCGAATCCCACTTCATTCAAAGGGGATCAATTCAGATGAACACAAATTTTCTTGCATTCAATTCAATACAAACTGAATACAAAAAAAAAATCCATGCACATATCTAATATCTAGATATTTAGTAGGATGTCAGCAGTGAGATTGTGAAATAGGTACGTGTTCATAAGCTGAAATCCTACGTACTTCATTTCATGGGGGCAACCTACTTATACCTATGGGTATAGGGGGGATATAAATATAAAATAAATGTATGTTGTTGTACGACTGCATGTTCATACAAGTATGACTTTCTTAATTTTCTCTCATTTGCTTGAAGTCTGTGTTTAATATGCTGTTGTGCAGCACATGTAATATGCTACAAAAGTACCTTCAATACCATATGTCTTTTGTCTATTTTATAGTTTTGTCTCTTTCAACTGATTTAAAAAAACTGAATCATCAGGCTGTATAATCAGTATCAATCAATCAGTGGAAAGGTTTTTGTGTGTATGGTACACAAGCAATGACTCTGAGAACCACACAAAAATGTTAATTTGCAACTCTCAGGCTAAACAACAGTGACTGCATTCGTACCTTAGAGCATACCTTGAGATGTAAAGTCCACCCTTGGAGGTGGCTTGCTTGCTTGCAGGGACATCCAAGACGACCTTTTCTGTGGTGGCCCTCAACCTCTGGAATAGCCTCCCTTTGGCTATTTGCCAGGCATCTACATTATGTGGTCTTCAGCACCTGATTAAAACATACCTATTCACCCAGGCCTTTGATGTATAGTTCCCTCTGGGTGTAGTCCTGTTGACAAGGGTGGTAGGTAGGCAGGCAGGGTTATATTTTAAAGATGTTTTAAGAATGTTTAAATGTATTATTATTATAGTTGTGATCCACCCTGGGACTTTCTGGTGAAGAGTGGGATATAAATTCTTAAATAATTCTGAGTGCACATTGCACCATTATTCACTCCTGCTGTTACTTTGTTCAATGATGGAACAGGTATCCATTGAACTAAACATGACAAAGTTCCAGGGATATTTCTGATCTAGCAGATAACTGGGAAGGCCAGAGACTTTGCAGCTTCCATTTTGCTGCTTCGAAGGTTCAGAAGCTGGGAGGTGCTAGCTGTGGATTCCAATAATCCTGCCACTGAGATGGCTTTTTTATGGTCTTCTGGATACAGCTAAATTCTGGTTGTGGAACACTGGAAAACAAGAATGGTTTATTACCCACATACTATTTGAACACTCCATTTTTTATATGTATAGTGTATGTCTGTCACTCTGGCACAACTGTATCATTTACACTCTTGCTCTACTCTTTCTCTTGCTCCCCCTCCCAACACTGCTTTTCTGGTCATTTAAAAAAAAATCATTCCAGCTTTTCTGCAGAACCACTAGAGAGCAGATGAAAAAAATACAATCTATTGCTTTATCAGTTCAGTGCAAAACTGATTTATATTTTTAAAAACATCAGATAGAGTCTGCTAGTGTGTGATTGGAACAAAAGAGAATTGGGAGGGATAGGATGGGAGAGAGGGTGGTGAGCAAAGTAGAAACTGCTTGGCAGGAATGGGCCAGGGAGGAAAGGAATCCTGGTAACTCTGGTGTGTACCACCCATACTTACAGGCAGTGGGTGGAAGGGAAGGCATGTTACAGTTCAGCCCCTTTTAGTCCAGTTTGCCATGCTGAAAGGAGCTGAGTCCTGTAAAAAAGTGGACTTCAAAAAGAACAACTGGAGGAGGAAAGTTCACTTATAAATCAGATTGAGAAAAAAGGTGTGAACAGAGCAACTAGAGGACAGACTGAAGACAAGTTATAGTGAAGGTGTGACCACGGCTTCTCTTATTAAATTGTGTTCTTGCAATGAAATCATATTGAAGCCCTTTTGAGACCTCTTAAAAGGGTGACAAAAGCAGGGTATAAGAACTAACTCTCCTCCTCCTCCCGATTCAAGATTTCTTGCTCAGATGAAGAAGAGCGTTGTCCCAGAATGTTTGGTAGCTGTGCTGATTCTTGATGTTCATTCTGTCCATATGCCAACAGCAGCACCCATTACTAGATATCACACCACAGTAGGTAGCCTCTTGTGCCCTGAGGTCATGCATTTTTCTGGAAAAGGACTGCCAGGAAACTGTATTAAATATACCTTATTAAAAGTTCTGTTATTGAATATAGATTCAGATATTAGATTCCCTAGAAATTACATGGAACACGGGTGGAGCTTTGCAAGAAATGTATGGCCTCTTATTATGGGTTAAATGATTGTGTAACTGCAGTTCTATAGGTTTACTGGAACAGCATGATGGAAACCTTTAAGAGATAATATTAACGCTCAGCCCGGGAGGCTTCCAAGCAAAGAGGAGACAAAGAAATGTAAGTACAATTCTTTGATTGGCTCTTAACCACAAGGGTTCATAATGTCAGAAGGTTTAAATCCTAGGGAGCTCTTTCTTCTACAAAAAGAGGTCATACACTTGGCTGCCTTTGTTCTCCACTTTTTCTGTACATCACTTTGGGAAATCTAGCAAGTCCATGATGTTACAGAGGAACTTTGCTTGCTGGGAAAATACTTGAAAAGGTTTAGTAACTTTTGTAGAATCCTGTAGAAATAACTTGTTTCTTTAGTTTTCAACTCCTTAGCTAGGACAGCGTATTTCCAGCCCCCACGATAGGCTAGAATCTGGAGTTATTCAATAAAGTTGAGTCTTGGAAAATTTGGTAAAGTTTAAAGGAATTATTCCCCCCCCCCCCAGAGTGCATAGTTAGACTAGAGGATTTGCTGCCACAAGATATAATGAAAGCCAACAACACAAATAAATGACTTCTTTTCAAAGGATTTGATGAAGTCACAGAGAGTAGGGTTCACAATAGTCATTAATAACTATGAAGACCATGTACTTGTTGCCAAGCCAGCTTGTCCACTGCACTGCCATCTTTGTTTGTTTCCCAGACTCAGCCATCTCGGTTAGCTTTGCCCTTGTGTTGTAGTTATTCTCTGCACAACCTGATGGGGGCTGCTAGTTGTCTTGGGAACTCAAGTTTTTACTGGTCTGAGCATACCATGGTGGTGTGAGAACAAGTGGGGATATTTGTGTGTCTGTTCATTCTACTAGGCTCTTTGTAATCTGTTATCAAATAGAGCTTGAGATCATGGTGAAGCTATTCTCTATGTAACTTGAATGGGCTCTGGGGTGGTGATTTTGACAGTACTGTTGGAAGTGGTTTGCCTCTAGAAACCACTAGAAGAATGCCAATGTACATGTGTCTTGTTTGCAGACCACCTCAGAGCTACTGGCTGGTCACGGTGAGAACAAGCTGCCAACAATATAGCTCATTGATCCAATCCAGCATGGCTATAGTTCCCATTTGGTACTTATGTATTTCTTTGTGTTTGCCATTCCATCTGTAATCTTGGCATCTTACTATTTATATCCATGAAAAGTCAACGAAATGCACATGAGTATATTTTCGCTAGTCTGCATCCAGTTTCAGATAGACAGTTGTAGTTGTGTAAGGATACTGGCATTGCATGCATGAGGACATGAATGAAGGTGGTTTGTTTACTGTGAGCCAGTTTGGTCTAGTAGTTAGGGAGCCAGACTCTTATCTGGGAATACTGGGTTTGATTCCGCACTCCTCCATGAAGCCAGCTGGGTGACCTTGGGCTAGTCACAGCTCTCTTCTGAGCTCTCACAGCCCCACCTACTGCACAGGGTGTTCTGTTGTGGGAAGAAGAATAGAAAGCTTTGTCAGCAGCTTTGAGTCCCTTTAAATGGGTGAGAAAAGTGGGGCAGAAAAGCCAACTCTTCTTCTTTTTCTAGTTTCTGGATCTTTGACCTTATGGACGTGCCTCTTTTTGAGGCTTTCTCTTCTGCATGGTGTAAGTTTTACTTTCATTATGTACAACGAGGCAACAAATGCATAGTGATATGATTGCTGGGTTTAAACAGAAAAATATGAAAAGTAAATGGAAAAGTCCATTCAGATGTGAAAACTTAATTATGCTAACAATCAGTTAGCTAGAATTCTTCTCAGCTAGCTATCCAAATTGGACAGGCCCTAAAAGTATGGCCCATTCTTACTCTTGTCTGCCCACCTCACCTTACCAATGGTGCCGTTAAAACAACAACAACAACAACTGATCCAAATGTGGGCCATATTATTTCACTAGTGCCAGAGTTTTCACCATATGTCACTGTGGGCTGTTACAGTACTGACCGGGCAGCAGGACATATGTACAAAGGGAGAGATAGCATAAAATTCATGGTGATTAATGGTATACTTTGGACAGCAGTAAGACTGCATCCATATAATTAAGCCTGGGCAAAAGTGAAAGCAACAGGGACAGACAAAACCCACTCTTTTCTTCAATTTTATTTAATTTTTAAAATGCTTTTCTTCTTACTTCATGGAAAACAGACTTTCATTAATTCTATGGATACCCATGTTTTTAGTCAGAGGATGTGATGCAGTTAGCTAAAGCCTCTTTTCTCCTTTTTAGTTATTTATACATCACCCCAAAGAATTGTGTCTTTACCTCTCAAAACATTCAGGATGTTCTTACTATGGTCATAATCCTTAATTTTTGTTATCATTTATTGTTAGATGAGATTGAAAACCTTAACACATAACTGATAAACAAATGCATGGAGTCTAGTATATTATCCCACTTTCTTTTTTGTAGGGGTTCATTTCTTACATGTTCTCTGTGTTCTTCACAATTATTTTCTCTTCATATTTGTTTTCATTGATCAGGGATTTGGAAACACGGGCTGCATAACGCTTGATTTTTCAACTCTTCTTCCTCAAAGGAAAAGTGGATTATAGAAATGAAAAATACCAAGATCCTGAACTAATTTTTGCCAGTCTTATCTCCTACCCCGAGCAAAAGTCATGAACATAAGTTGCCCAATTAAATCTGGCACTCAGTTGCTTTCTGAGATACTCCAGATTCAGGTGGATGCGTGACATACAGTGAAATACATTTCTGTAATTCTGTATAACAGTAACAACAAGCAAGGAAATAATTTGACTCACCTGAATTAGTCAATGGCCTATGACCTCATGATTCAGGGTTGGCTAAGTGGGGTAGACCTGAAAACTGTGTTTCCACTTGGCCTGTAATTCAAGGTGCTATTCAGGACACTAATACAATTGCTGGGGAGGGGGTTGTGTGGGTTGTAAAGAAGAAAATTTTTGGTTCAGAATCACAGCACATAAACAGCATTGCTGTCTGTTTTCTGGTTCAAGGGAGGGCAGAGATTTTTCCTCTGGACCTCTGGATTTTGAAATAAGGGGAAAGACTGATAAATGGTTGCTATGGTGACTAAGCCACAGTTAAGCTAAGCCATGGTGGACTATAATGTGAAGAAGGCACAAAGTTGAATGCTTCTAACAGCACTGAGCCCAGCGTACCCTGATAAGGCCCAAGGATCAGGTCCCCCAAGACAAAGAAAAGCTGCTTTTTTAAAAAAAATAGTAAAGTATATGATTATTTTTCTTCCTGACCTGCCATATATGTCTGCAGAACCGATTGTTTCCTGTTAGCCAGGGGAAAAGGAAAGATAGAGAATCAGCAACTAGGAAGGAGGTTTGGGCTGCTCAGAAGCAAAGAGAACATTGGGTGTGTCCCCCCCCCCCCGGACATTAGCCTAAGGTTAGCTTTGAAAAAGTTTAGTTCTGAATGTTTATTCTCGCACCTCTCTTATTTTGTTTATTTCTTAGTATAGCCAACGGTTCAGTCTTTAATCTTTAAAGTATTTTCTTCATTTTTGCCTTCATCAATTTTCCAGTTGAGTATTCCCATATCCTGGACACAAGATTAGCATCTGCATATACAGAAACTTGTACAGCCACAGCCCATCTAGGCCAGCATCCTGTCTCACACAGTGGCCCACCAATTGTCCATGGACTCTCAAATCCCAGCAAATGGCCTTTAGAAGCATCCTGCCTGTTCCAAACCTGGAAGATGTACTTAGGCATCCATTCTAGTAGTCATTGATACATTTGTCATCCATAAATATGTCTAACCCTTTCTTAAAGCCATTTAGTTTGGTCGCTGTCACCACCTCTTCTGGCAGCAAATTCCATAGACCGATGGCCCTCTAGGTGAAGAAATACTTCCCCTTGTCTGACCTGACTCTCCTACCCGTCAGCTTCACAGAGTGCCGCCTGATTCCTTCTCCTCCTCCTCTCACCTGCCATTCAGTGATTTTTTTTAAAAAAATGTTTTAGTCCTTGATTACATAAAGGGTCGGATTCTGAGTAAAGACATTAAAGCAATATTGGTTAAAATGTTGGAGCAGGTGTCGAACCTAAGGCTGATAGAGAGAAGTTCCCTGAATTAGATCCTGTGACACCAACTCATAGAACAAGCACTGATGTCAGTTGCTGGCTTTTCCTCTGTTTTTGTAATCAACGCTCTCTCATACTACTTTGCAAATCCAAATGCACAGGCTGAGAAGCCAGCAGGACATCATGGAAGAGAATTGTATTTGCCTTTAAGTAAGAGAGTCTGTTGATCCTTCACGGGATTCTCAAAAGATACTCTGGGCCTAGGAAAGATGGACCGATCCTGGGAGCTTGAAATACATGTACTTGAGACAAGGGTTCACTGAGCACTGTCCATGGTGCTGCAGGTCTTTGTTGCCTCCACAACAATGAAGCAGGATAATAAGAGGGATGGGACTAGAAGCAGTAGACACAAAGCCACCTCGGCTTCCTCCTCCCAGTTTTCCATATACCAATTCTTAATAACTTGTCTTCTCCAAATGCAATATATCCAGGCTAAATGATGTGAGCCTAGTGAAGCATCAGAACATTTGAGAAACTCATGTTTAAATGTCTAAAGACTTCCTCACGCATTTGGGAATTCACAGATTATTTCCAAGGTTTTTCATTATAAGTGGGAGCGGGGGAGACTGTGTGTATATTTCTTAATTGTCTGCACTTTGTCATCATGCAGACATACTTGAGAAATGCTGACAGATAGAATATGTTTCTAGGAAGAAGAACATTTTAGGTTACCATATTTGTTATATTTATGATTGCTACGTGTATAATTTTGCATCTTTAAAAATCTAAGTATCTGGACATTAGAGTTGACAGTTTATTTTTCAATTTGCTTCCCTAGCTGCACACTGCCCTTTCAGCTGTAATTAGCAGCTTAGTATAAGAAGGGAGTCAGCCTTTGAAGGAAGGGGTGGTGGCATATGCCATGTCTGTCTCTGACATGATCTGGAACTAATCAGAGTTCATTCTGGAAATCAGTGGTGTGTTTTGCTTTTTCAAGATTATTCAGTGACTTTGAGCCTGATTAATAAAATACAGGAACTCCTAGAAGGAAATAAATGTCAGAGGCAAGCTAGTGAGAACTGCCATACCAGGGACCAGCAGAAGGAACACCCAAGGAAAATCATAATATGGCAGATGCCAAGAAATGCACAGTAATGCCTGTAGTGGGATATGCTGTGGTAGTGATGAGTAATGCAGCATCTTTTAGAGTTTGTCGGACTATAATTCCTATCAATTCCAGTCAGCCTGGTTAATGCTCAAGGTGTAATCTGGCAACACTGAGACTGGAACTTGTGATGGGTACAAATCTCTCTCTTCAGGATTAGGAAAGGAGATGGTGGTAGGCAACAACTCATTCTTCCCGGAAACAGAGTGAAAGGTCATAAATGTTCATAAATAATACATGTAAAATAATGATGTTAATGAAAGGATATAATAGCTCTGAAACCAATCTAGAAGCCTATTGGAACCTTTAAACAAATCAGGTTGCAGCTGGTTGATAAGTAGTAAGTGATGCTGAGGAACTTGAGCTAGAAAAGCCTTCTCCAGAGAATTTTTTCCTTACTTTAAATTTCATGGGGTTAGGCCATCAGTGGTTGGTATTCTATCCATGATACGTTCTGTTCTCCCACCACACATGAGTTATGATATTGGGGATTTCAGCTCTTGCTCATTTTTGACTGGAACCACTTTTCAGGTGGTGTTACCAGTTCTGCTCCAGTAATAAACTGGAAGCAACTATGGAG
>MTQE01001141.1:29047858-29062165 GCA_014337955.1 Aspidoscelis marmoratus | reverse complement strand
GGACTTCAGAGCCTTTGCTAATCTCCGAAGGCAACTTTGGAGATTGCACCGCCTGTCTCCCAAAATACCTGGGTTGAGAGGCAGACCCCTTGTGGGTCAATCTGGATTTGCCACATGGGTGCTCTGGTGTTTCCACAGCAGGCAGGGTAGCACCCATTGCTATTGGGTGCTAGACCACCCATGGAAACACATTGGGTATTTCCCTTAATCTGGATGTACTAGATCCGGATTAAGGGAAGGACCCATTCCTTAGATCTGGATCAAAGGAGCGCAGTGGAAAAACACCCTATAACAGTGAGTTTGATGCCTTTGTCTGCTATAAGACTATAGCTTGAGGATGCAGAAGAGCTATTTGTTTTTCTTTTTAAAAGAACCCAAAACATTAAGAATTTGCTACTCATTTAATTGTAACAGCAAGTAAACAGAAGACTATTGAAGACCCTTGATCACTAGACTGTGACAGTTTTGTGTATGGTTAAACTAATATATCTGTTAAGATTTCATGAAGGAAGGAGAGGTCAGGTAAGAAATGAATGTATTATATCAATGGAATTGGTAGCTCATCAGAATATACCCTTGGACATATATTAGCCTTTTGATTGGAACAAAGTAGCTGCTCCTTGACATACTGAGACGCATACATTCAATTACGTTAAACTTAAAATGTTATTCTTATTGTTAACCTTGTTGATGTTGCCTTTTTTCTTCTGAAGTTTGCTCTGCTTAGCTAAGAAAGTATTTCTTTTAACAATGATTAAATTATCTAATGAAAAAGAGGAACTGAATAGATTTAGTACTTACTGATGAATGGGCTTAATTACTAGCTTTATGTAGCCAGTATAAGAGGATGTTCTGTGTGCTCTTTCTCTTTCTTGTATATATAAATACTTGTATTTAGATTGTAATGTACGTTTTTGCTACTTCATGAGTGGGATATATATTTTAAAGAAGTAAATAGATCATGCTCATTTTTTGGGCTAATTTGAAGCAAGATGAACAAATATGCTATAAAATAAAAAGAAATACACAGGATTCTTTTTAAAAAATAGCCCTGGGGCTGCATAGACAAATGATTAAGAAAATTAACGTTCCTATAAAAATGAGATTAAATAACTTAGAGTGCTTTAAAGAGAATCTGTGCTGAGCTGTATTTATCTTCTTGTAACTAAAGACTTCAGCACGGGCATAAAGACTGATGATGGCTTTGAAATGGACAATCATGTGATTCCTACACTATCAGGAATGCTATTGTGCTTTCCTGATAATCAGCAAAATTTGATGAAACAGTCTCAGGGAAGGTCATTTGGAAATAAGAGCATAAGAGGAACTCTACTGGAACCCTACCACAACCCATCTACCACACCTCAAAAAGGATATTGTGGAACTAGAGAAGGTGCAGAAAAAGGCAACCAGAATGATTAAGGGTCTGGAACACCTCCCTTACAAAATCAGGCTGCAATGTCTAGGCCTCTTCAGTCTGGACAGACAGCGTTTAAGAGGGGACCTGACTGAAGTATATAAAATCATGCATGGTATAGAAAAGGTGGATAGAGAATATTTCTTTTCTCTATCGCACAACACTAGAACCAGGGGGCACTCTATGAAGCTGATGGGTAGGAGAGTCGGATCCGACAAGGGGAAGTATTTCTTCACTCAGAGGGTCATCGGTTTATGGAATGTGCTGCCAGAAGAGGTGGTGACAGCTACTGGACTAGACGGTTTTAAGGTAGGGTTAGACAAATTTATGGATGACAGATGTATCAATGGTTACTACAATGAGTGCCTAGGTGCATCTTTCAGCCTGGGGGTGGGGGAAAGCAGAGCACTTCTAAGGCCATTTGCTGGGATTCAAGAGCAGGCAGAGGTTCATCCTTGTCTCTGCTTGAGATGCCCATGAGCATTTGGTGGGCCACTGTGTGCGACAGAATGCTGGACTAGATGGGCTGTGGCCTGATCCAGCGGCACTCTTAAGTTCTTATGTTTATCTAGTTCAGTATGGTGTTCCACATGGTGGCCCCCCATTTGCTTCTGGGCCTCTCAAGGAGAAGACAAAGGCAAAACCTTCAGCTGCTCTTGACTCCCTGAAAATGCCCTTTAGAGACACGCTGCCTGCCTCTATAACCTGGAGTTAGCAACTAGAGATGCTTTCTTTCTTCAACAAATCTATTGACTAAATCAGTTCCAGGAGCCTTATAAAGCAATGATTTTCAATGCTTTGAAGAAATGGAAAATCAGAATGGCAGATATACAATGTGGTGGTATCCCGCACTACTGCTTTTAAATGGAAATGAGGACTAGGAGCACTAATGGTTATGATTCAAGCAACAAACCCAAACCTATTGACAAGAAGCTGAGGCAATGTCCCAAAACAGTACCGCCTTCTGGGGAATGTTAGCGAGAGGAGGAAGAGCTATAGAGGCATGCTTAAGAGAAGAAGTAACTATCCAGACTTGTTTATACTCCACAGCAGAATGTGCACTCATGATAGGGGCATCACACACAATGATCTATGGATTGTTGTGGTGGCGCATTAGCCAATTGCTACTGCATACTTACCTTAATGCTGATTTAACAGCACTTGCTACACAGTATAAAGAAGTTTTGAATTTCCCCACAAGTCCAGGCAGAATGGTGAGAAGAGACAAATGAAAGCAGGGAGGGCAGCCCAAAGCTGATTGGCTGCCTAATCCCACATGATGGTGAGTGCTGACTCAGCTCTTGCAGCTTCCGAGGATGAAGCTACAGAGCTGTTTTTTTAATTGGGACTGTCAGTTGTTGCTTCACAGCAAGTAAGCTGTGTTTTTTTCCCTTTAACTGCAGATTTATTCTGCAAGTCTGGAGGCAGCCTATGTTGAACAGTAGGGCTATTGACACTTACATGCTCTGATGGAAAGTTCCGACCATGCATCCCAACCTGCAGAATGGGAAACATTGTAAAAACCACCTTAAACAGACAGCACGTACAAACAAATCACGGGGCTTGTATTGCAACTGGCCATGATATGATGGGAATATCATGTGAAAGTTGTAATACTTGTGGCTGGAAAAACATGGATGACAGAGGAAGATGTTGACATGTTTTGTAAAGATGTGAGTGAACAATCCCTTTGACAGTGTAAAAAGGAATTAGCGGTAGTTGTGAGATATAGTTTACTTGGAAGGGTTTAGACGCGAAGATAGTTGCCTTGTTTTTCCATGAATTTTACATTCTTGTGTAGGTCTAAGTTTGCATGTATGTAATTAGAATGTGGGAATTCTATGCAGTTTTGTTTCACCTTTGCCCAATCTGGAATGCTCCGCAGTTAGGATTTCTTAGCTTAGCAGAGCTTGACCTAGCAAGTGCACAGCAAAAAGTGTGTGTGCATGGAGTTCACAAGCAAGAACAGAGTCTCTATTGCATTCCAACTGGAAGGTTTATTGCTTAATGGTTACAGAATATGTGCTTGTATATGTGGTGAGTAAATGCATGGATGTATGAGAAGAATAAAAGATATACAACTTAACCACTATCATATGGATATATACTATAACACTACATCATTATTGAAAACAGATACATACAGATGAATCAACATCTATTCCATGTGAGCACTTCGGACCAATCCTAGCAAGGAACCGTTCTTTGGTGTCACATTGACCTTCTTCCCATAACAACTTTCATTTCTCACAATGTTACGATGCTTGTGACTACAGCGCTAAAACAGGATACAAGATTACAGAGCACCTGTTATTATTCAGCTCAGGATGGCCTTCTGACCTAGCAATGTAAGCCCTGGTACTGTCATTACATATCTCTGGGGGAAATGTCCTGACACCTTTTCCATGCAAACCATGTATTCTACTGAGCAATGGCCCATGGAACACTTCCACAAGACCAGTGGAATTGGGTAGAACTGGCTGAAGTGGAATGAGGTTTGATGAACTGGAATAAGGTTGGGTGGAGTGGGCGGGATGAGGTTACACTTGGAAATATCCTTTTTATCTTATCCTTTTCCATGTCACTGTCTTTTACCAGTGGGGGAAGGCATAGATTTGGTGTGCAAAAAGCAAGCTGCAAATGCACTTTTTGCCACCAGAGGTTGAGTTGATGTCCACCAGCCTGGACAGACACAAAATAACATTGGACAGATTCACATAGAACAGGGCTATCTATGACCCTTCCTGCACTTACTTATTAATCCAAATCAAAGTGCTGTTAAATACATGTCATCTGCATGGCAATCTGGATCAGAAATGTGATCTACATCTATCTAGGACTCTTTAGCACACATTTGCTGTCTTAAAGCCCACTCAGTTCAGATGCCTGTAGGTGATCCAGATCTAGCTAATACAGATTAATGAGATAAGTGCAGAAAAGCTCTATGGCACATGTATAACTACTTCCAATAAAGAAAGCCATAGGTCTTTAAAGACAAAACGAGTAAGAAGAACATTGCTGTTCATATCCTACTTGTGCGCTTCCCACAAGCAAATGCTTAGCCATCATGAGAACAAAACGTTGGGCTAGATGGTCCAATCCAGCAGAGTATTTGTGTCCTTAAAATCTTGATAAAAAGACAATGTTCTTTCTTTGCCTGTTTTGACCTTGCAAAAAGCTACATGAAATGACATGCTGTAGTCTGCTGGGTAGAAGGATATAATTTTTATTGTCTTTGGTTATGCACTGGGTATCTAAGGTGTGGCCCTCCAGATATTGTTGAATTACTATGTTGATGTCTGTGGGAGAGAATGACTGAAGGTGTGGTTCAGCAGCACAGTCTTTGATATATGTGAATTAGCCTCAGTCAATTTCATAAAAACAGAGGTTTACTGTATTTTTAAGTTCTCCACAGGTGCTGCCTGATTTTCAAAACAATGCTCCAGTCTGCTTTTGTAAAACTGACCTCAGGGATGCAGCGATTTCAGTTTTACCTTCATGTTGCTTTTCATTTTAAATATGTTATCAAATGGTGCCCATCAATGGATTGTTTTAGCATAAGCAATAAAGGCAGAAAAACCAAATGTGGTTTCCTTCCTTTAATCACGAGGATAATATGACGCTTTCTGCACTTACCTGCTTTTGGACTAGTAGATCTGGATTAACTGGACCTACTGATCCAGATCATGAGGGGGGTGTGGGCCAGATCAGCACTGTTGTACTGAGGACACTGATCCACCCCAAGCCTTCCCAAAACTGCAAAGCTTGCATGAGTTTAACAGCCCCCCTTCCAATGTCTAGGGATGAAGGTCTGGGGTGTTTTTCAGTGTCCTGAATAGCATCTTCTGAATAGCAGCCCCCCTATATGTCCAAAGGCCAAGAACTTTTGCTTCTAGCTGTTGTAAGTGTGTGTGGGGGGTTGATATTCAGCAGTGCGCCATAGCATGCCACTGAAAAACATCTCCTACGCTTTGAGGCTAGTAATGTTTACTCCTAGACCTCTCTCTCTCTTTGTGTTGCCTTTCAGAGGTGCTCCATAGTGCACTACCAACTGGCAGCTCCTGATAGTTCTGGATCACAGAAGTGTGCCATCTGCACACCTCCGTGATCTGGATCAAGGCCCTTAGTCTGGTTGTAGTCCTGATTTAATGGGTCTCTTATAGATTCAGGTTAAAGGTCTCTTAATCCAGTTCTGCCTCTGTTTTGTGCAGCCAGAGCCATCTTAATGGGGGGCAGGGCCTCCTTGATCTGCATTAACATGTGGATAAGGGGGTCCAAGATTTGAACCAGAGGCCTTTTGATCCAGATCTACAGAAAAGTGCAGAAAGGGCCTAAGATTTAAACAGTAATCAGCAGCGACACCTGGAGGGAGGGGTGGCAGCTTAACATTTGTTACGCCCAGTTTCACTGGCCCAGATTAGATCTGGTTTGATAACTGATGCTGGTGGGTGATATTTAGCAGGTTAGGTGCTTTGAGTACTCATTGCTCCCTGTCCAATGTAGTAGCATCTGCTGCTCCATGATTCAAGTGCGAATGAAATTTTATTTAACTGATTGATTTGGATATTTATACCCCACCCTTCACTTGAAAGTCCCAACTATAAAACTATATATATATAAAAACAATAGAACAGTGTAAAATATACTTTAAAACATAACCTCTCTCCCTTCCTTCCTAGCAGGGCAGCACTCAAAGGAAGATAGGTATCAAAGGTATGGGCTTACCTTTTTGTTTGCCTATTTAAATAAAGACAGGATTGGCAAAATCCAGAATCCACCGATCCATGTAAATTTGCTGAGGGTGGGGTGGTTGTGTAAAAGACAGAAGAATCAGGAAACCTTTTTTTCTTCTGCTGCTGCCTTGAATGCAAAAGACGTCTTTGATCCTACACCTCCACTTAGGGACAATTGACAAGGTTGCTGGGAGAAGTGAAACAAGATGGAAGGGTGTAAAAGTTCTGTGAGGTCTCTGCATCTTGAAATAAATACCAAAAGTTATAAATTTCTATATAAAAAAGCATCTCTTAGATGGAGTCCTATTGGCTCTTCTTGAGTTCACTAAATTCTAGTCATCTGGTTGCGTTGGAGTGTGAGGGTGCTAATAGCACCTATTTTGTGTCACATGTGGTGCCTAATTAAAAGTGTTTAGGACATGCAATTTGAGTGTTAGCAATTAGCTCAATTGTGGACCAAGACCAAAGCTTTTATTTGCTTTGTCATAGTGCAGAAAGTCAAATAAACAAATACGTGCATCTTCCTACTGTCTCTCCTGTGCCTTCAGCACAGCTGTGCAACAAAATAATAATAATTTCTTTGTCTACTTTCCAGAAAGCCCTCCATATTTAGAGTCAATCATTAAAAAAAAGAAGACGCTTAACAGTTTTTTTTTGTTTAATTATTCCAAAATCAGTCTGCAAGTCCCAGAAGAAAGAATGTGTGTCTTATTTAAAGAAAGAGGATGCCAAACGAGGCATGTATAGGGGTAGGGGGTAATAGTTGTTTTCTTGATTACGGGTTTGTTCTTTGGGGTCTTGGATTTTCAAAGGGATGTGTGGGAGTCAGGCACTCAAGTCAAATGGAGTGAGGTGTGTGGATGCCCCGTTCTGTCTTTGGATTACTATATTTAAGAAAATCCTACCTGGTTGATTGGCAAAAGAATAGGGTAGCTAATGAAAGGCTCAATTAAAATCTCTGTTG
This sequence comes from Aspidoscelis marmoratus, assembly GCA_014337955.1. Lineage (NCBI taxonomy): Eukaryota > Metazoa > Chordata > Lepidosauria > Squamata > Teiidae > Aspidoscelis > Aspidoscelis marmoratus. The sequence goes on along the minus strand of MTQE01001141.1, from coordinate 29,055,051 downwards.
ATGATATATGTGATTTGAAAAATGAATGGCTCTTTCAATGTCTCTATTCTTTTTAGGCAAGACATCTTCACCGATAACTACAACTTAACTCAACGAATGAGATGTGCAGACACCACCTTCACATATCTGTGAACTATACAATCTCACGAGGCCATGGAAATGCTCTGAAATCCACATCCCTGGTAGGACTCACATCAAACCAGGGTAAAGAGGCACCCTGGAAGAAAGCCAGATTTCCTTATCTCTGGGAGTGGGGCGGGAAATGGCTTCACTTGAAGATAGTTTACCCACAATGCTCCCCAAGTGACCAAAGATCACCTTTAAGCACTTGTAAAGCCTATATATAACTGTGGCTCCTTCTGCACTGGCCCTTATTCTGGAATAAATTCCAGAATAGATACATGTTGTCCTCACTCTAGTGTAGACTATGGTAGCCCCTTGCCCCCAATCATGTTTTGACTGCGCTAGGGCACTCAATATAGCTGTAGGCCAGACCTCCATGAATTATGGATCTGGGCATCTTTACTAACAATTGTTCTGCAAGAAGAATCAATCAGTAAGGCCTGGTTTCATTTGATCCAGTTGCTCCCTTGAGACCCTTTTCCAAGAAGTAACTCACATACTTGAAGCATGTGACATGAGTGGATGATAGGCAAGGAAAAAGTTATTCTTGGCAAGAGTAGGCAAACAGAAGAAAACATGGGAAAAAAACATAAGAAAAAAACCCATCTAATCCAGTAGCCTGTTCTCACAGTGGCACAGCAGTTGCATATGGAAGTCTACAAGTAGAACTTGAGTACAAGTGGGGTCTCTTAAAGTTTTCCAGAAACTGATTTTTAGTAGTCCACTACCTCCTACGCCAGTAGACCCACTGCCATCAGAACCAGCAGCATGTTATCCTTGAATTTGTCTAAAACCTTCTCTCAATCCTTCTAGAGCCAATTTGGTCGAGTGGTTAGAGAGCCAGATTCTTATCTGGGATTACTGGGTTTGATTCCACACTCCTCCATGAAGCCAGCTGGGTGACCTTGGGCTAGTCACAGCTCTATTCTGAGCTCTCACAGCCCCACCTACCTCACAGGGTGTCTGTTGTGGAGAGAAGAACAGAAGCTTTGTCAGTTGCTTTGAGTCTCTTTAAATGGGTGAGAAAGGTGGGGTAGAAAACCTAGCTCCTCCTCCTCCTCCTTCTAGGCTGTTGGCCAACAACTTCTCATAGTACTGAACTTTATATTTAATTGCGTTTGTTGCATGGAAGTGTTGTATTGGATAGCACCTAGTTCTAGGAAAGAGAGAAAAGCATTTCCTTATCTGTTTGTAGGATTTCTGGGGTGTTCTGCCATGGACTAGAATTCAGATTGGAATCTGAACTGTGATATTCAGCTTCAGATATCTTGACTGTGGCCCTGTGCTGACGGGGTGGAAAACCCCATGTTTGTTTTCCAGCAATAGCACTTTTCACTTACCTTAGCGATAGAGCTGGCATCATAACTTCTTCCACCACACATGCACGGAGGCTAAAGCAGATGTCCTCATGTGCACAATGGTTCTGACACATGCATCCAAGTTTTTGGCACTGGCCAAGTACCTGGATGCATGCACCAATAAAGTATGCAAAGAGAACACCACCTATGGCACTGTGAGGCTAGCAAGGGATAATGACAGGAGATAAATACCCCATGTTATCCCTTGCTAGCAGGGATTTGGTTCCTTTCTGGAGGCAGCCTGTGTGAAGAGCCAACTACCACTGATGTTTTTGTGGACCTTGAAACCCGTATTATAGTTGGTTGTGAGAAGTCGTTCTTGCCTTTGATTAGTGAGGTGGAGGTGTGTTGGCCATTCTGACTACTGGTCTATTGTGCAAGAAATGAACACGATCTGTTTGCTGGTGGTTAATAACTGCTGCAGTGGTTAATGACTCTGCTAAGAACCAACAAGCTATCAGGCACACAGTAAGCCAACTGCTGGGCATTAATGACTATGCAAATAGCCAACAGCCAGGAGTGGTTCAACATACCTCCATGCAACTGATCAACGGCAATAAACATTTCCCACTAGCAACTATAAGAAGGTGGCAAGGTTCCAGGAAAACATCAATGGTAGTTGATTCTTCACACAATCCAGTCCTCTGAAAGTGGATATTACAGTTATATCTGAAAGCTTAGGTTCCAAACTGAATTTCAGACAATGGCAGAATATCCTAGAAACTCTAATAAATGAAATGACAATGGCCATGAAAGCCTCCGTTCTTACATTTCATAGACCACTTTGTCCGCACCACGTGTAGTTTTCTAAACCTATAACCAAGACTTCCATATGCTCCTCGAGCCCCTTGATAGTTTTATTTGCTTTTGTACACACAATTGCAGTTGCGGCCACACCACTCATTTTTTTTCGAAACCATTTCTTATAACCCCAGGCATGCTTTTGGCCTTTCTAGATGCACACAACCCGATACTTTTATTGGTTTACAGGTATACTTGCAATAGTTCTGCTCCAATATGCACCATTTCTACACTTGTTCATATTGAGCAGCAGCAGCAGCACCACCCCCAATATGGAGAGAACCTTTTGGAGGCCTTGATATTTCCTCCCCCCCCCACTCTGGACAAGTGCAGAGTCAAGTGGAAGGAGCTTTACCTGATCCCCAGACAAGTTAGAAGAGAGTACTGGGCTAGAGGCTCAAATAATATGGCAGCTTTCTAAAGGGATATCGTTGCCTTGAATATAGAAACTCAAGAGTTTGGCCTGCATAGCCGTCATTGGTTCTAGGCCTCTTAGCTTTGTAGGGATGGAAGAATGTCACAGATCTGGGCCACCTATCCTTAGAGTATAAACTATTTATGGCAGTGGGGGACTCTCAGGACTCAAGGCCAAATGTGGCCTTCCAGGCATCTTTGTATGATGCATGCTGCTCTTATCGAACTAAGACCTGTTGCTTTTCCATTCATCAGTGGTCCTATTTCACAACATAAGAAAGTGTTTTTGCTTGGATGGCATGTCTGTTTGAATGTTCACATGTGGGGGGAGGGATTGCTGATTTTTGCATGTTTGGCATACAGACCTGAAATCCCTATGCACTTCTGCCTTTTGTTGGTATGAGGTCACTGTTGAGACTGGTAGGGTAGAGGGCCAAGAAACTGAAAGGAAGTGGTAGCAGGAGTCAAAATATAGAGAGCTAAAGGGAGGCAGGATACAATTCAGATTCCAGTTCTATTCTAGACCTACATGAATACAGAATACGGAATTCACAGAACACACATGGATGATGAGCACATTAGCCAGTTTTGAGCTGAAAATGGTTTGAAGAAGAAAAGAGGAGTGAGCTTAGACTATGGCCCGGCTACTCTGTCTATGAGAAGCCACAGCCCTAGGTCTGTAAAAACTTCCCCAGCTCAGCTTTATACTAAGTGGAAATTGTGTGTCTGGTTTTCAAACAATCTTTTGTCTCAGTCTTACTTGAATACTCTTGAATCCTACCAGGACTAGCTGCTGGGGATTTCTTGATCAAAATTCATGGCCACAATCTAGCACAGATCTAGTTCAGCTGAAGGCACCTTTCAGGTGGCAGAGGAAAAGTTGGATATAATGCCAAGGCATGTTCAGGGGCTCCCCTGGCTGGCATGTAATTTTTTTGTTGTTGTTTACAACAAACAGAAAAGATAAAATGCAAAATAATACATCAAACATTGTAATAGATAGTACACTATAAAATCACATATCATACAAAATAACACATGACAAAATAACACAAAACCTTAAAGGAAGACAGAGGGGCAGGGATGATGCCAGATCTTCCTTTTCCTTGTCCCTACCTAGTGCAGCTGCAGATCTTAGCCTTATGGAAAAGGATGGGGAAGTGGCACATGGGTTCTCCCTCTCCTTGGCCATGCTGGGGTACTGGAAGCCAGGAGCAGTTCTTCAGCCTTGCAAGGCAGGGCAGCAGGATAGTGGGATGCTGGTCTTCCCCCTCTGTGCCTCACCAGATCTCTGATGAAGTTGTTCAGCACAGCATTGGGAGGGATTTCCTAGAGCTTGCTGTGCATCTTCCCCTTTTGTTGTTTCACATGCAGGGTAGGCGCCCAGAAGTCCTTTCCAATGCTATGCCGAATTATTTAGTCAGACAGCTGCTAAGTCATTTACATGCTGGCTGAGTCAAAATAGTGATGAGTCTCCTAGCTCTGTTTTTACTTGACTTCAGTGTCTGATCGACTGCAAAAGCCCTGCCATAGTATTGGGTTGGTCTGGCAGTCTAGTTACAGTGCCAACAAAATGTTGCATTTTCCCCACATCTAGAAGTTCTCCCAGTTTCAAGGATGTTGCACCAACAGATGCAACAGGATACCCTGGAGATCTCCAAGGAGTGCCCGTACTTTAATTTATGCTAATTTAGCTCTCTTCCCAACTACTCAGTTCCTGAACAGCATGCCTTTCTACCTGGTGCAATTTGGTAAATTTGCAACAAAAAAGCCACTTCATGCAAAAGAAGAGTGCTCTCCAGCACAAGTGAACAGTTCCTTGGTTGCCCCCACTTCCTGAGACAGTTGCATTTAATTAACTGAATATTGTACCTGAGCACGGTTGATGTTTCAAGCAAACTGTTCTTTTTCGAGGAAGTGCAGGAATCCAGCTGGGAACCCATATGGAGAAGAAAAATTAAATATATTTTCTATAAAACGGTAATTGCTGCAAGAATTTTATTGCAAGAGCAATGTGTATATTTTTGCCCAGTTGCTATCCTTGTTCATTGGCCTGCAAGGCAACCCCCTTTTAGTGACGGAATGTGCATGCATGTGCACAAATATACACCAATGTGCATGAAGGTACTCTCACACATTTTAATAGTTTCTTTTTCTTTTTCACCTGTGCCCTTTCCTTCATGTTCCTTCCTCCTTGGAAGAGGACATTCTGCTGCTCGTTTCATATCTTTTATGCCCTGAAACAGCCAAGGCACTGAATTCCTGCTTAGATTTGTTTCTCCCCTCTTTGTATTCACGAATTGAAAAACTGAAAGACATTTTTGCATAATAGCGTGCCGTTTTTCCTACTTCTCCGAGCTGTGGGAGCTCTCAGGTCAGCTTTACAGGTTTGGTTCCTTTGGCAAGAGAAAGCGCTGCTAGAGACTTAATGGCGTGCTGTAATATTCTGTTTATATACACATATAAGACTCAGCAGAATGGGTGTGTGTCTTCCTCTGTATGCAGAAGCAAATGCTGTGGACGTTAGGACCAGATTTATAGCACAGTCATTCTAAAGGAAACAGCCACATTTATTCAGCTCTTGCCAGGCAACTTTAATGGGCATCTGCCTTGGCCCATTCCTCACACTCAGGAAAACCATTTTTCAATCTTTTCTATGCCTCATATGAGTGTAAACTGATTGTTCCTGGGACCAAAGGGGTTTTCTTCCTTGGTTGCCTCGTAGTTCAATCTTACTTTAAGCAATGCTTAAGACAAGCTTTGATTTAAAAGGGCAAGCTAAGTATATAAATACATTGGTGTCGCTCTATGATGGTTTCCACTAGTTGCTAAAGCAACTGAGCAAATAAATGCCAAAAATATAACATCACAAACATGATGCTTAAACATTTTAAGAAAGACAAAATCAGCAAGCCATGTACAATATTCAAAGGAAGACAATATTAATTAAACTGAATTGGAAAATTAATAATTAGATGTTCATTGCCAGTAGCTGCCGTTGTTGCTACTGCTACTACCAGTATGACTAGATAATGAAACTGTAGTTTCAAGCCTTGTCTGCACTGCCCCTCATTCTGGATTATATTCTGGAACATGTTGGTGCAGACCACAGAAGGCCCTGGGTGGAGCCTGCCATAGTGTGCACTGACATGTGGATGGCGGATATTCTAGGATATAATCTGAAATAGGTTCAGTGCACAAAGGGTCAGCTCTTTTCACTCAGTGTGAATAGTTTCTTCCCACACACTGTATTTAATTGTATTTAATTTAGTTAATTGTTTGTTGTTTGTCTGTAACAGATTGAAGTGCATTTGCCACTTGGTTGCCCATTCACTCAATGTCAACAGATCCCTTTGGAACTCTTTATACTCACTTTCACTTTTTACTACCCTGAACAATTAACAATTGTCTGCAAACTTTGCTGTCTCACTCCTTGCTCCTACTTCTAGATCATTTCTGAATAAATTAAAAACCAGGGGTAATTTTAATAATGAACCTTGGGACCCCACTTTTCATCTCTTTCTACTCTGAGAACTGGTCATTTATTCTCTGTTTCTAGTAATTCAGCCAGTTACCTATCCAGGGCAGGCCCTGTTAGCTTATTCCATGACTGATGAGTTTATTCAGGAGCCTTTGATGAGGAACTTTGTCAAAAGCCTTCTGAAAGCCAGATTTATAATGTCACCTGGGTCACATTTACCCATGTTATTAACATTCTCAAAGAAATTTAACAAGTTTATAAAGCATGATTTACCTTTGCAGAGGCTGTGTTGATTCCTCTTCAGCAATCCTTGCTCCTCTCTGTGGGCTGTACTTTTATCTATAAGGATGGTTCCCATTACTTTCCCTAGAACTGATGTTAAGCTGACAGGACTGAAATTTCCTGGATCCTTTTTTGAAGATTGGTACCCTCCAGTCTTCAGGCACAGACCATCATCTTAGGGAAAGATGATATATTTGTGCTAAAAGCTCAGATGAATGCCACCTGGTCCTGGTGATTTGTTAGCATTTAGTTTATTAAGACATGCAAAAACTTCCTCCCTGGATACCTCTATTCACTTTAATTCTTCTGACACCTTTGCTGAAAATATTGTCTCAGCTGCAGGCATATGCCCTATGTCTTTCTCAGTAAAAACAGATGCAAAAAATACATTTAGGGTGTTTTTCCACTGTCACTAGAAGTACCCATTAAGGACCCATTAATGGGTACATTAATGCCATTAATGGGTACTTAATGGGTACTTCTAGTGACAGTGGAAAAACACCCTTAGTCTTTCTCCAGCCTCTGTGTCTTCTTTAATTCTCCCTTATCCATGTAATAGCCCAACTACTTTTCTGTTTGGATTCCTATTTGGTCTAGTGGTTAGGGAGCCACCCTCCCCCACAAAGCCAGCTGAGTGACCTTGGGCTAGTCACAGTTCTCTTCTCAGCTCTCACAACCCTGCCCACCTCACAGAGTGTTCTGTTGTGGGGAGAAGAATATAAAGCTTTGTCAGC
>MTQE01001141.1:29033388-29043974 GCA_014337955.1 Aspidoscelis marmoratus | reverse complement strand
ATTTATTTATTTATTTATTTATTTATTTATTTATTTATTTATTTGGTTCTGTGGTTCTGTTTTGCATGTAGGAGAATCATAGTGTGCAAAATGGGGACAGGACAAGGAGGGAGAACTGAGGCTTAACTTTGATTTCTCTGAAATACATTTTGATTTACCATGGCTTCATATTCTGTTTCTGGCTTCTCCAGCATCCCCTAACCCTAAGCTTACCTGGAGTGTCCGGCAGGGACCATTCACACCTCTTCCTGTGCTCTGGGGTTGTCTGAGGTGCCGTGCAAGTGTGCTAGCACCTTGGGCAAACAGACATGACTGCGCATGTGCAGAGCATCAGTATCATCATGGAAATGATGCTGATGCATGCGCAGTAATGGAGGGCACCACAGCCAAAATGGCAGTGCCCTAAAGAGGACTGGCCCCACAATCAAATCAGGTAAGAATTCAATCATGGGGGGACAGGATGGCTAAAGTTGACTAGTGCTCCAAGTGCTAGTGCTAGTCAACATTGGTTAATCACACTCTTTTCCCATCCAGCGGATGGAAAGGGAACTGTGAAATTGCCCCATGTCCTAACTAGTAACTACATAAGGTGAAGAGAGAGATAACATTTTTTGTGGCTTCCCAGGAAGAAAATCTCTGTTCTCTGCAGAAAGCTGGAAAGCAGACATAAAGCGGAAACAATAGGTTACCCCATCTAGCTACCTCTTTTTTCTCAATGGCCATTTGGGGTTTTGGCAGTACAAGAAACTCATGTGATTTTGGCTCTGCGGTCGAAGCAGGAAAAACCATTATCCTTTCCCTTCATTTCTGAGGGCCTTTCTGAACTTACTTGTTATTCCAGATCAAGGAGTTGCTAAGAGCAAATCGTTTGCCTAGGCATACAATAGATCTGCATCAGAGCTATGCTAAGGGCTCACTAATTTGGATTAGTGGTGGACCAGATAAATTTGGTCTACATCTGTGCTAGCAGTCTTTTGCACACATTTTCTATTCGAAAGACTACTCAGTGCAGATGCTTCTGCCTGTGGTTGATCCAGATCTAGGGTGTTTTTCCACTGTCACTAGAAGTACCTATTAAGTACAAAAATGCCATTAATGGGTACTTAATGAGTACTTCTAGTGACAGTGGAAAAACACCCCTAGCTAATATGGATTAACTGAGGTAAGTGCACAAAGGGCCAAAAGCTCTGCATGTAATTTTCTCAGGATTCTTAGGTCACCAGTGGCAAGAATGCTGAGAGCTAAATTTTAGCTTCCTGTGGGCTAGAGAGTAATGCTGTTGGTATAGAAAGTACAGGGCTAAGTGTGCTCATAGCTGGATCTGGTTCCAAGAAATGTGTTGTGCCATGACAACAAATATATGCTAAAGATACTTATGCATAAAAAGAAGCCTTGTCAGAGCTCGGTTTATTCAAAATTTTCTCTTTTCCAAATTGACTTGCTTGTTTCCTATTTAGCTTCAAAGCAGAAGAATTCATATTTCTCCAAACATCTTGGCTATTTGTATAAGCAATTTGCATAAATGAAGAGTTGCGCTCTCTCTGTGTGTGTTTGGCTAACGCTGTGGAGGCATTCTAATAGGCGCATGGTGATTACACAACCCAGGGGAAGTGATCTAAGGCAGGTGCATATATTCATTTAAGCTTCAGGGCTCCTGATCGCTTAAGCACAGGTGTGTTTGATGACAGTCACAGGTGTGTGTTGAGAAAGAGTGGCAAGTGTGCACGTGAAACGAAACTGCATCACCTCATTCCTCACGCCCATTGTCTCGTGACGCACAAAGGCCTTTTTAACTTTGCGGATTCACTAAATTTCTTCTAATGTAATTAGAATTTGACAGTGCAGCCTATCTAGCAAGCCTGCACAAAAAGGAAGAAAGAGAATTACAGATGAGTGGGAAATTCTAAAAATAAAGTGGTTTCAAGGCACGAGACAAGAGCTGTTTTGTGAGCTGCCAAGACAATGTGGCTTAGCCAAGGGTCCTTATGCCTTAAAAAAAAAATCATTTCATTTCTCCCACAAAGTTCTTCACTTTTGTAAAGTTGGCCGCAGGAGCTGCTTAAATATACCCAAAGCTTTCCCATCCTCTTTGGTCTCACAAAACTTGACTCTTATAGTATTCCCCCAGCTGTTTGTGTTTCACAGCTAGTTGCATCCAAAACTTCCCTTCCCTAATTAAACCAGAATGGGGTTTGAAGAAATTTTAGCCTTAGAGAATATCAAATTTAGCTTTTAGCCTGGAGCCAGGCTCTGGGCTAAAGAACACATGTCACATTAGGAGCTCATGCAACACATACCTTGACATCCTGAGCTTGTATTATGCCACTTGTACAGCTGATTCTCTCTCTCTCTCTCTCTCTCTCTCTAGCAAACACTGGTGGGCATTGTGGATAAAATTCATGGGATGAAATAAGGATGCAGGAAATTGATGAAATCACTCCCCAGAATAAGGAAAGTTTCTCATGGCTGGAAACACTGAATATTTTGGATAGTTATAAAAAAATATGCAAAGTAAAAGTCCTGTAACTTACTCGCTCATAGCTGTCACAATATTGGTAAGAAGTTTATGAAAGGCAGCTTTAGAATCCTGCCACAGTGTAGCATTGTAACAATTTAGGGTTTCATGTACAGGTTACAGAGGAAGAGGAATGCAGGACAAATGCTGGAATTAGATGCTGATGCTGTGCCCAGCTGACATGCAAGCTGTAGTTTCTTGAACCATTTTCTGGTTACTTTGTAGAAAAGAGGGCAGAAGACACCCTTAATGATTGTATTAGGGATGTGCATGAATATTCATAACGTTCAAAATTTGTACAGATTCAGACATCTGAATTTGAATAGAATGTAGGCACATTTCGAAGGCTGACATTTGAGTTCGAATAAAATGTTTTGATACATTCGTATGAAGCTTTGTGTGGGATTCGTATGGGATTTGTATGCATTCACATCAGATTTGTATGGGACCGAACATTTGTATCGAATTTGAATCCTACTACATTCAAAGGGGATCTATTTGAACGAATACGAATTTTCTTGTATTCAATACGAATTGAATTTTTAAAAAATTGTGCACATCCCTAGATTGTCTAGAAGAAGTGAATTCTGGAATGAAATGCTGATTCTGTGCCCGACTGACATGCAGGCTGTGGTTTCTTGAGCCATTTTACGGTCACTCTGTAGAAAAGAGGGCAGGAGCTGCCTGCATTACAAACTGCATCACTTTTATATGGCCATGAAATGTGTAGCCACTTCAGTAACTTTTATATTAGAAGAAACATACTTTAGTTTGCTGTGTGGACACTGAGTGATGTTGGATCACTGCTGCTACAGCAGTTCAATCCATAGCCTTAGTTTGGAAACATTCCATTACCTCTCCCTCCCTCCCTCCCATGGTAGAGGTCTTGGGGACAGTTAGCAGAAAGATATGAGAACCATGTATAATCCTGAGGGACAACTTTGGGATTCTTTAATGGTGCATAGGCAAGGCATCTCTCCCTGAAGGACCCTCAAAACCTTCTGAAGTGAAAATTGTCTTAAATGATCAATAAGATAAGCAACTCTGAATTCAGCTCCTCACATGGAGGTCTTTAGAGTTCTATGTAGTCAGAGAAGCATATTGAATATACTCTTTGGGTGTCTTCAGACACATGTCTAGGGATACCCCTAGAGTGAATCTGAAACTCAAGGGACAAACTTAAAATATATTTAAAAAGTTTGTCACACCCTGAAGATTCTGTGCACCCCTTCTGGAGATGTGAAATAATCATTCTAGGAGTAACTCAGAGTTTGGGTCAGATGGGGTGGGAGGATCCAAGGCTCCTGTAACCAATCTCAGTCTGCTCTTACCAATCAGGTCCATGAAAGATTGGGCTGGCAGCAGCCAATGAGAAATGAGAATAGAAGCAATGGCATGAGGTATGGGAGACAATAACAGGAGGTAGAAGGCTTATTTTTAAAAACTGTGTGAAGTGCTTAATTATACTGAGCCTGCAGATGGGGCATTCTTGATGCCCAAAAACTGCTTTGTGTGGTCTCACCCTTTATCTATTTGGACAGGAACTGCCTATTCAGGGGGTGAGAAGGTGTAACATTTCCAAGAGGGGGTTCCTCCACTTACTTTTGTTGAGAAGTGAGAATGTGGCACAAATTGCATGCCTCACCCTGACCCCCTCTTTCAACCATTTTCCCCTCCAATCATCTCAAAGAGGGGGGGGAAAGGGGCAAGCAGAATGTCATTTGTATTCCCCTCTTTCTCCCCTTTCAAGCTTTCTTGAAAGACTGTGAATACAGAATGCTTTCTACTGCCTTGAGGAGGTGAGCTTGAGGCTTGTCACCGAGGACAGATGCATGCATACCATTCTTTTGGAGAAGTCCCAAAATGCCGTGTTAAAGGGTTTATGGCTTGTTTATGGGATACTGTTGTTTTCAAGTGTAAGTGACATGTAAGAAAATTTGTGAACAAAATGAAAAAAAGTGTTACCTTTAATGTATCAGTCCTTGAATCAAGATTCACTGTAAACCACTTGGGAACAATGACCTGACTCTGATGTCTCCTTGCCTGTGAAGCATAGCATCTACAACAGACATAAATTAAGCTTAGTTCTTCTTTCCCTTTGCTCTCAGTGTAAACAACACAGAGTTCCTATGCTGTAGACCTTAGGCTAGAAGTGGGGTTAGGCTGGCCAGAAAGAGGAGAGGGCTTCTTTGCCTTTAGTTGCTAATCACAGAAGAAGGAATTTCAGCTGATGTACCCATGTGATGAACCAAATCGTTTAAACTACTAGTAAAAGTATAGGAGCCCTATTTCTTTTTCCGTCTACCATCCTGGGTGGTGAACTTTTTTTCCTATTATGGATTTAATTGTGGCCTGCACACTAACAACAGGCACTAGGGGTGCACACAAATATTCATCACATTCAAAATTCATCTGAATTCATCTGAATTCAGACATTTGAATTCGAATTGAATGTTGGTACATTTGAAGATTGACATTCGAATATAAATCAAATGCTTTGATACATTCGTATGAAGCTTTGTTGCGTTAGTGAACCAGGTGAGGTGGGAAGGTGGCTGCTCCAGTCACATCTGTAACAGATCCAGAGTGGTTTCAAAGCAGAGTGGATTAAAAGTAGATTGAGAGTGGATTTGACATGTTCAGAACAGATATGTAGAGGATTCAAAGGGGATTCGTAGGCAATATGATATGAATGTATTGAACATTCATATCAAATTCAAATCCTACCACATTTGAAATGGATCTATTTGAATGAATATGAATTTTTTGCATTTGATTTGATCATGAAAAAAAATCTGTGCACATACCTAACAAGCACTTATTTCCACTTTCAGAAGCTTAGGAAGTATGATTCAGAAAGTTTTGTGTAGATCACCTCCGTTAGTAAAGCTCGGCCATTTTGCATATTTCATATATATTCCAAGTGTTTCACATCCTTCAGTAGGTGATACATGAAGGTTCCACTATGGAAGCATTTTCATGGGCAAAATTTGGCACCTTTGAGAACCTCCAGGGTTTGGTGGGCAAAAGGCCTGTCCACAGCCAACCTACATGCCACTTTAAGGAGCAGAACCTGACCTTAGAACTCTCCTAGCTATAGCGTAGCAGAAACAACTGCAGTCCACTCGGCCTTGGCCTCTTAGTGCAAATTACTGAGGAGGTTTCTTCTTCTACTTATTTACTATTGGTCCATGTTTTTGGTTTGAGGCTAAAGCACAATGGATGCAAACCTTGAAGCTCTGAAATGACATTGGAGACCAGAGGCACAGGCCATATGACCAGTACAGTAGATCCTGGCCCTGAGACGACCTTTATCATGGCTATCTGGAATCAAGATGAAAGCTTCCCTGATGATATCAGAATCATAAGGTTTGGAATGGACTTTTCTACCTTGTTCTTGAATCCACATCAAACCATCTCCAATAGTGGCTTTCTTGGACTCATTCAGTGTGGCAGAGGCCAGTAACCTTCCCCACATACATATAGCCAGACCTTGAGATGGTCTTCATAACTCCTCCTTTAGGAGCTCCCTGCTGTATGAAATTTGGTGGGTACTCATCAGAAACTATGCCTTTTCAGTACTAGCATGGTTATAAACAATTATTCCTAGAAAGCTTTACCACGTACCTAGTTACTGCAATTTGGCACCAAATGATGAACTTTTTTTATTTTCATTTTCCTGGGTCTAAATATGTTTTAGACCACTTATTACTTCTTTATATCGTGATTTTTTTTAATGCAACACTGCATTTTACTGTCATAGTTATTGAATTTTTAATGAGTTGTTTTATTTGGCAAGCATCTCTTAGACCTTTGTTATAGATTGGCTTATAAATGAATGTTAAGCTGTTGGGCAATTATAATGAAACTTGTGAAGTTCTTAGCTTGTGAAGATGTCCTGGGTGCTTAAATAGCAAGAATACTTCATGTTGATCTAGACTTTCTTCCACAGAGAAGAAAAAGCTAAGAGGTGAGTTTTTAGGGATAAGCAAAGAGGGGTCTACTTGGAGCTATTAAGAACAAAAGAGGAGCCCTACTGGATCAGGCCACAGCCCATTTAGTCCAGCATCCTGTTGCACACAGTGGTCCACCAATTGCCCATGGCCATCTCAAGTGCAGACAAGAGCAAACCTTCTCCTGCTCTTGAATCCCAGCAAATGGCCTTAGATACATCCTGCTTGTCCCCCGAACCTGAAAGATGTACTTAGGCATCCATTCTAGTAGCCACTGATACATCTGTCATTTATAAATTTGTCCTAAGTAACCAATGTGAAGGGTTCTAAGTAAAACTCAGAAGATTCAATGGGCCAGTTCACACTTACCCATTGGGGGATGTTCTGGGTTGCTTTGTCTGCATGCCACAGTGCTGCCTCTATCCTGGAGTTTCCTGGAGAATACCCAGTCCTCTGAAGCTGTAGAGAAGATTTTGCTTCTCTGTAACTTCATCAGGAGCTGCTGGGGAGGTTCTGGATGCAGCGTTTGCACTTTCTTCAGGTGCAAGTGCTGCGTGGGGATGGGCCAGGGAGTTTCCGGCTATACAAATGCAGCCTTGTTAGAGTCATCATGGCAACAGCCAGGCACATGGTGGAGGTTGCTGAGGCCATTGCTCCTCATTGGACTGGTTAAGATGGACCAATCTCACTGTGAGTGCTGGTAGTAAATTTGTGGACTGCACCAGCACTCATGGTGTGGACTAGCCCCTATGTCTCTGAACCTTTCCATGTGGTTAAAGGCAAACAAGGCCCTTATCTTGGAAGGAGGAGAGACACTGGATAACTGAACAGAAGCGGTGTTGTTAATGCTGGGCTTTACTACAAACATGTCACTGTTTCTAGAGTTCTGGTGGCCAACTGGGCTCCTGTACCTTTAACAGTTGGATAGAAAAAGGCATTTCTGTAAATGTTCGTCATTGCAGAGATTACACCTGCTTGACTTCCATATTCATACTACTATTAGATGTGTAGGAGCAAGGTTCTGTTTTCTCTCTGGCAAACCTATGTGGGCATGTTTACATCTCTTTTCACACTGAATACAGTCTTGCAATAGGAAAGGGTTCAGAGGCATCTCTTCCACATGCTAGTGTGGATTATGGGAGAGGCCTCCTCCACCTATTCACATAGGATGGAGGACAGACCTGGTTAGGATTCCTAAAATGGCACCCTAGTCCAGTTTACTGGTAAACCTCAAAACTGAGGTCTACTGGTGAGCTAGGAGTGGTATACCTCCATGGCCTGATATAGCACAGCAAACTTCTTTTGATGGCACAATAGAGCATGCCACCAAAATTGGTTTCCATGGAAGCTCTGAAGGCCAGGAACTTTTGTTCTTGACAACTGGAGCATTGGGGCGGGGGGGGGGGATGACCACCACTAGCTCTAAATCCAGTGCAAGCTTTGAAGCACGCGTGGGGATTGGTGGAGGACAGGCGGTCTCAATGCAGACAACCTTGTCACCCATCAGAAGCAATCTGTCCTCGCTTGGGAATGGTTGCTAATCAAAGACTGGGGTGTCCTGTCTTGGGACAACCCTGATAAGTGCAAATATGACCTGGGAGCTTTCTATATAGATGCAAGGTACGGATTCTTACAGCTGTGATGACAGACTAACCTTTTTCTTTTTTTTCTATAGTCAGTTCTTTTTTAAATAAAATTCTTCATTTTTAATGCCTAGAGGTGCTTGAAACCTCTCCAGTGCCACCCCCTACTGCTGTACTCCCTCTGTTGCTCTACCTCCCACACCCAAAATTGATAGCATTATTCAGATGTCATTCTCCTGTCCACTGGTATCTGGAGCAGTTCCATCACCTTTAGAAATTGAAGGATTGGGGACAATGACAGGGTCTTCTCTGTGATAGCCCCCAGGCTGTGGAATGATCTCTCCTCTAAGGCATGCCCAGGACTATCTCTCTCTATATATTGCCAGTTGAAGAAGAAACAGCTTTCTACTTGTTCCTGGGGCTGAAGAGACTCCTCCTCCTCCTCCTCCTCCTCCTCCTCCTCTTCCTCTTCATAGCTTTTAATTTTATTTGTAAACAGTTTTATTGTTGTAACCTGCCTTAAGAGCCATGGAAATCTAGGCAGTTTTGTTTAACTTTCTATAAATTCCTGTAAAATGTGTGTTGTTTTATTGTTATGTTTTGCTGTTACCGTAAGTGAAAGCCCTTTCCCATTTCTGAATCAATCTGCTTGGTTCTTATAAAATTGATCTTATAAGAACTCTTCAGCCATGTTAGTATGTGTAACACAGGATTAGCTTTTACCCATCCTCTGTCTAGCCATTGCAACATAAGCTAATCTGGTTTCACAGGGTTTAAAGGAAGATATGTCAGAAGGCCAGGCTCATTCTTCTACAAACTGGAAGCCAGAATTATCTCCAGTTTCGGGCAATACACCCGAATAAGGAACAGGGTGTCTTGTAGCTTGGCCTACTTTGCAAGCATAGTGCTACTGCACAGTTTCTCAGAGTGTTGTTATTGTACATTTTTGCAATCTATGCTAAGGACAGAAAGACTAGGTTGGTGTTGCTAAGAAAAAGAGAGCTTGCATACGCCTCAGAAAGAGAGCACTAATGTAGAACGGAGGGCAAACACAGGGCACTGGTTTGTATGGAATTTGTGTATGTTAGTATGCCCATGTATGTGTGCACTTGCACGTTTGTGTGACTGTGCAAAGTCACACAGCACTGCTTGAACTTAAAATAGAACTATAACTCACATTGATCAGTGTCTGCTTGGTCAAGTGTTAATTACCAAGGCCATGAATCTTCCCAAAGTTTTGTTTTAAATTTATCTTTTAAAACTGAGGCAGCATTTTAACTCAGAAAAGCAGGGGTTGGTTTTAAAGCAACCAGATGCTAGGTAACACTTTCTGTCTTAGCATAAGGGAAGAGAGCCACAGATTGTAACTTCTGTTTGGTTACCTCCAGACATGCTAAAAACTATGCAGCCCATCTGCTGCTGCTTCCCATCTCACAGACAGGACAGTCGGAAGCCACAAAGGGATGGCACAGCCACTTCTGGTCTGCCTGATCTTGGGTCAGTTGGAAGCTGCACTGTCGCTTCAGCATGCCCTGATTGAATGCTGTGCTGCTGCTGCAGTGTGAGAAAGCTAGGCAGCTTTGGAGTGAGTCTGGGCACAGCCCTTGGGAGGCTAAAAGCTACTAATGTGGTGGATCGCTGTACTGGAACAGCATTAGCTAAAATAGAGGCCTTTCTGCACTTACCTGGCTCAGTCTGATCTTTGACCAGTGAGGCCCTCTTGTTTGGACCACAACAATGAATGACTGAGGGCAGCACTATCTGCATGGCATTACCAGTCCAGAGCTTTGGGACTGCCTTTCGAGGGCTCCAATGGCTAGGAACAAAAGCTTGCCAAAATGGATCCCCCAGTAGTCCAGGCAATTAAGGCAGTGACTTCTGCAGGCTTCCATGAGCTGTGCTGGGCCAAACTGGCACACTAGTAGTCCTTGATGCTGTGGACCATCAGTAATCCAGATTAGGAGCCTCCTGATCTGGATTATACTCAGTCCTGTGTCTACAGAGCATAATGATGGTGAGTGAGTTTCTGTATTCTGCACGGTGTTGAAGGGAGGCCTTTAGTGCAATTGCTGTGCAGAATACCAGAAAGTGCAGAAAGACTCAGGTCTTCTCATACAGGTATCCCTCACATAACATCATTTCGTATAACATGGTTTTGTACGGTTAGTAAAATGCAACTTTCTTCATTGACAATTATGTGATTTGATATCTGACTGGGTAACATCTCTGCAATGCCACTGATTTACATTAGTAGACTTGGCCTCCTCAGTTACTGTAAATGCCAGTTTTCCATAGATGGCAACTACTTGCATAATTTGGACAGTGATTTGTGGAAACCAAACTATAGTTTTATATAAGGGATAACTACTGTCCTATCTGGACTATGTGAAGGTAGGGGAAAGCCAGCCAGCCAGCCAGCCAGCCAGCCAGCCAGCCAGCCAGCCAGCCAACCAACCAACCAACCAACCAACCAACCACACAAATAGATGATGATGATGATGATGATGATAGGTAGGTAGGTAGGTAGGTAGGTAG
>MTQE01001141.1:29018382-29033209 GCA_014337955.1 Aspidoscelis marmoratus | reverse complement strand
AGATAGATAGATAGATAGATAGATAGATAGATAGATAGATAGATATGGTTTCCAGATCAAAACAGAAATTTTCATAGCAAAGTAATGTATCTTCTAACACACAAACCAGTATCTCAATGGCATTGTCAGCTGAATAGTGCCATATTCAAATGTAACATTTTGGTCAAAAATATGCCCTATATGAATAAGAATCAAGTGCTAAAGTGTCATAACATCTGCTTTGGGAGGGGAGGAGGACAAAAAACTCCAAGCTTGAATATGGATAGTTATCAAACCTGCTGGAATTCCTACGTCAGGGCATATGGGAACCGGCTTTGAGCAAACACTGGCTGCAAATCAGGAGTGATCTGAAACATTTCTTCTCTGAAGACAGAGCATTTTGGCATAGACAACCTTTGCATTTTCTTCCTGCTTTGGGATTCTTTCCCTGGAACACTTTCACGGAAATGTCTGGTTAGTTACGGAGCATCCCAAGGGCTCTGAGAAAATTGTAAACAGGTGGCAGATAATTTATGAATAGGGTGGGGGAGAGCAAAAGGGAAGAAATAATTTGTTTAAAGGTATTTGCATGTCAGCTCTTCTCATTGTGCATTGGCCTTTTGGGAGGAACTCAGCGTGCAAAGAAACTCCCCTTTCCACCCCCTTCAGGGACAAGCAACTTCTTCACATTTGTGAAATTATCCTCACTTTCTTTTCTTTCTTTTTGAAGGACAAAAAGGAAAAAAAAGAAAAAAAAAAAGCAAGCGCTGATGACGTTACAGAAAATGCAAAAAAAAAAAAAAGAGAGAGAGAGAATTCTTTTTCTTTGGTTGGGGAAAATCAACTTCTTCACTCTATAAGCAGACCTTTTGTTCAGGGACTTTTGATAGAGTCAGATTTAGGGCAATTCCACACTGGTGTACCAGACTAGCAAGCGTGCCAAGAGCCTCCCTTCCTATGCTGGAGTGGTCTAAGGGAGACCCTGGTTGGAGGGGAAGCACCTGGTACACTTGCTGGTCTGATAGACCGGCCAGTGTGGAATCACCTTTACTGTCAATGCTGCACATCAGCGAGGGCCACGCTCAGTGTCTGTGTCCTTCTCCATGATGACAAATTGGTGGTAGGAAAAGTTATGCAGCCTGAATAATAAGACAGCCCAGGGTCTTGAAAGAGTACCAAGGCCATGGTATCACCTTGCTGAAATAGTCAGTCTTATCAAGAAACAGGGATTCAAAACACAGTAAATCCTACTCGAGGGTAAAAATGAACACATTACGGAGGTCTGTTTTAATTTAGTTTATTAGCCTTACTTTAAAATTGTATAGCATCTTAGAATTTTGAATTCATTTGTACTTCGGATGTGTGCTTTGTGTTTGGTGCCCCGTCTTGCTTCCAAAGGTCTCTTCTCCATTTGGTTTTGTTTGTTTGTTTGTTTTTCACAACAGTCTTATGAGGTGGATTAGGCTGATTGATTGGTTCATGTCACTTAGTTCTTTCCTTACTAAGTGGAGATTTGAACCTTGATTTCCCAATCCCAATTCTGTATTTGAGGCACTATATATTGGCTATCCTATGGTGAAGAGGGATATACAAATATCCAGGCGTTGTGTACAGGTGCGCACCACGGGCCAACTGTAGGCAGCAGCATGCATCTGCGCAGAATGCCGCAGATTGAACTTGGCAAGTCCTGCCCATGGGGGCTGCCAGTTTGGACCCGGGCACCAACCAGGTAAGTCATGCATGCGGGGATGGGGGGGTCATGCAGACCCCTGGGTGGGGGTGGATGCCCAGGGGGTCCCTGTTTGGGTCAGATGGAGCACAAGAGATCCCAGGATGGGCCCAGATCTCCCTGCTGGATAGCATGATTTCATGCTCCACACCCTGGTCGCAATTAGGCCACCCTAGGATGGGATGGGATGGTTCCGGACAGAACTGCTTGGCCTGCAGACCGAATGCTTTGTCCCAGAGCTGGCCTAATAGTTCCCCAGAGGCCCTTGTGTGAATAGGCCTATGGAGACCGAGAAGAAATGTGGTCTGTGAGATGGGCAGTTAGTATCTGAGTAGATGTGTCTCATGTGGCAATGGCTGGGAAGCATCATTGGTGGGGCAGTGGAGCTGTGCATACAATAACCTCAGGACATGTAAGCTCAAAGGACATTCCCTATATCCTGCCTCAACATGGATTCCCAGAAGCCATGGAGCATTTTCTTTGTTTTATTCTGTACTTCAGATACACATTCTTGAGAGCAGGCTGGAATAGGAAAATTGGCAACTAGTTTATATCTTTAAATGAAGTATAGAAAGATTTTGCCTTTTCCTCCAACAGACAACTGGGCAGTGTGAAATGCCTTGTTCTGATGCTGTGGCCAACAATCCATAATGTGGCCAACATTTAGGCCTGGTTCTGACACTGTGGCCAACAATCTTCCCATTGGCAGATGGTGGTTTTTAAAAATGTTTTAGTGATGTTAAATGATGTTTGATTTTAGATGTTGTTACCCACCTGGAGACCTCTGGGTATAGGGCAGGATGGATGGATGGATGGATGGATGGATGGATGGATGGATGGATGGATGGATGGATGGATGGATGGATGGATGGATGGATGGATGGATAGATGGATAGATAGATAGATAGATAGATAGATAGATAGATAGATAGATAGATAGATAGATAGATAGATAGATAGATAGATAGATAGATAGATAGATAGATAGATAGATAGGGAAATCCCTTGGAACTCTTTTTTATGTTTTTATGTTTTATTCCTGGGAAACTGGCATTACAAGATGAAAATAGAAGGTAAGGATAATCAAGATAGGTTTTCCTCAGTTCAATTAATCAATCCAAGCCCTTGCTTATTGGCCTTTTGGAATCTGCCTATGTCTACCTGTCCTTTTACCTATCATTTTACCTTTGGCCATCACTTTAGGAGGGAAAGGTTAAGAGTTCAAAAAGCTGACTTCTGGGAGGTTCTCTGTTCTCTGTGTCTTCCCTCATGTTCTGAAGGGGCAAGAAGAAGGAGGAGGAGGAGGAGGAGGAGGAAGAGGAGGAGTTGGCTTGTCTACCCTGCTTTTCTCACTAATTTAAGGGGACTTAAGGTGGCTGATAAAGCTTTCTGTTCTTCTCCCCACAACAGAGCACCCTGTGAGGTAGGTGGGGCCGTGAGAGCTCAGAAGAGAGCTGTGACTAGCCCAAGGTCACCCAGCTAGATTCATGGGGGAGTGTGGAATCAAACCCAGTGTTCCCAGATAAGAGTCCAGCTCCCTAACCACTAGACCAGACTGGCTCACAAAAGTGCTAGCTGTGCTTTAAAAAGGCAGTAGCATTTAGGGGAAAGTATGCATAGAGGTGTCATAATATAGAGAAGACAGGAATATTGAATGGCTGATGACTGCCTATATCCCTAGGAATCACAAGAGTGAATCATTTGCTGCACAGCTGAACACAAAGACCCCATTTGCCATGTTTTGGAAGTCAAAGATTTTTGAAGTATATATGGGTCCCATCATTCACATTTGATTCACTGGAAGGAAACTGCACATTCTTCCAGTGTCACACAGTATCACATAAGATGGATGCAAATTATGTGGACACTCCTGCTGTGATTGGTTACCAATGTTGCTGGATAACTTGGAAAAGAGGAGAAGGATAAATATATATGAATTGGAAGAAAACTGCACCTCATGTTCTATTTGCACTATTTAAATTGATGGCTTTTTGCATAGGAGTCCTGGTGCTACAATACAAGTCATGAATAAATAACTTGTTTGGTATAATGGCCCCATTGTATTACTCTCAATTTTTTTTTTTTGCTTCTTTCTTTCATTTTTTAGGAGGACTGTCGCGTTCCAGATATGTGACCAACTCAAGGGCTCAGGGAAGTTGGGAACAACAACTGGGGAGCTGCTGCGATACGCCAGGTGTTTACTTCCCATTGTGACTTGGAATGAAGAGAGAGAAAAAAGAAAAAAGAGAAAAAAGAGAAAAAAGTACTCCACCGTTTCCCGTGGAGCTTTTTGCCTCATTCCTTCAAGAAGATGCAGGCTGTGAGGCCTCTCCATAGGTGCACCACAGGCTTTTCGCTGGCAGGATCACCTCTTTGCTGGTTGTGGTGATGATCCTGTGGTCCGCATCTTGTCCCACACATGAATTCGTTTGCCTCACGTTGGGCGCTAGCTGTCGTGTTCTGGATACGCAACTGAATTGAGGGCTCAGGGAAGTTGGGGGCAAGAGGTGGGGAGCTGCTGCAATATGCTGGGCATTCTAGTAGATTTTTCCAGGCTTTAACTGGCTTCAATCCTAGGGACCAACAATGTGATACGGCTGACCCAATAGGCTACAAAATGGGGGGGGGGAGAAGAATCTGGAGGCAGGAGTCAGAGGGAAAAGAGAGTGTTTTAATCTTGCAAGGGGTTTTTATACAGCCAAAGAAGAGGCATGGGGGAAATGACATCGAGGGAACATCTGGAGAGGTGATTGAATGTAGGCTGGGGTGTGAGAGGTCCTTGTGATGTCACATGCTGTGGCCAGTGGCAGGAAAAAATCCTCAACAGGAAGAGAAGGGCAGCTGTAGTTTTTCTTCTCCACATGGCTAAGAATTGCCATAATTGTCTGCAGGCATTTGCATGGAGTGAAAAGGGAGATTCAGCACCTGGGACAGCACCCAGTGCATAATGCAAGTCTACGGAGAAAAATTCTTGCTCCTTTTACTCTTGAAGCTTGTTAAATAGGGGGCTGAAGAAAAGGAAGCCGGGGGAAAGCTGTGCAGCCTAGAGGTTTCTACAGGGGACTGCATTACTGATGAGTTGTGATCTGTGGCAATCCCAACACAGCTCCAGGTTAACTGAAGTGAAATCCCAGCAAATTGCTCTTCTGGGGGGGGTGGGGGTGGACAACAACTTCCTGGAATAGCAATATGACGTACCATGGCTGGACACTTGCTTCCCAGAGCTATCTTCTTGGAAATCGTCACTGAGCGTGTACAGGGGTGAAACTGAGCTGTAAATGGCCACTGTATAAGCACAGGAATCAGCACTTGCACATATCCAGAAGTATCACCCAAACAGGGATGGGGGGGAGGAGGAGATGAGCTGTTTTTTGTACTCCACTTTTCTCACTCTCCTGGGGAACCAAAATGGCTGACAAAACTTCTGTTCTTCTCCCCACAGCAGACACCCTGTGATGTTGATGGGGCTGTGAGACTCTCACTCAGCTGGCTTCATGGAAGAGTGCAGAATCGAACCTGAAGACCTGCGGATAAGATTCTGTCACTCTAACCACAAGACTAAACGTGTCCTACAATTTTGCCCTGCAGTTAGCAGGATCAGCAAGAAGCAATTGTGACATTTAAACAAGATCCCACATTTTGGTCTTGCCTTCTGGAGGCAACCGCAAACCGCATTCTAATAATCAAATGCATACCTCTGTGTAATGCAGGGCTGTAAATGAAAAGGTATGTTTTCCCCAGTCTCCAAAGTTATGTTGCTCCTAGGTACCATTGCAATACACCTGATTTCTGGTGAATATATTGGTATTCCTGCATTTTTCTTGGCAGATGTACAGGGGGGTTTACTATGTTCTCCTTGATAAAGAAATGCCAGGGATCATATAGGTGATCATCTGCTTTCCTGACACCTGATCTATCACTGGACTATAAGTCACTCCTATACCCAACTTATAAGCCACTATCAAAATTAGTGAGAACATCAGAAGGACCCAATTCAGCTGGAGGAACCTCTGCTAGAAACAGAAAGAGGCAGGTAAAACACTAATATTTACAGTGACCAACCTGGATATATCAAAATGCAATCTAGGATTTTAGCCATAAAAACCAAGTAAGGCTGGTTACTAATGCAAGCATTCTTTCCTTACCACCCACTCAAAAACTATTGAGCATGTTAAATACAAAATGCATTGACTAACACCAAGGCTTGCAGAGCATTCCACTAAAATTAACTCAGCTTAACAAGCAAATCATTAATAGAATATCTGCCATTTCCTACACTTTCTGCTTTTCTCTTTGTCAAATCAATATTTCTTCACTACAGGATGTCAGTGGCATAGCAGTAAACACTGAAAATTAGATGTAGATGCTTGCTTTCCCCTTTCAAGCCCCGAACTGAGGTGTTTGTAGTTTCTGGAGTCGGGCAGATAACAGGAAGGACAGCCTGCTGGATATGAATGGGTGTGCATATGCTGGTCATCTCATTTGGATTTGACAGTTGTATTTTAAGTTCTTGTAATTGGCATCTGTGAAACATTTGTTTGTAGGGTAAGAAAATCCAGCCAGCCATAAGTCTTCGGGATGCCTGTATACGCTGTTTGCAAAGAGTCAAAAGTAGGTGAAGGTTTTGCCTTTGTCTTCTGCCTGAGATGTCCAGGGGCAATTGGTGGGCCACTGTGTGAGACAGGATGCTGGATTAGATGGGCTGTGGCCGAATCCAGGAGGCTCCTCTGATGTCCTAATGTTTTCAGATCTAGGACTTCAAAGATGCCTGTTTCCCTGAGAAAAAAAAACTTACTGGCATCTAAAGTGTTAATTAGAAGCATTTGCTTCAGTGTGCAGCACATCAGGGATCTGACCTATGTGGGTCACCCATACCCCAGATGGCACATCTCCATTCTCTCCCTTTTACTCTCTGATTGGTATGCATGCACAATAAAGGTCTCATTTCAGTGTGGGCAATTATTAATCTGTGCTTTTTAGAGAATGACAAATACGTCCACCCACATGAACACACATTCTCTTTGCCTGATGTGTGACCCCTGTCTAAATGCTGAGCGTGTGGGGCCAGTTCAGTAAATGAAAAGGATTGCTTGGCAAGCTCATTACTGCTTTGAAGTCTCTCATTAGGAACAAATTCCACTGGTGCTCTCTTGTTGCAACACCCTTCATTATAATATCTTGGCTGGGGATTAACACGGGGGCTGTAGCTTTTTGCTCCCCCATTGGGCCTTCACCAGGGGTTTCTGCAGGTGCTCAGCATTAAATTGCCTTTGAAAATTCACAGTTCGGATAGTTGACTGCAATTAATCTGCGAGTGATGGTGAGAAAGAGGAATGTCGGGGCTGGGTTAAAGTGGTCCCTCTTTGTGGAATACGGAAGGAAGCAGTTTCTCAAATTTGGTATAAGGGACATTCAAAAGCTGAGTTTATCAGCTGTTAGTTTTGGTGACAATCAAGGCAGGACGAGCAGAAAAACCGGCAAAATGTTTTTTGTTTTTTTTTAAATGATGCTGTGCTGTAGCCCAGCACATACTGGAGTTATTGGATAAGGCCTCAATGCTGGGAAAGACTGAAGGCAAAAGGAGAAAGGGATGGCAGAGCATTAGATGGATAGGTATTGTCATGGAAGCAACAAACAGGAGCTTGGGCGAACTTCAAGAGAGAATGGAGGATAGAAGGGCCTGGTGTGCTGTGGTCCATGGTGTCACAGAGAATCAGAGCAACAGATGCTTACCTGCTGCGTCTTCCTTTTGTGTCTGCTGAAGTTTCCCTTATTTTTGCATACGTTTCCCGTCAGGTGCAACAATACAACCTGTGGGCCCACAGGTATTCTGGGAAAATCAAGAGAAGCGGCACATTTGGCAAAATAAAAATGTACCTGTGGATTGCTGTCTATTGAGGTGGAATGCAGTTGCTGAAAGTCCTGAGATAGGATGAGTAAAAGGTTGGGAAGTAGGAATTGGCTGAACTGTTGAAACACAAACTGCTTTTAGAGGCTCAGGATTGTCAGTTGATTTACCTAACAAGGCTAGACTTTTCTCAGAACCGTTACATGTAAGCAAGTCACATCCAGACAACTTGGAGAATTGCCTGTTTTCCAAAGCATGCCCACTGCCATTTTAGCCCTGTCTGTGGTAGAGACCATGGCATGCATTGTCATGAATGTGCATGATGCCATCGCTCAGGTACAGGCATGTGTCAAGGCCTGTGAATGATATTACATGCATGCATGACAACATGTGATGATGCACAACACAGCTCTGTCCATGGAGGGCGGTTTAATGGCAATACCCTGCTTTGGAAAATGGGTGAGTTTCTCACAATGTTTGGAGTGCCGAAGAGAGTCTAGGGTTGCAGTTAAAATACCTAACAGTCCTGGGGTTCAAAAAGCAATTTGTGCTTCAACAAACTGTATTTCAACACCTCTGTGATTGTAAGGCCCCCTCCCAAGTTGCTAGTATGAGAGTTCTGAAGTGAAGTGGTTGTCTTTGTATGCTTCCATTAGGATCCAAACTCCTTTCTGTAGTGCATTTGGGATGAAAATTCCATTGAAGTGTGAACTTCTCAGATTGCAGGAGTGTATATGTGTGTGTTGGCAATTTGAGAACAAAAGGTTAAGTCCTTCTGACAATTGTGCCAAAGTCCAAGAACCTAAGTGGACTCCTGTTAGATTAGGCTGCTGCTCATCTAATCCAGCATCCTATCTCACGCTGTGGCCCATCAATTGCTTCTTGGCATTCTCTAGGAGAAGACAAAGGCAAAAACTTCCAGCTATCCACTTCTGATGAGCTTGTCTGATTCTCCAAGGTGGTGGTGGTACCAACACCTAGATTCTAGTAGCTATTGATATACCTTGGTTCCCTCTGGTTCTGGTGTTGTGATACCTACACAACATATTCACCTTTTACACACCATGCTGTACATGACTTAGGGTGCTTCAATCAGGCCATCTCTTAAACACAGCCTTTGAAGACTGATATCATAAAGGAGGTGTTCCAGGTCTACAGTATCTTTTCTGAGGTGTGGAGTATTGTACACAATATTCCAAATGTGGTCTCACCATAGATTTATAAAGAGGCACAAAGACACTTGCTGACTTCTTTTCTATTCATAGAATCATAGAGTTGGAAGGAACCTCTAGGGTCATTGAGTCTAACCCTCTGCTCAATGCAGGATTTCCTAAATTATCCCAGGCAGATGTAGGTCCAGCTTCTACTTGAAGACCTCCAGTGAAGGAGAGCTCACTACCTCCTGTGGCAACATATTCCATTTACTGATTACCCTCACTGTCAGAATTTTCCCCTTAATATCTAATGTATATCGACTCCCTTGAAGTTTCCCTTTCTAATTACACCAGCATTGAATTGTTTGTTTCATTGCTGTTGTTGTCCATCAGAACCCTCTGTCCCTTTGTCACTCCTTAACAAAAAGTTCAGCCCCATCGGTTTATGGGCATAATGGGGGTTCTTTGGCCCAGTGTGCATCACTTTGCACTTACTAAGGCTGAAGCATGTTTGCCACTTTGTTGCCCACCCCAATGTCAAGAGGTTCCTCTGGAGCTCTTTGTAGTCTCTTTCAGTTTTTACTTCTTCAGACTATCCATGCCTGAATTTGCATGGTAAAAACAAGAGTATTTGCTTGGATACCATGTATTTATAGGGTAAATTTGGCAGAATTTGTCTTTATGTCTTTGAATGCCAGCAGTTTTCCTGGTAGCGGTTAAGAAATGACAAGCCAAAGCAATAGGCATTTAATGTTTTGTGGGGCTGCAGAGTTGGTGATGAGTGCATATGCAGTGGTTTTCTTTTCTGTTTAAAGGGGTGCAAGTTGGTATATACAATCAGACCCCCATATCCACGGGGAATAGGTTCTAGGCTCCACTGCAAATAACGTAAACCATAGATAAAAGCAAATGCTGGAAAATGCTCTCTATTTCCCATAATTCCAATGAAATCCTGTGGGATTTCACAGGAATCATGGTAAATCTCACTTGAGATGCACGTCATTTCCCATAATTCCTGTGAAATCCTGTGGGATTTCAAAGGCATTATGGGATATCTCATTCCATTTTCTGTCTGTCCTAGGCCTCAGAAGACTTCAAGGTATGTCTCATGGTGCCTGCGGGGAGTGGGGTGGAGCTGATCTGGTCACAGCAGGAAACTGAAACTATGGTTACTAGATAAGTGGATACAGGGGTCCAAATGTATATGTAATTTAAGGCTTAGACCTCTGTCTTGTTTTTGTGTTTCTTGGACCAAATACTTATCCTTAATCTCCCAATTTATTTTCTTTCAATTTGTTTTTGATGAATGGACATAGCTTGCAACCAGAGGCCCCAGTTATTTCAATTTTTGACATCCCTATCAAAAGATATATCCAGATGGTTGAATAAGCCTAGATTAGCTTTACAGTACAGGTGTAGCTGTGTAGCCAGGGATGCATCTAACGTTGCATTGGCTATGTGTTCAGAACTTCCTTCCATGCATAGGTTTCCCCTACTGCCTCGGGGAAACAAAATGTATTCTGTGAGAACGTGAGTTTATTTCCATCATTGAGAAATAAAATCCTCTGAAGCCCTAGAGATGGAATCAGTTATTCATCTGGCTATTTCACCAGCCTGAGGCCATTCGGAAATGTCCTGCTGCTGAAACATGATTTGAAGTGATAGTGTTAATTTGGTTAATTAGAATTCCTGGGTAGCATGTGCTTCTTGCAAATCAGCTTAACACTCTAGTCGCAGTGCAAAGAGTTATTTGCTGGTGCACAGGGTTATGTATGAGTTTATGATTATTATGATTCAGGATCGTTAATTTTACATTTGAACTGAAGCTGATGATACGGCTCAATTAAAAGTTCCCACGTTCTGATCATTGCCTCATTGTTTGGCATATGGGAGAATCAGATCTGAGCTCAAATGGAAGAATTTTAAAAGGCTAGGAAGTAGATGTACAACAAATATGGCAAAGCTCACTGGAAACAACAGGAGATGAGGTTTAAATGTGCTCCATTCTGTTCCTTTTCACTCCATAAAATAAGCAGGATGCAAAGGCTTTATTTATTTATTTAGATTGTTGCTTAGACAGTAAAAGATTATAGCCATAGCCCTGCAGAAAGCAATGAATACAGAAGCCCACAGGTATCTTAATCTATCTTGAGTTGGGTGAGTTTCATTCTCAGTTGTATTGTGCCATATAAGAACAGCTACTTCAACTATCTAAGCTGTGCCTATTTGGGGATGCATATCCTCATTCCCCCCAATAGAGATTATCCTTATGACGTCTGACCGTGTCTTTAGATAAGCAACATTGAAACACAACGGTATTTTTTGAGTGTATCAAGTAATGTATTTCACAAATTCCTGAGAAATAATTTAGAAATAGCAAGTAAGTTGAAGGACTGCTTTGGGTAGATTGGTGCCAAATGTTTTTCATATTGCTCACTCTGAAGTTGTGCAGGCAAGACATAGGGTCATCAGATCTATTTCACAGGTATATTCACACAAGTATCACTTTGTGCACCACAAAAAATGTTGCAATAGATGAAGTTGTATCATTCCAGTGTTGTTTGCTTATTTAGGAACTCAAAAAGAAACACACATTTGCTGTGTTTTTAAATATTTATTAACATAAAATGCAGAGTGTGACTAAAATGTATTTTGCTTTGAAGCACTAACACAGAAATAAAAAATGACAAGCTTGTTATTTATAGGATGCAAGTTAGTAAGCTGCAAATTGACCAGTTAAACTCAAGTCACTGTAATGAAAAAAACCAACAAACTGACCGTAGTAAGTCTAACGGACTTTCTGCACTCACGTGTAATCCAGAACAGCTTCTTTCACACTCCTCTTCAGGGCCTCCTCAAGACCACACATTTGTGTGGATCAGGGAGAACCCCGTGATTTGGACTACTGGTAGTCCTCCATATTTGGGCTACTGGTGTACCAGTTTGTACCAGTCTGAATCATGGAGGCATGCAAAAGGTGTGGTTCCTTTTTCTTGACTACTGAGGAACCCATTTCAGCAGTACATGAGATCGTGCTACCAAAATAGGTTCCCTGGAGGCTTTGAGGCTAGGAACATTTGCTCTTGGCGGTCAGAACCCTCAGAGGCCGGCCCCAAAGATCTTGTGAGCTTTGGGGTTAGCTTGGGCAACATTGCCATGCAAAAAGTCCTGTTCCAGAACACATCTTGCCATAGTGCAGACCATGTGCAGACGCATTGGGCTGATCACAGCAAGGTAAGCATAGAAAGGTCCATAGTTTATTTATATTTATTTATTCCCATCTCTATCCCGCCCCGTACCCAAAGGTCTCTGGGCTAAAATGACAACAGAAATAATGAATAGTGAGTAGATATTAATAGAATTTCCCTGTTACATACTAGATGTGGAGTTATTTATGTATTATTTAAATCCCACTAACCAGCAATTAGAATCAATTTACAATAAAGCACTTAGAGAAGGAAAATCTGAAAATGAATGACTTGGAAATGAAGGGAGGACTTCTTAAAATCATTATTATTTTAGGAACCAAAGATTTGGGCAAAAATGCATGTCTTTACCAGGTGCTGAAAGTACCTCAGGAGGGAGGTTGTTCTAGCACCTGGCTGCTATTTAAAAGAAAGCCCTTCCTGTGCCATCCCCTCCGACAGAATGATAGATCTATCAGGAAGGCTTCCATGATCTTGACAGCCAGCATTTGTATAGGTAGATGTGATTGCTTGGATATTTGAAGGGTGTTCTGAGGACAGTTTCAAAACATCTGGGGTCATGAATATCTATGCAATGAAAAATGTTTTGAGCCACAATGGCACCTTCAAATCTATGGGTGCATCCCCATGCAATTTAAAGCCCGCTGAAAATCTTCTTTTGTTGCAGGGCACCCCCATGCATGGCTTTTATCCGGGCTTCCAGCGCCGCTAATTAGGAAAATGCGCTGCAAAAAAACAGCCCTTTAAAGAAGACTGCAAGCGCACTTTCCTGGAAGACGCGGGTATTCAGAGCAACATTTTGCATGGAGACGCTCCGTGGCGGCAAGCTCTCTCTCTCTCTCTGTCTTTTTTTTTGCCTCTCATCCACAGCCAGCATTCACGATATGAAAACAGTAGGCAGGCATTCCAATCACAAAGAGAAACAGCAAGATACATTGTAATGAATTGCTTATATCAAATGAAAGTTTATGAGGCAAGTGAAAGTGTATGAGGCAAGATCGCTGGCTGGGGGAGGTGAACAGAGAACTTGTAAATTTTTTGTTTGGACTTGTGAATGAGCGCACGATCGCACGAGCACCCAATGAAACAGCGAGGGGCGGGGAGAAAAAGATGCGGGTAAGCAAAAGACGCTTCCTTGGGGACGGTCAGTGCATTTTAAATGTGCGTTTTGCTGAGCCCCATGGGGACACTTAATTCAGAATTGAATGCGCATTTGTTAGATCCGCTGCAGTAGAGGGACAATAGTGACAGGAAAAAGTACCATGGGGATGCACCCTATCTGATATCTTCATTTTAATCCATGGAGAAAAATGGGATCTGTGATTCGTTTGAGTAGTTTGTGTTGTTTGGTAGTTGCTAAATACTGGTAGAATATCAATGCCTTGAGAACATGTCTGTGTTTTTATCTGGAATGCAACAGCGCTCTATTAATTTGGTTTGGAAAATATATATAGGCCATATATTGTGAAACAGTGGAGTCATGAGGACCTATATTACTGTTTTATGATAGGGATTCATACTTTCATGCCGTGATGTGCCATAAAGTCTGTAATATTTTAAAGTTTAGCCTATAGAGGTGGATACCGTATAAAGCTTATGAGTGGGTTTATAAGGACCCTTTATGTAAAAAAACAAGAAAATCTGAATGGATCTATTGCCCAGTTTTGTGTCCAAGCACAGATTGTGAAATCTATTAATTTTATTTTTGGGTGCATGTGAATAAAAACGATGTGCATTTTGATAGTAGTTTTGTGAAGATCCTTTATAAAACACACACTCTATGCATGCAAATTGTTCTTGGGCTACTTTCTTTTTGACTTCATAGTAGCAGTAGCATCAAAAATCACTGGATTTGTAATCATTTTCCAGTTCAGAACATAGACTGGCACACCCTACCCATCTCAGTTCTTCCTGTCATTCTGACAACAGATTTGTGTGTGAAACTGAGATGTGTCAAGTGCCGTCTTACACACTCCACTGCACCAGTCCCTTTGGGGAATACCCCTTCTAAGATGATGCCTGTTATGATACAAGCGCACATCAATTAAAATAAAAGAAAACTGCCTTTCTTCTGGAACAATTTTTTCCTCATCCAGAAATATTCAGGATTATTCTTCAGTTACTTTGCAGCCTTCCTGTCAATTTGGGTGCCTCTAGTCTGCAATAGGAAATGGCAGGATGTTATTGGAATCCTTAAATTCCTCAATTCCCTCTTACTGTCCCTGCCAAACAACAGGAGGCAATCCTGCGACAGTCCTGGAACCTTACCCCACCTGCTGTTTCTTTGCAGGATCACTGCCCTTGCAAAAGTATCTATGTGTAGGAAGCATCTGCCCACTTCCCTTTGATTCTTTTGTGCACTTCCTCCTCCTTATGGCCACTTTTGTAAGAAAAGAAGAAGAGAGTTGGCTTTTTTACCCCATTTTCTCCCCCATTTAAGGGGACTCAAAGTGCCTGACAAAGCTTGCTGTTCTCCCCACAACAGACACCCTGTGAGGTAGGTGGGGCTGTGAGAGCTCAGAAGAGAACTGTGACTAGCCCAAGGTCACCAAGCTGGCTTCATGGGGGTGGGTGGAATCAAACCCAGTGTTCTTAGATAAGAGACCAGCTCCCTAACCACTCGACGAAATGGGCTCACAATGGAATTTCACAAAGAAATAACATAAGGTAATCTGACATAATGGAACACACAATGCCAGAGCTGGATCTTTCATTAAGCCTATGAGGCTAATTTTCAATGAACTAGCCTGGGAGTATATAGGGATTGCCACATGGATGTGTGGCAATCCCAATATAGTCCCAGGAAAAACATAGTTGTTATATCTGGAGACACCCTTGATACCATGATATGATACCATGAGATGATATGGGATATAATATATGGATTTATGGAGAAATAATGAATCTATGA
>MTQE01001141.1:28963765-28984430 GCA_014337955.1 Aspidoscelis marmoratus | reverse complement strand
TTTATTTATTTATTTATTTATTTATTTATTTATTTATTTATTTAACAACAGATTAAAAGCAAGATACACATTAAAAGCACTTTAAACATTTAATATTGTAGGCAGTGAAAATCAGAAATCCTACAGATAATGAGCAAATTTGTTCTATCATAAAAAATGCTATGCACTGGAAAAGCAGGCATGTTTGGTAAAATGGTGGTAGGAGTGCAATGGAGTGTGATTCCGGGCAGAGAAGCTGTGTGGAAGCAAAATTAAACATGGCCCAAGATGGACACCAACTGGTTTCCAAAGTGTTCTGGGAATCCTCATAGAGCAAACATGTAGAATAAAATGTCAAAGTTAGAAGTATTTGTAATGGGTAATTGTGAAACAAGGGTTCTGGCTAGGGATGTGCACAATCTTTATTTTATTTTATTTTATTTGATATTTGGTTTGTATTGGATCAACTGCAAGCAAATCCATATTCATTTGAATAGATCCACTTCGAATGTCGTAGGATTGGAGTTCAGTACAAATGTTCAATCCCATAATAATCCCATACAAATCCCAAATGAATGCATACAAATGCCATACATATCCCGTACAAATCCCATACAAAGCTTCATACTAATGTATCAAAACATTCAATTCAAATTTGAATTTCAATCTTTGGATGTACCAACATTAAATTTGAATTTGAATGTCTGAATTCAGCTGAATTTGCATGAATTTCTAATGTTATGAACATCCGTGCACCGAAAAAAGAGAAGGGCACAGCAGAGAAAATGCGAAGTGGGCCAGAAGGAGAAACATTAAAAGTGTAGGGCTAAGCAAAATGTAAACTACAAATAGTCAAATTCCAGTATGTTATTTTCTAATAATTATTTGTACAAGTAAACAAGTCACCTGACAGGCTACATTGAAAACACATAAAATCAGATAGCACAATATGGAAACTAAAACATTTATTTATTGATACACTTTGTCTTCCTTTGTATTCCAAGAAATAAATTGTTTTCTGAGCAAAGTGTACCTGTTAGGATTTTTCTTTCACAGCTGTTAGTTTTACCTGCCCATATCAGTCATCAATTCCCCCCGCCTTGTTCACTGAATGGAGTGGCGGTGGTGTAGGATATGACATCTGTTTGGACTGTGTATGTCCCCTGTATGAGCCTGCTGCTCTACAGTGCCACAGAGAAAACTATTCAAACCCCAGTGTGGCAGTTGGATTCACAACAGCTCCTGTTTTCTCCATGATGGTGAGATACAGTGCGTGCCTAGCCAAATTATAGCAATTACTTCTAATTTACATATATAGTGATAAGTCAGTTCATACAAAAATAATTCAAATCTACTTCAGTCATTTCCACACTTACCTGACTTGGACCGTTCCAGGTGGAACAAGGCTGTCCAGTCTTGGATATCCTGTTGTGGGATAGCTCAAACAAGCTTCAGAGCCTGCAGCAAGAGCTTTGATGGCCACGTTTCTGGCCTCAGAGTCTCCAGGAGATCCATTTCAGCTGTATAATTTGGTGCACCATCAAAATGGATCCCACTGCTAAACTGTTCCACGAAGGCAGAAGAGGTCTGGGGCTCACATTGTGCTGGCTTACCAGGGAGTGCAGTAGGGGTGTGAGCGAATGTATTTTTTGCATTCAAATTTGAGCTGAATTGAATGTCAAAACATTCAATTAGATTCAAATGTTTAAGATCCAAATGTCAAGAAATCCAATTCTAATCCGTAACATTCTAATCTGTATGTTCAAGTGTTAGATTTGTATTTAAAGATACAAATGACAACATTTGTATCTGCTATGCATATCTGTGCGCATTCCATATACATCCCATTATTATCCCGTATGCATCCCGTTTTAATCCCGTATTTTAAGCCCAAGATACGTATAATTTTGTACAGATATGTACAATCATTTGAATCATCTGAACGAATGTTTTGGAAAATCCGAAATCTGTTCAAATGTCTAGATTCGAATGTTATTAAATCCAATTTGAATTTAAGTGTCAACATTCGTCACATTTGAATCAGATTTTTGAATTTTAGAATATTTGTGCAGGTCCCTAGAGTGCAGAAAGGCCCTTTCTTTTGTAGCCATTCTTCCTTCTTTATGATGATCCATCAGTTATCTTCCTGACCTTAGCATTGTGCTTGCACTTGCTAGTAGAAGTTTCCCCACAAGTTCCTGTAACCTTTTACAACCCTTCAGAAAGGTGCTTGGGATTGAGCTGGGACCTTTTACATGCAAATCATGTACTCTACCACTGAGCAATGGCTATCATAAATAGCATTGTTAATTCTCACTGCCATGTGGAAGAATAACAGCCTTAATTTAATTCTCAGGAATAGTGCACCTGGCCAACGCAAGGCATGCTTCAGCAGCAATGCCCCCTGTTTTTGCTTCAGGTGCTATATGTTGGCAACAGGCCTGCAGAAAACACTTAAATTATGTATTATATATTCCTCAGTTCTATATAAGGCAATTACAGGCACATCCATTACCATTACCGCTGGTTTCCTGCAAGATAAGGATTAGCCATCTTTCAAGTCCTGCTTGTTTATATCAACAGAAGTTGTTCCAGTAAAAACATTTGTTTCATAATTGTGCTTTTGTGGGAAGGAGGAGGAGACTGAGGGGCTCGGAGGTTTCATTATTCCCACCAGTGCTATTTAAACGTATGCAGAGAGGGGACAAAGGCTTAGCTTTCCTAGGCTGAACACATTCTGCTCTAAGGCTGTGTGCATGTAGAGTGGAATAGCCCAGCCATGTGGAGAAAGACTGACCATTGTCCTCACAAACAGAGGAAGAGAACCACTTGAGAGGCACATTGGATTAGTGCAGCATCCATAAAACTCTGGGCTTTCAGATCTTACAAATGCATCAGTTATGGCTCACGGACAGAGGTATGTGTGAAGTGGGCGGGGGGGGGGTTAGCTGGGCAGCATGACAGGAAACCTTGGCTGTGTGCTCCCAGTGTATATTGATGGTAGTAGGGAGGCAAGTATCTGGTCCTGAGCCAGGGGCCTGTTCACACTTGGCATTTTTCTGGAGTATATCTCAGGATAGAGGTCTGTGGCCTGCATGCTAATGCAGCCTCTAGTAGGCCTAACCTGGGGCCTACTGTTGCCTGCACTAACATGTAGACAGCAGGCCGCTATTCTGGGATATATTCCAGAATAAAGCCAAGTGCGAATTGGCCCCAGGTCTGGATTAGGCAGAGAGCAGGTATAAACAAGGCCCCATCATGACATTCATGAAGTGCTGTGTGAGATGAAGAAGAGGAAGAGGAGTTTCACAAATGTCTGAACTATTCGTATGAATGCCTGGAACATTTGTATTCATACGTATGTTAATGTACAAATGTCCTAACATTTGATTTGTGTATGAATGTTCAAATTTGGACAAATTCGGATGAATAACGAATGTTATGAATATCCATGCATATCCCTACAAATGACCATATCATACAAAAGATTAAAAAAAGAATGTTATAGCGATAAAATTCAAATATAAAAACCAAACATTATTACTAACCAGTGTAAAACCACCCTAAGTTGTTTCTACACGTCACGCCACCCCACCCCCTTAATGGTATGTTAAGTCATCTTCACCTAGGCTGCCTCCAGACTAGTAGAATAAATCTGCAGTTAAAGGTCAAAGCACAGAATACTGACTGTGCAGGGATAACTAGCCATCCTGACTTGAAAAGCAGCTCTGCAGCCTCCCCATCAGAAGCTGTGAGAGCTGAGGTGCAATGCCAATCACACTTGAGCTGTTCTTCCTGCTCTTGTTGTTCTGTTCTCTCCATTCTGCTGGACTGGAGGGAAACTTTGGATTTTTTTTATACTGTGCAGCGAGTGTTGTTGAATCAGCATTAAGGTAAATGCCCACTCCTGAATGGATAATGCAATCCATCAATTGTTGTGTGTGACACCTCAATCACGATTGCGCATTCTGCTGTGCAGTATAAATGAATCTGGATGTAGCCCTATATAATTATAAATCTGCTTCATATGTACAGTAGAAACAGCCTTTTTGGCAAGGCTTACTGCTGTGAAGAGGTTATGAATTGAAGGGGGCATCTCAGTTCTGCCTAACAGTGCTTGACCTCCTGCCTCCAATTTCAGATCCATTAGGGTCTGTGGTAGTATTGGGTAAGAAATCAACAAACCTTAGAGAATACTGGGCATTAAATGCTGTGCTGTTTTAAATGGCAGCCAAGATACAAACCTGAGTTCTGTGCTACTGGCAAAAATGAGCTATTATAGCCCTTATCTTTTAGAGCAATCTTTTTCTGCTATCTGCTTTTGCATCCTGACTAATAAAGTTGAAACATGACAGCCAAAAAAGGAAATCTGCAGTGTTTGGGTGCTTGTGAAGTTAAAGCCAGCATTAAACATTTTGCTAATTATGCTGCAGTGTGTGGCATGCCAGTCAAATTGAGGTTTTTGCTGTAATATAACAATATGTGAGCTTTGTAAGATTTTACATGTATTTTCATTGCTCTTCCAGGTTTCAGCAGTTGGTGGCCGTTCACCCATCACTACAGAGAGGGGAAGAAGTATAACTATTTCCCCAGCTGGAGGGAAATACTGAAATTCTGGTAATCTGTCTGCTGCAGCAGGTGTATGTGAAAAGGGATAGAATTCAGAGGCAGGTACCACTGAGTTGTAGCCAACTCCTGGTTGATTGCATGGGCATCTCCATGGGCATCTCCATGCAGTTTTTCATGGCAGAGATACCTTACGTGCTTTGCCATCTAGAGAGAGGTTGGGGATAGAATCAATGAACCTCTGCTTTCCAGACTATTTGGTCTACCATTGTGCTACAGCCACTTCCCTGTATAGATTTACCTGCATGTATACCTCTTTTCTTAGAGGAAGACATCAGAAATACAGAGGGCACCAGAAATACAGAGCTTTCAAAAATTAGGCCCAGTGCTGAGCCCATAATAATTTAGTACTTTCCCTGGCAGCTACCTCTCTTGTGAACGTACTCTTCTTATGATTCTATCATGACTGATGGTGTCTACTTTAATAGATTCTGACATGGTCTCTGTCTTTTAATTTTTTGAGGCACATCAGGATTATTCAGCAGAATGGATGCACTTTCCTCACAGTTCAATTTATTTTCCCCATTGCTTGATCCTGGAGGACAAAGCTATCAGTGGCTACTTGTCAGGATGGCTGTGTGTTACCTCTTCTATGAGTGTGAACATTTTCTTAAATGGCATTTCTTGGGAAACAAAAACAGGAGATAAAGCTTTGGGTCCATACACCATGGTTCTGAACTTATTTTGAGTATTTGACATGTCATAGGGAAAACAGAATTCTAGCTAAGGAAGACTTTCTTCAGTCAAAGGCTGTGATCTGGATCTGTGGATCTAAACCAGCAAAGCCTGTTGGTCCATATCATGGCACTCAGTGGTCTGGACCAGCACCACCCGCATGACAGCACTGCTCCCAAAACTTGCATGAGTTTCAGAGCTGGACTCTGAGTCTCTGTGGACTAGGAACAAAAATTCCTAGTCTTGGAGCCCCTGGGCTCGGAGTGTTATAATTTGGTGTGCTACTAAAATGCCCCCCTCCCCAGTAATCGTTTGCATGCTTTCTTGTTCTGGACTGGGGCCCACTGGTTCAGTATTAGACCTGTTCAATCAGGTCTACTGGTGATCTAGATCAAGGGCCCCTTGATCTGGATTATGCTCTATCCTATGTGGATTGAGCCAGTGGTGGATGGAGGAGGGAGACCCATAGCCTACATCATATACTGACCCAGAAGTAAAAAAAAAAAAAAAAAGGCTCTTTGATCTGATCTAGCTGGATGCCTCTAGAGGTAGAGGTACATCTTACTGGATAGGACTTCTATATTTGTTTCTTTTTCTTGAATAACCTCAAGTTTTTAAAGAATGTTTGATGATCATAGGTTTGTAAAAAAAATACATGCCACTTTTTGCCCCTCATTAAATTCTGATTAGATTTTGAAAGGCTCTCTGCAATCAGCTGTCTTGATTGGGGGTTCTGGGAGTGTATCGGTGGATACAGCTGATATGTTTTGATGCCTGCCTGAGTCCGGTGTTGCCTTCTTCAGGTCTAAATATCCACTGAGGGTCTGACAGAGCTAGATGAAGGCAAAGTCAGAAGTAAAAAAATGTGTTCTAGATTATTTAGGATTTGGCCACATAGTCCTCCAAGGTGCAAGTCCATCAGGATATGATTCTTCCTTGTAGAACCTTGGTCAAGTGTTCAACATTTTCTTCCTATAGGGGCCTGGATGATTTCTCATGCCTGTGGTCCAATGCATTCTAATGGTTAAATATGGGATGGTCACTGGCTGCTAAGGGATGGCCCATTTAGAGACAGGTAAAAATGTGCATGAACTTGAAAATGTAAGTTCTGTTTGAATTCCAACTGGCTCAAGTGAGCTCAATTCAAACCTCAAGCCAATTTGACCTGGTTTTGCACATAAAAATCCAGTTAAAAAGCCCTTTAAGTGGGCAAAATACTAATGAACTTGAAACAGTTCAAATTGAAATGGATGGTTCAAATGAGTTTGGCACATTTAGGGACAGAGTTTATCAGGGAAGACAAAAATGATGTGATATTGGGAAATTTGAAGTGGGATATTTAGTATCATCTTTGCCTACCATGCCAATAAAAATTCTGTTCGATTTTTGGCCTTCGGTTTTTCATCTTTCTGGACAGTTATTCATGAGGAAATTCTAGTTATATTGGCTGAAAACATACCTTTTACTCCTTTCTATTTCCATTTCCATTTTTATTTGTATGACACCTTTCCAAAAGAAAATTTTGCCCAAGGCGGTTTACAAGAAACAGAAAATATAAAATGCAAAGTAATAATCAAAACATAATAAATTATAAAAACTGCACATCATACAAAACATTTTAAAACAAGTCAAAACACAAACACAAATTGAGGCAGCTGAGGCTGTGGCATCCAGAGCTGCTGCCCAAAGGCCCCAGTCCATTTCCATTTCCGTTTTCTATTTTTTTTAATACTGCCCTTCAGTTTACAACAAACAAAAACAAAGACACACAATGCAAAATGGTTCATTATAAAATTGCATATAAAAATACATAATAACACTTCACACATTACAAAGTTGTACATTATAAAATCACCCAAAACTGTGGGGGGAAAGGTAGCAGGCACCCCAGTGCAGCAGCTGAAATATGTCTTCTCTTTATTTTCAAAGATAGCAATAAACTTCTAAAAAACAAATTACTACTAAAATTCCTCTTAACTGCAGCAAGATTCACTGTAGCACAAAATTGGAAAATTGCTATTAATCTATGTAAAAAGGTGTGATACCAGAAATTATGGGATCCTGCAAGTCATGAATTTATTATAGAGCAAAAGAAAG
This sequence comes from Aspidoscelis marmoratus, assembly GCA_014337955.1. NCBI lineage: Eukaryota > Metazoa > Chordata > Lepidosauria > Squamata > Teiidae > Aspidoscelis > Aspidoscelis marmoratus. The sequence continues at coordinate 28,977,053 of MTQE01001141.1, read as the reverse complement.
GGATGTTAGTCTACCACTTCAAAATACATTCAAGTCTGTGTGGAAACCGTTGATAGACAATTTGCCTACATTAGATCATATATGCCCCCAAAGCATATCTTAATGTTATGGTGTGATGGCCATTAATTGCATTTCTACTGTGAAAAATCCCTCCATTTTTGCCTAGTGGCCAATAATTGTTAATAAGTGAATTACTTGTTCATTTCAGTTTTGTTTATTGTTGTATTGAATAATATCGTATCTGATGAAGTAGTATTATAATCATTAAAAATAAAAAAAGAAATGATTGGAACTGGTACTTGGTTGGTTGGGTTTGCTTACCAGATGCCTCTGGGAATGAAACAGGAATATTTCTGTCAATGACCTGAAGAATCACGACAAATGATGTTCATAATCTCTGGAGAAGCTGCTGCAGGCTACGTTGGATCTGTTGACATTAGGCCTTTTTGCACATTCACTCCTGTGGGCCGGCAGTTCCTGTGGGCCGGCGGTTAATTGTGCTCTACAGGTGGCCCAGCACGTTCTGTCCCATCCCTGGCCATCCAGGGAGGGAAGTGTTCGCACGCCTCCCTCCCTGACAGCTGCAAGACATGCCCCTGCCACAATTGCCCCAAAACTGGCCCAACAGCTGGCAGGCCTGTGCAAATCACTCACCTTGTCGGCCCCAGGGTGCAATCTGCCATGGGTCTGTGCAGTCGTGCGCATCCCGGTAGATGGGGCCCAGACCATGGCAGATCGCACCCTGGGGCTGGCAAGGTGAGTGGTTGCGCACATAGGGGTGGAGTTCGGCTTCCCCTCACCCCTTTCCAGGGCAAGCAGGAGTCATACTACAGCTGTCTATGGGCTGGGGGATGTGGGTTCCCTTGGTGGACCAGCCCTGACTGAAGCGCTGAATGGGTAGGGTCAGTCTACCAAGGAAACCCACATCCCCCAGCCCACTGGGGCAGATTGTCGGCTTCTGCAGGGTTCAGCCACCTGGATCTAACTCCCCTGCCATGGAAACACCTTTGCACCCATGTGGGGAATCTGGATCGACCTCAAAGGGGTCGGTCCATCACCCCAGGTGTCTCTGGAGACAGGGGGTGTGATCTCCGAAGTCCCAGCTACGGAGTCATTTCAAAATAATTTCAAAATGACTCCGAAGTCCCTCTGAAGAGACCGCCAAGGACTTCGGAGAGGGTCCGGAGCTGTCAGTGCGGTCCATGTGCTATTAGTGCAGACTGCGTGGACTCCCCCCTGAAGTCCCTCCGAAGAGATTGGGAGAGACTTCGAAGCTGCTCCGAGTCCCTTCAGAGCGCCTCTGAAATCTGCGCTGATCTCTTTGGAGAGACCGGCGGCGAGACTCCGAAGTCTCTGCTGATCACTTTGGAGGGACTTCAGAGTCTCGCTGCCGGTCTCTCCAAAGAGATCACTGCAGACTTTGAAGGGACTCCGGAGCGGCTTCCAAGTCTCTGCCAATCTCTTTGGAGGGACTTCTGAGTCACTTCAGAATGATTTCGAAATGACTCCAAAATCACCCCGAAGCTGGGACTTCGGCGCTCCCCCCTCCCCCTAGCCTCCTCTAGACCCCATTGCCTGTTTCCTGTGGAAATAGGCTTCCTTTAACCCAGATTTTCTGGCAGAAGACCCCACTGTAGTCCCCATTAATGGGGTCTACAGAAAATCCGGATTAAAGGGCAGAAAGTACCCATTTGATCCAGATTTCCTCCACAGCAGTTGAAACAATCAGGTCCCAAATGGATGCTGTGGTGGAAATGGGGTCATCTGGCTCACACGCAAATGGGTCCTTAATGGGTCCTTAATGGGTGCAAAATGGGTACTTTTTGACAGTGGAAAAACACCCAAAATCTGCCCAGAGTCCGAGTCTGCACTAGCATACGGACAAAAGCCCTTATTCTATGATATATATCTTGTGGAAAGGGACTAAATCTTTTGCAAGGATGGTTGAAATGAATGAGTGCGAAGGCAGGAGGAGAGAAGCAAGAAAAGTTTTCTCCATTCCTCTGCTCTCACGGCCAAATAAGGGAGAGAAGCACTTATTTAGTGCAGCAGGTCACACACAAAGGAAAGGATGTTTCTGAAACAAACTGGCTACATGTCACCCTTTTGTCAGCAAGGGGAGATCCTGGCTAGAGAGACACAGTAACCTCCTGGTTGAGAAGCAGGAAGATTGCTATGACACAAGCAGATGCAAACAGAATCTGTCTCTCCAGCCTGGAGGCAGTACCTAGGCATCCATTTCAGTAGCCATTGATACACCTGTCATCCATGAATTTGTCTAACCTTTTCTTAAAGCTATCCAGGCTGGGTTGCTGGCACCACCTCTTCTGGCAGCAAATTCCATAGACTGATGACTTCTTCTTTGTGGAGGAGACAGGTGACAGCAGCACTAAAGGAAACTGTGTTATGCCCTCTCTTTAAAAAGACCCTCCTGATTACAACCACATTGTTATTGGTTTTTTCTTTTTTTGTGGGGGCAGCCCAACTCTAGGCATGCTTGAAGGAAGGATGATAGGGTCAATGCAACCCTGTTGGTTCTCTTCAACCCTCCAGTGGCTTTCGATACTATCAACCATGTTATCCCACTGGAGAAGCTTGCGGAGAGGCACAGGGGTAATCATGTTACTGTGGTTAGGGTTAGGGTTATATCCAGTGTAAGTTCCAGAAAGCAGCAATGGGGAGTTTCTGTTAAATGCCCTGGAAACTTTCTTGTGGAGTTTCCCAGAAGTTAGTTCAGCCTCCTATGCTCTTTTATATCTCTATGAAGCCATTGGTAGAGGTCAGTAGTTTTAGACTGAGGTGATCATAGTGTCAATAATTTGTTAAGAGGTCATAGGGTGTGCAAGCCATTTGGGCCTGCTTGGGCATGCATTGGACCAGGAATGGGTCCAAGATTGAATCTTGCCTGTCCCCATGCCATTTCCTGTTATGCAGGCTGGGTGAGGGTTGGGTGCGGATGCAGCTGTCCCCATGCAAACCGTGCCAAACCCCGGCACATGGGAGGCAGTGCCATCTCCTCTCCACCCCCTCTCTCTTCATTGGAAGCTGGATTAATGTCACCCCACCCCTGTGCCGCCAACTGCAAATGCCCCTGTGCTGCCAGCTGCAATGCTGCATCCGCCCTTTTAGCAGCACAGAAGCCAGGACCGCACAGAAAACATAATAATTTAAATCTAATAAATTTTAAAATACTTTTTTAAAAAACAAAGCTGCTATGAGGTTTGGTGGCAGTTGAGTGGTTGAGCAGTTCTATGCACCTCTACTCCATCCAGGAACCGCAAGAACACCCGGGAAGCTTAAAAGGGACAAAAATCAAGCCATTATCCTGCATGCCTTGGTGATCGGGATATTTTTATTCCAAAAAAATCTCAGTGGTTGCGATCTCCAATGCACTGGGCAGGAGTGGCAAGCACACCCCACCTCCCAATGACACAAGCAGCAATCTCCTCCCCAAATAGCCCAGGACTGTCTCCATGCACAGGTTCAGCTTGCAAAGCGATGTGTGCTGGACACCCAAACCATGATCAGACTTGTTTTTTCCAGTACCAAATTTGGTCCTGGTCTGGCATGCGTTTGGGCAATTTGGTCCGCAGAAATCGTACCAAATCAAAACTGCATGGGGGCACCCCTTGCCGAACCTGATTTCAGTACCGGACCAAACATGCATGAGGACGCACCCATATTATACTGAATACCATTATATTCTGTAGCAGACAGGCTGCATACGCTTAGAAGCTAAGCATCAATGTTTCTCACAACAGTGACAACAAACCATCTGCCTCACATTATTTCCATGCCTCTTAAAGAATGCCAGCACCTTTCTTTGCTGTTGTTCTTCTGTATCCCCTTGTTAAAACAGGCTTTGCAAAAAGGAAAAGAAAACATTTTGAAGCCGAGAAGAGGAGCATTTCTTGAATATCCAAATCCTTAGTCAGATCATTGAGGAGCTTTAGGCTATCAGTTGTTTCATCTGCGTGTTTCCTCTACCTCCCTAGCATACCCTTTGAGCTGTTCTTTAATTGAAGTAAATGTAACAGCTGCTACTTTGTGTGCTATTTTTCCTATTTTCCCCTATGAGTCACACATTTCCTTTCTTAATGTCTCCATCTTCTATCGTCCTGTGTTAATGAAGCCCCAGACTTCAGCTGCTGATGTTTCTGAAGTTATATGCCTAGAATCTTTAAAGTCACTGAAATTAATACCTTACTTTCCTCTAGTTCTTAATTATTTTGGTGCATAGGGTCTTCAAAAACATTAACAACCATGAGAAAGGCTGAATATGGCTTGGAAAAGACAGCATCAGGCCTGGCAGGTGGCATCTCCCTAAAATGCAAAAAGAATCAGTCACAGAGTAGAATGACATAGTGATCTAAAAGAAGTGAGCAACACAAAAGCCAAAGACTATTGGCTAACGCTAGATAAATGAACATAGCCAGTTTCATTCTCTGTTTGGGGATCATATTTCTTCAGGAGTAATCTGTCAGAGAAGTGGCAGACAAAGCAAAAGATGTGGTGGCTATCAGAATCAATTGGTAGATCAAATGGCAACCAAACAGAGGGTCCCAGCAAGCCTCCCACTCATTTAGCTGAAATGGAGCCAGACTGGGTGGCTTCAAAGAGACTGGAATAGTTCATGGAAGATAGGGTCATTGTGGGTGCTGGTCTAGATGGGTCACTGATCTGATCCAGAAGGACATTTCTTATATTCTAATGTTCTAATTTGAATTGCTTCACTGCTGCCCATCTGCAAGTTACTACTGGTGGTTATCTATCTATATATATAGCCTCTGGTATGCAATTAGGACACTTCTGGTATAGAGTATCTGTATCAGAGCTGTTCTAATTGCATGCCAGTGGCCTAAGTGCGAATACGCCTAAGGTTAAAGAAAGAAAAAGGGGGAAACCACATATAAGATGGATGAATGGGTTAAAAAGGGTTTACTAGAATGTCCTTTGGAACAGTGATGAGATGATGCTACAGAAGAACCCAAATGGTGACCATTGTCATGGAGTCACCTGGAAATGAAAACACAAGGCTACATCAAATTAGCAACTTAGTTCTGTTAATAAATACGCTCCACTGAGTTTTTGTCTAAACAGGCAAAGATCAAAAGCAGAGAATCCCCAGTTTCTATCTTGATTGGTAGGGACAGTGGGTAACATGCATAAAGCAATCGTCACTACACCTTTGCAGACCCATGTTGATATCTCCAGATGTCTGGTCTCAAGGATATTTGAAATGGGAAGAGGTGAGGAATTCTGCTACCGTCTCCAGCACTATACCTGACAATATGCACAATTATTAATAAATGGAGAAACTACAGAAAATTTTGCCATTCAAAAAGGCACCAGACAGTTCCCTATGGAAAACTGGCTAATTAAACTAACTGAATTAGCAGAGATGGACAAATTAACAAACTTACTAACCAACAGGACAATAGATAAGTACATAAAAGACTGGAGCCTCTTCATCAATGTTCTACAAGAAGCAGGAATAATAACTGCTGGATTTGATTGACTTTATATTCAAATGGACAGCTGAAAGAAGGAAAAACTACTGATGAGGAACACTAAAGAGGGGATACTAGAAGAAGACTCAGAAGAATGGAGGAAGTGATTTATAGTTAACAACCGAATGATGTAATAAATGTATGTGAGATTTCATATCGAGAATTTGGAGTTTTAAGATTGTGTTATAAAATAATTTAAAAATTGGACAAAAAAAAATTATATGAAAAGAAGTGCCTTCACTGCAGCTTGCAATAAACTAGATTCATAAAGTGAATGTGTAGTTTGCTTGGGACGGTGGAGTGAATCTCACAAATTATTAATGTTAATTGCATTTATGCACTGTCAAATAAGATGCTTCAGGACACTTTACAAAACAGTACAATAGCAGCATGAAAACTATAAAAGCAGAATTAGAACATTTAATAAAGCAGAATAAAGCTGCATCATATTGCAAAACACAACCTAAAGATCCCTTGTCCCGATCAAATCAATTGGAGATAAGGCATGCAGCCATCCATTTGAGAAGGGGTGGTATGCCCAGTTAAATTTTGGAGCGGGGTGGGGTGGGGTGTCTTCTTCCTCTTCTTTATTTTTCTCTCATCCTTGCTGCTGCAATCTCTGCTTGTCTTAAATAGAAGGGAAGGCAAAGGCAAGACTCAGTGTTCTGACAAGTTTAACTTTTTCTTTCCTTGTGAAACTCATCTTGTGTTATCTCTTAGAGACTAATGCTAACACAGAGATTGTGAGGAAAGGAATTTGCAAGCTGGTGACATTTCTGTATTTAGCTTATGTTGATCTGTGTCAATCCCTCTATGGCACTCTGGCGTGCCTGTGATGCAGAGTTAGTTGGCAAAAATTGTACACACATTTTTGCCTCAATTTGTTGGATGCGAATTATGCAGTTGTTCCTCACACCATACAGTTTTTAAATAATATTATCTACTCTTAAGTTGTGATTACATCTTGCTTTTTAGTAGTCCTCAGAGACCAGACACCAGAGACTTTCCTGGCTGGAAAGGGGCTGTCCTGTAACTGGATTGTCACAACACTGAATCCATTTCAAATGGACCCAAGGCCAGACAAAGACCTACTCTCAGTGCCATCACATGGTTCACCAGGCTTCAGCATGGTGAGGGCAACACATGGCAGTATGCAAAATGGACTTACAGTGTGCAAATCAGAAAGTGTATAAAGACAAAATTCACTGTGTCAAAATTGAATGTCTTTTGGTCATTAGTGTGGATATATCCAGGAGGGTGTGGCAGTTGCTCTGTAGTAAAAGATCTGGGCCTTTTCTACACTTGGCCTTCTTCTGGAATATATCTCAGGACAGCAGTTTGCTGGCCATAAGCTACTTCAGACTACAGCAGGCCTCACTTGGGGCTTTCCATAATCTGCACTAGCATACAGATAGCAGGTCCCTATTCTGAGATATATTAACGAATAAGGCCAAGTGCAGAAAGCGTCCTGGTTTGTATGCAGAAAACCTGAAGATAATGTTGGCAAACAATTTATATATTTCTGCCCCATGCATGAAATCATGAAGGGGGTCAATGGCTACTAGAATAGATGCCTAGATCCTGCATCCACATTGGGGCAACAGACAGGATGTCGCTAAAGGTCATTTGCTGGGATTCAGGAGCATCTGCTTGAGATGCCCATAGGCAATTGGTGGGCCACTGTGTGAGATAGGATGCTAGACTAGATGAGCTGTGGCCTGATCCAGCAGGTTCCTCTTATGTACTCAAGGTATTTACAAATATTTCTTTCAAACCTCTCTGTTTTTAACACTTCGGCAGACCAAATTATAATTTGAATCAAATGCTTGGTTTTTTTAAAAAAGAAAATGTTCTCTTACATAAGTTTAGTTATACAATATTTCTGTGTATTTGTAGGGGCTGCTTTAAAATGGTTTGTAGTAATTTGAAAATAAAAGGGAACAAAATGCCATATGAGACAATGTATTGTTTGCAACACTGTTATCTTTTAAAAGATTTTCTGCTGTATTTACATTGTAAAATGCATTATGTAAGATATATGAACTTATTCATTTCATGAATTTATATCTTGCCTTTCAGAAACATTTTATTATAAGGTGACAATGGATTCATCAATTATATTATAATGTGTGTGCTGCAGTTTATTTGTTATGTTTTAAGTACAGTATTAACTTGCTTTTGGCCTAATAACAACACTAGAGTACAATGCACATGACAATGACAGAAAATAATTTAAAAAACAAAAGCAAAAGCAAAATTTATAGATGTGGCAATTCTGGGAGATGCAAGAATCAAAGAAAGACAGCTGGGGAATATTACAAAATATTGTGATTTACAAATAGAAGTTGAGCCGCTAGGGAAGAAAACATTGAACATTGTACCAATTGTAGTAGCTCTGGGAGCTATTCCTAAAGAACTTACCAAAAATCTTGACAATTTAAATGTACCAAATGTGAAACTCTTAATTCTGCAAAAACCCTGTGTTTTCCAGTGTTATCTTAATGATTCTTGGAGGTCCTTGGCTAGGACTTGAATCTCTTGAGTTTGACCCAGTCTACTGCTGTGAATTGTTCTGAAGAATATAATAATATAACAACCATTTCCTGCAATACACATTTGAGGCATTTCTTTTATCTTTGGGTTCTTAGCATTGGATCTGAGGAGCACCCATGGTCCTATACCCGCTTGAGAGGTAAGGAATAAATGTTTTGATACAAGGACAAAAGAAAATCCCAAAGGATTTATTTGGGATAGTGTTGGATTTCTTTCTCTTTCTCACACAGAGCCCCTTTGCTTTCAACACTTCCATGATCAATTTCAACAGCTTCCTGCTATGGATAGACATTAATAGCTCTTGGGTAAATTCTTTTATTCTTTTGGAGGCTGAACTCACAGCAAATTCTTCTCTTCTGGTGCAAAGTGAAAATAGGTGTCTTTTCTTTCCCAAGCCCAACTTTCATTTCAGGCTTTATCAGAATTCCTTCCTCATGATGTCATGAGGAGCACAGCAAGATCTTGGTCTTGGCATTCTCTGTCCTGTGGATGATGGAGGAGCAGAGGATTTGAGCATGCCTTTTCCTTCTCAAAGGAATGTAATTTTACACCTTCTGGCTGAAGTGTCTAGGTAAGCCTGCTTAAGGCTGACCAAAATGCAAGCCCGAGAACATGTGTAGTGATCTGACGCTAACTTCAAAGATCCTCCGGAACACTTGACAGCGGCATTGCTCTCACAAGGGGTTTCTCTGCGGAGCCTTTGCTAATATCCAAAGTTGCCTTCAGAGGGACTTTGGAGCCTTTGCTAATCTCTGAAGGCAACTTCAGAGGGATTTCGAAGCTGGCTTCGGAGGGACTTCAAAGTCTGGGGTTTGGGGTACCCCCCCATTGGTGCCTCCCCCTGAGCATCCTCTAGACCCCCTTGCCAAATTGCAGTGGAAAGAGGCTCCCTACAATCTGGATTTGAAGGCTGAAGACCCCATTGTAGACCCCTTTAATGGGCTCTACAAGAAACCTGGATTATAGGTCTTGATGGACCCATATGATCCAGATTTCCCTAGCTGTGGTAAAAACAGATGTGTCCCTAATGGGTCTGTGGTGGAAATGGGGTCATCTGGCTCTCAGCCAAATGGATCCTTAATGGGTGCTTCAATGGGTACTTAGTGCTAGTGGAAAAACACCCTGTGAGAGAGATTGTGTGTGAGACTATCAACGTAGCTGTTGGCAGTTCAGATTGGATTGTCCTATAAGACATGGTGATAGTTTTTTTATGGGCTGTGCACAACTAACATAACTTTGTCCTACTTGCTCCTCAAGGAAAAAGAACTGGCAAAATTTCTCCAGTCAGTGTACAGCAGAAGAAAGTGGAGTGTCAGCCAATTAAAATCTCACTTCACCCCTGCTGAAGAATAATTGGGGATACATTTTAACCATGTGCCCATGGACTGTAAAAATGGCAGAAGTGGATGGCATTTGAATGATACTGTGGAGTGCTAAAAGGGCACTAAGACTGGATGTCCTCATGACCCTTCAGCAAACATCTCAAAATAAAGCTTCATCCAGACAACACGTGTCTATTCTGCATTATTTGGATAATCTGGAATAAAGCAACCCCCCAAAAAACATTATTCTGGATTATCCATGCTTTTTTCTGGATGATCCCAATAATGTGGAAGAAGTAAGTGGTGTGTAGATACTCATAAATCTTCCATCTGCTCTTCTGCCCTCCCACCGTACTACTGAACATGCCATGGCTACTGAACATTACCTCATGGCACTTCTGTCAGACTAAATAGTATGACCCCATTTTTGCATACATGCATAATAACTGACTTCTACAACCATTTCCTGTTTCTGTGAAAATAGTCCTGGCCAGAACATCTAAGCTGGGGAATGAAAGTTGAGCATTTCTGCAACTTTGGTGTTTCAGCACCCAGGTGTGTGGTGTGTGATCTACATACTTCCTGCTCTACTAAACACTAAAACTGAGACTATACTTTGGCACACATTTCACTTCAGTAATCTCTGCCACTGACCATACTCTGGCCTTGTGCAGGGGTATACTTGGTCCATCTAAGTTTCTTTGCATTTCATTTTTTAATGATGAAAATGTCAGCATTAGTGAAAGAACATCATGGAAGAATAAAAACACCTCATTGATTCCTCTGCTGCCTTGAAATTAAAGGTTCACTAAAGGATCAGTATCTCAATCCTGATCTTCATGAATAACTGTCCATTCCCCTAGGGATTTTTCCCCTTTGCTTTTTAATTGCTGTGGACTCCTTTCTTCAAAAGCACAAAGGAAAGCTCAAAGTAAACAATAAACAAAACATTTTTCCTTTTGGTTTGAGGCTCCCATAGATGTTCCTTCATCACCATAGAGATATGCTTGTTTGCTGAGAAGAAAAAAGCTACTGGAATTAAAACTGGACCATGTTTTTTTTTGTTACTTTTTTTTTGTTTTAGGAAAAGCCTAACAACAAACAAACCTATTATAAATCTTCAATTACTTTCAAACTGTTGGGGCTGATTAAAAAATGTAAATGCCCTGTTCACACTGGCAACACTTCTATAAAAATGCATGAAGCTAAAAGCCAGAAGCTGGAAAGACCGGGCCTTGGAGCTGATGTAATGTTATCTGCTCTTTTAGGTTTTTCCCTCCACCACAGGCAAATTTGTTATGTTCAAAAGCAATTCAAAAGCATAATTCTAAGCACTGTGCATACAGATCCCTTATTAATGCTGAGCAGATAGGATAGGCAGATGAATGCATGTGTGTGTGCATGTGGGTGTGTGGTAATAATCACATTGCAAACTTTTAAATTGGCAAGGCAGCCTTGCTCTCTGATAGCAGTTTTGCTTTGAGAGGACTGGCATAGGGCTTTCTTCCTATATGGCTTCCTTCCTATAGAGTTCTTTTCCACACCCATACAGGACCTTTATGTAGTTACCTGGCCTGATCTACAGTAGTGGGTCAGGAACACAGAAATCTGTCCAAAGGCTGGGAGAGATTACTCTTGTGCCAAACAATACTGTCCACTTGGTGATGATGTTTCCATCCCAGCCTCTGCTCTCCCTCCTGGCTCCAAAGTTCCTGGAGACCCATTTCACCAGTGCAATAAGATACATTACCAAAATGGATTCCTGTGCTTGGAACACAGAGGCATGCACCTTCTACACACCTCTGTGTTCCAGATTAGGGTCCACTAGTGATTCAACTCAAACGTCGCTTGATCTGGATTATTCTTCATCCTGTGCAGAAATAGTCAAGTAGAATTGGGTTAGGTCTCCCATATCGTACAGTAATTTATGGAGGGGAGGCTCTTAATGCACTCGGGTAAAAGTGATGCTGATAGGGATTATTCTCTGCATTGTACCGCACAAAGCTGAAGAACTGATTTTCTCCAAGCACAAAATCACAAGCAAACAACCATACTGCCTTTATTTTCAGTGCAGAAAATCTCCACCACCACATCTGAATAGATGCCCAGCTATGCTTCTTCCTTATAGCTGGCTCACTGCCCTTCACTGCTATGCACTAATAGGCCACTTATTTAATATACAGTTTTAGGCTGAGCCTCAATTGTTTTTGAGAGACAGGTAGGCTTGCAGGATGGAACGCCAGAATAAATTTATTTTAGCTGGTGTTGCAAGGCAGATTCCACCTCTAGGCAGCTGACTGCGCCCTGCATTTTTCAATGTTTACTGTTCATTTCAATGGAACCATTTTTCTATTAATGTTTTTCTTCACCTTGCTCCCACTCCCTCATCTTTTTCCTCTCATATTTCCTCTCAGTTATATTCTTCTCAGCTGTTTTATTGCACAGAACTTTTTTTTTAAAAAAATGCAGCTGAATGTGGGCTCAGCTGAGGATGAGTTCTTCCCCAGGGGTAAAAACAGAATCAAAAATTGGGGTGCCACATAAACTGTGCTGAGTCTATGGGCCTTTCCGCACATGCCACTGGAAAACAGATCTATAAGATCCATTTTCTGGTGAAACGTTTTAAAAAAGAATCTGCCCCAAACAGGGGCAGATTCTCGGAGGCCCCGCGCATCTGCACATGCGCGGGGCTGTGGTGGTGGTGGTAGGGCTGGATTGGAGAGGGTGCTGATGCAGACGCATCAGCACCCACCCGAATCCGGCCCCCAGAGGCCCTGCCCTGCTGTCAGAGACAGAGAGTGCATGCTCTCCGTTTGACAGCTGGGGCCACCCACCAGACTTCGCCATTGGCTCCTTTGAGCCGACATGGCAAGACTGGCAGCCAGCTTTCCTAGCTTCCCCCTCGCAAGAGAAAGAAGCACAGCCTACCCCCACCCCACCCCGCCCAGGGCTGCGCGCTTGCACTCGAGGTGCTTACCTGGTCGCTGGCAGCCTGATTCTGGGAACGGCAGGGCTGGCGTCGATCGTGCATGCACGCGCTGCAGCCTACATTTTCCAGCAACCCTTAAGAGGGTGGCTGACCCCTTCCCATTGGCTTTTCAAGGAAAGGCCTTGAATGCAGTTGACTTGATCCCTATTTTTACCTTTTCTTCATCTCTGCCCTAAAGAAACACTAAACATTGAAGAATGAGCACCCCATTCAATTTCAGATTGCTCCCACAGTTGACTTATAATGCAGACTCAAAATATACATGCTTGTTCCCACTCTTCAGTTTCCCATGCTCAGAATGGGAGAAACCCCCTGTTTTCTCTCTTCCCCTCTCTACTCCCTTCAATAATCCACCTGCCCATTCAGTCAGCAACTGGACACCGGTACAGTATATTTGTTCTTTGATGATTTCACTGGGATGGAAAATCCAAACCCCAGTCTCCATATTTATGTGCCACTACATCAGAATATGGAGTCCTTTGGAAGCACTTTTCATACTTTCTCCCCCTCCATCATGTATCCACCATAGCACAACTTTTTTTTGATGTTAACAGGATGGTAGAGCTTCCCTAAAGACAAACCATAAGAACATAAGAAAAGCCCATCACACACAGTGGCCCACCAAATGCTCATGGGCATCTCAAGCAAAGACAAAGACAAATCTTTTCCTGCTCTCAAATCCCAGCCAATGGCCTTAGAAGCATCCTGCTCCCCCCGCAGCCTGAAAGTTGTAGCTAGGCATTCATTCTAGTAACCATTAATACATCTGACATCCATGAATTTTTCTAACCCTACCTTAAAACCATCTAGACTGGTAGCTGTTAACACCTCTTCTGGCAGCAAATTCTATAAACCAATGACCCTCTGGGGCCGCATCCCCATGACGTCGTTATCTCGAATTCAAAACGTTTTGA